>JAOYMR010000001.1:20324680-20354668 GCA_025802075.1 Tenebrosternarchus preto
ATATAGTTGTTGTTTACTTTTATATATTCCTGTATATTCTTGCTTTGATGTCCCATGCATACATGATCATCAGTAAAGCAGCTTGTAGATTGGAGAATCACCGTGTTTTGTCCTTGTGCAGGTCTTGGCTGGGGAGGTAAAGAGAGAGGTGACAGAGGACTATGTTGTCCATCAGTTGTGTGGACTCCTGGCCTGAGGGCTCCGTGGGGCTGGAAGAGGAGGTTGTAACAGCTGCAGCACAGGCTGAGGATCTAGATAAGAGCTCTACTGCTTATAACAACAGCTGTAACAGTTCTGATAACCTGGATGACAGCCTAACCAGTCTGCAGTGGTTGCAGGAGTTTTCTATCCTCAGCGCCAGTGGAGGACAACATGTGTCTCCTTCTAGTCAACACCAGAGTCACTTCTTTGGGCAACAGCTGGGCGTTGAAGCCCCTGCTTCTCCTTTAGCAGGTGATCCTGCATCTATAGGCATGCCACTGACCCCAGGTAAGCCCACTGCGGCAGCGGTTTGCCGGGTGCCCTCTCTGGCTGCTCTGCCTAGCTTGGTGGCACATGGGCACTGCCCAGATGAGGTTGACTACAAGACCAACCCCCACATCAAGCCACCATACTCGTACGCTACCCTCATTTGCATGGCTATGCAGGCAAGCAAGAAAACCAAAATCACTCTCTCCTGCATCTATAAATGGATCACTGACAACTTCTGCTACTTCCGCCATGCCGACCCTACCTGGCAGGTCAGTTATGCTGCTCAGACTTGATTAACATTTTGTCTTAAAATCTCTTTTCATTCACAGTGATATTTGCTCTTTCAGAATATCTAACTGGGTAAAAGATCATATCTGCAGATGTGTCCTAAGCTAAATTTTAGCATTTTCCTATTGTGAGAGTTAACAACAGTGAGAGGGAGAAAGTGCTCTGCAACAGCTGGCATGACAGACTGTGCTGGATTAAAACCAACTGCTGCTGAGCACAATGATTTTCCTCAACAGGAACCCTCCAGAAAGTCTTTTTTTTCTTTTTCATTCAGAGACTTTATATTTTGGACAGTTTTGGATGCCTGCCACACAGTGGAACAGCATTAGCAACTAAGCAGTATGGCTAATTAAGTGTACTCGAGGTGCAAGAACAGCAGCAAACCCAGAGGGCTCTGTCTGAGGCACATGGAATATCTTACTACAAAACATTTGATGTGGCCCAATGAGATGCACAGAAACCTTTGCTAAAAAAATGATCACCAAAAACTACCTCGCAGTATAACAATGATAGGTAAAAGGAAAATAATATAATTGTTTTATAGACTAAAGTTGCTGACACAATGAAATAAAAATTTGCAATAAAAAAACATTTTCAGACAGTTTTTATTTGTTGGTGAATGATTAATTAACCCTGTAGCCTTTCTGAGGAAAATCCAGACATTTCCTCAGTTTTTAGTTATTCTAACCCCGAAACATTAACATATAATGTTTAACCAAGGTCAAAGGGTCAGTGGTTAGTTTAAATGTAAGTACTCTGTGGTGGTTGGCCAGTCTATCATGCAGTTGATGAAAGTGCAGGACATGTAGAAGACTTGTATAATGTATGTATTGTAAACATGTGTATTATCTGTTTTGTTGAAGAGAACCATAGTGAATGGTAAGCACACTCATGCCTGCATTTGTTTCCACAATGTGATTAATGAATAATGCTGCTGTGGTTTTGTCTTCTCTCCAAATGCATAATTGCAGAATTCGATCCGTCACAATCTCTCATTGAACAAGTGCTTCATAAAGGTGCCTAGGCAGAAAGATGAGCCAGGAAAGGGGGGGTTTTGGAAGATCGACCCCCAGTACGCTGAGCGCCTCCTCAGTGGGGCCTACAAGAAGCGAAGGATGCCCCCAGTGCAGATAAACCCAGCTCTTCAAAACTGTCTCAGGATGAGCTCACAGCCTGATCTGTCAGTGCCAACAACTATCACCGGAAGTCTCTCTATTAGTCCTGAGTCCCAGCAACTCTTGAAAGAATTTGAGGAAGTCACTGGGATTGACCAGAACTGGGATCCTCGTTTGGCTGAAGTCACTATGTTTGGGTGCTGGGGCTCAGGGAAGGGGCACAAGAGGAAACAGGCTCATGGGCACCGGACTGGAGGTGCCAAAGCTGTGCGCCGCTCCAGCTCGCCACTGCTGCTCACAGAGGACCCCAAAGACCTGGGCTCTCTGAAGGGCAACTTTGACTGGGATGCTCTGCTTGACTCAGCTCTCAATGGGGAGCTGAGTCTGAATGAGGGCGGGCCACTGAGCCCAATACCGCGAGACGAAGACCTCACAGTACATGGCGTTCACATCAGCCCTCTAGAGGCCCCTGTCGGTATTGTGGAGAGCTGTGTGCTGACAGAAACGCAAAGAAGCAGTGATGTAGACTTTGACGAGGAGACGTTCTTAGCGACGGAGTTTTTACAGACTCCCTGGGCTGAGGAGGAAGATGGGAACCATACTGACTTCCTCTGTAGTTCCACTGTTAATATCGACCAGCTCTTTGATCTGGGAGACTCGCTGGACCTTAATAGTAAGATCGAATCTCTTCTTTGAAGAAATAAGTAGCCCCTGAAGTACATCATGAGCAACCAGTCCATGGAAATGTTATGAGGAACAAAGAGGGTTACATTTTATCCCAAAGTCTTTGGTTCCATCACTAAAATAGCATTTTAAAGTTGTGTCTGTTTATTTTGATTTTTATAGTTATGCTTTTATATCTGGCAAAACTTGGCTGTCTACCTTTATTGACCTGAAAACCAGTCATCAAAGACTGCCATAAGTAAACCTCCAAGACTGAACACTGACCAACCCTGGAATTACGTGGAAGCAGAGAAATGAGAGTCACACATTTGTGTTTGTTTACAAGCTAGATGTGCTTGGTGACTAATTGCAAAAGCGATATATTTCTTTCTTTAACATTTAAGACTGACTTACCCCACACTGACAAAGAGAATAACAAGATAAAAAGTACTTTATTGCAGTTGAAGTACCTGCCTGAAAACAGCAAAATAAATATGCAACTGAACATGCATCATGATGAGAATGCTGGACTGCTATTACTACATGAAATGCCATCACAGCATGAACTTGCAACAGAGAGGAGTACGGGTGATCTTGGTGTTCTGCATTTGTGTGGAACTAGGTCCAGTTTCTCAAAATTCTCATAATCCTAATATCTTAATAATCACATGAATTGTAGTGACTCTTAGCTATAGCATCCTGTGCATACTTTTGTGCTGCATTGCTTTTGAGTAACTTACCTTTTTACATTTATATGAAGAATGACTATTAAGCTTTATAGTAGGAATAATATTAACCTGGCTGGACTGGTATGGGGTTTTCATCCAGATCACAACAGATCCTCTTTCATAATGGCAGAGCTAAATAACACAACTATGCTGACATTTCTAAAAAAACAACAAGACAATTATACACACTAATGAACCTGTACTTATACAGTATCAGAAAACCTCCCTAGTGCACAAATTGTAAGGGAACAGGTTATTTCTTTGTAATGCTCAAAAATGTAAGTGCCAAACTTTACTAGTTCAGGTTTAACTGCTCTTTTGCTTAATGTTTAATAGTTCTTTTGATTAAAAATTCTTCCCATTTATTTTTACTTTGTCGAATGTTTTATCAAGAGTTTTATCAAAGCATATTAAGAGATTGCTTTCACCAGTACAGTTAACTACTTTTATCTTTTAGATTCTTAGCACATAGTGACATATAACAAAGTTATTATGATTTTATCACTTTGGGACAATGAACAAGAAAGGAGCTTTAATGGTTAATAAATCACAATTTGATAAATCAATAAGGCAGCTGATCATGTAATTGAAGCTGGTGGTGGCAGCATTTTATTTTATTTTGTCTCTTAGTCTCATGTCTCTGTCGAACTTTGCTTTATCTATTTAGCTTATGCCACAAATGCTTGTCAGTAAAATATCCAAACATCATGTTTGATGTGCCAAGCAAAAAAAAGGCAAATAAATCATTTCTGCATTCGTTTATTTTACATATACAGTCAAATTATTCAAATTATTTCAAAATAATTACTAAAGACTATTCCCGAGTATGTGGACAGGGCTAGAATTCACATTTGAAGTTTTTCTTTTTTCCTGTTCTATCATACTTCATCACCAGCTGTGGAATCATGTATATTGTAGTAGCACTGTTGTTTCATTGTTCTATTTGTCTTCATTAAAGAACAAATCAGCTGTTTATGTAAGGGGATATATATATATATATATATATATACACACACACACTTGTTTGTGTTGTTTGAGGTTTTGTTTTAAATACAACTTATGTTCTCGATAAATGTCTGTATGTGTGTGTATTTATGTTTGATTCCTCTCAGTTTATGCAATATCTTTATAATGCTGGGGAGCATGTATGTGTGTATACATGTGTGCATATGTGTGTGTGTGATTTACACAAACTTGTTCCAGCTTGTCTTATTTTTGTGGCAACTTTTTCTGCTGGCCCTGGGTCAGGGGATCTGGGGCCTTTGTTTGTGCTCAGTCAGATTCTCACAGGCCTGTAGTCCCACTCAGTCTCGCTGGCAGAACAGTGTGGGGTCTGATGGAGACGAAGGTCCCACGCCCTCATATATCACTGTGCTTCTACACAGCTCAACAGGACCAGGCTGAACTGTGGGGGGTTGAAAGCGATTAGCCTAATAGGGCTACTTACACATTCATGGCAATTTATACCTAATAAATTTTTTTTTGTCAGTATTGAGCAGCATATTGCTAGCAGACGTGAGAAGTTCTTTTGTTAATTTTTGACCTGAAAGTTACTTTTTTGTTATATTTATATACAATTGGATGTTTTTGATATTTACAAGAAATTCTGTATATTCTAACCACTTTCATCTCAGTCGGCATGCTGGCACATTATCTCAGCACAAAACATTTGATCAGGGGTAGAGGTAAAGTAAACTTGATCTGAGCATCACAGCCTGTCACGTCTCCATAGCTGCAATGCCTAGCCTCTGTTTCTAGGAAGGCTAGCGTGTCTCCCGGTTAGGTTCTTTCTCCACTCTGGGATGGCTCCTCCATTCTGGAATTGTCTTTCCAGGTAGAGTGCATGGCTGGTAATTATAACGTTGTGGCTTGGTCAAATGAGAGGCCTCAGTAACCTGATGCAGACATTATTCCCCATCTCTCCTGATGGCTGCCTGAAAGAAGAGCTCCCCGATGAAATGTTAACCGCACCATGTTCACCACCCCCCACACACACTCCCCCTCCACAAGTCCAGCAACGCTCAAAACCAAAACTGCAAAGTGGCTACTACAGCATTTAAAGAAACAAAATTCCTGCAGAAACGGTGCAGTGACTGTAATTTGGCTTTGGTGGTTGTGGGGTCATGAACATCACACATTGGCAGGCTTTAAGAATAGTAACAGCTTTTGCCCAAAGCCCTAAAACTCAATTTAGAATCAGCTGACAGACCTTACTACACTGGGGAGAATATCAGCCACTGGGCAACCTGTGCCATCACGAGAGATTTTCCACTGTTGCCACCACAACTACACTGGCATTCCTGGTGTGGCTCCCAGGGAAAGCATGAGGACAGCACACAGCCACTACTGGCTCAGACATACCCTCCAAGCTTATCCCCTGGTTCTGGAAAAAAAATGCTGAAAAAAGGGAAAAGTGGGAAGAGAGAGGTGGGATATATTTTTTTTCTTTCTCCCCCTCCCCTTCCCCAAAAAGGCCAGTCTCCCAGGAAACTGCGGGAGCTATTGTCATGAAGACTGGACACAAAATGGGAAAGGGCCCATAACAGTCCTTGCAGAACACAGAAAAAGAAAGAGCCTGGTGGTAACCAAGATTTATTACAATGATGGTGTAGAGCTTTGTAACTACACTTATCTATCCAAAGTGAACCCCTAAAAAACCGTGAAGGGGTAGAGGGAAGGATTCACAGGCCATACAACCTAGGGCTTTTTTCTCCTCTCAGAGGTCTACTGATTGCTGGAGCCTCTTTAGCTGCTCAATAGAAAGTGTCTAAGAGAGTGCTTCTCAGCAAGGGGAACAGGGGATAAAAATGAACAAACTACATTAACCATAGAAAACAGTTTTTATGTGGGTTAATTAAAGTATCTGTATATTAAAGTATCACTATATTTCTTTTTTTACATGGTTTACCAGAGTTGATTTAACAGTTTTGGAATCATTTATGGTAATTTATTATCATTCACCTTTTAGACATTATAAATAACTAAATGATTTAGACGTTGGTTTAAATAGCATGGCAGAAATTAATGTAGATTGTAGAATATTTTCACTGGTGGGAAGGCAGGGGAAATTGAACATCTACAGACCTGTAAATGAAAGTCTGTACCCTAAACACTGATTATAACTAAAACTAGTTGGAATAGCTGAGAGTTAACTGGTCTCTACTACATAGGGTATCACACAAATGAGATTAACAACATTCAGTCACAATATGAAATAATAGATTGCAGTTAAAATTGTACAATTGCTTGTTAGGTGCTGTTGTGGAGATGAGAAGACAATGCAGTGCTTGACCCGAGATCCCCCTCACATACCTCAGCAGGAAGCACTCTGACACCTGATCTCAACATGCCCCCTGGAGAGATTCTAGAGCGTTCTTCAAATTCATTATATTTTCCTGTATTGCCACTGTTATGTCCACACCACATGCTGCCAGAAAGCAGTCAAATACGTTTTCAAATTTTATTGTCAGGCAGTAGCAGCTTTTACACACTTTGAATGAATGTGTAACCACAAAAATAAAATTCTAATTGACCACATTGTTTTACCATATGGATACAGATGCATCTGAAAACTGGGGGTCAGACAAGAGCCATTAGTCATTGTATGCAGTAGCTGGTGGTTGGTTTATGTTTGGTGTGTGTGTGTGTTCTCTGAGGCAGTGCCTCTTTGTGAGTGAGACACTAGCAGCAGGGTAATCCGACATCCATCACCAGCTTAGTGAGCAATATGCACGGTGAGCAAGCGCGGTGGGAACAATGCCTGGTGGGACGGTGGGAGGCCCCTTATTCATCACACAAAGCTGTGACGCTCTTTTGTAGGTGTTTCAGAGGAGGGAGGGGCGATGAGACGGCAAAAGATGGCCATGACAAAGCCGTTTCCCGTCGTAGCTAGTTAACAGGGATCATCGTGTCTGGAAGCGATAAGCTGTGCTCCAGAGTGATTTGTATTACGTTCTTTGTGGCCGTAAATGTGGTCTGAAATCTAAAAGTGATGCTATAAAGCCATCGGCTGCCTTGGCCAGGCCAGATGAAGTATAGCGGATGTGCTAAAAAGCTTCCAGTCCCAGCAGGAAGTGGGCTGTGCACATCAGGTTCCACAACTACAAATGCGCTGCAGTATTGTTTTTCAGGAGCAGGTGTTAACACCTGTAAACAGCAACAGAGATGAGTACCCCTCCTCCTTTCCACCACATCTGACCACACAAGCATCAAACCAATATTCTCTCCATCTAACAACTTCAAAGCACCAATACAGAGGAAGTACACATCTATATAACAACATCTACTTCACGCCAAGGAAAATTACCCATTTGTTATTGTCAGATGACAGAAGAGACAGAATTGAGACTCCGATGACGGTGCTGTGGAGATGAGAAAACAATGCAGCACTCGTTTTCTGTCTCATACCTCAGTAGGAAGAGGAGCACTAGTCTGACACCTGATCTCACCGTGCCCTAGACTAAGCCTGCAGAACATTTGCGCAGGGAGGGAGAATTACAGAGATGGGGAGTAAGAGAGAAGAAGAGAGAGAGAGAGAGAGAAAGAAAGAAAACAAACATAAACAAAGGCCATGGCAGCCAGGTTCAAGCTCAGCCGCGCCCAGCCCTGCTGGCCGGGGCTCGACCTTGGACGGGCAAGTCCAGACCTGCCTGTCAATGCTGGGCGGGAGGCATACCAAGCCACTTGCAGGACATCGCTAGGCCTTAAGGAAAAGAAGAAAAAACCTTTGACAAACAAGCGCATAATAAGATCTCTGCACCCTGTCCCACATTTAATTTTTTTTCATTTGTTTAATTATTTATTTGTTAATTTTCCTCAGAACCTTCTTTGAATTTCCAAACATGGCACTCTCAGGGTCCTTTTAAAATGCTTTGTTTACTGGATACTCTCTCTCTTTTCCTTTTCTCTTTTTACCCCCAAAACACACACACACACACAATCAGTCTGCCATTCTCTAAAAAGTTTAATTTGATTTCTTTATTTCTTTGTTTGTTTCCCATTGGAGTGATGCTTTGAAACGATGCTGCTTTACATATCTTAGGCTCTGCCCTCAATAGGTGAGCTGCCGTGGTTACAAAAACCCAACAAAAGGCCTAAACGCTGGATCCAAAGAGAGACCCCCTCGTAGAGCAGCCCAGCCAGCGTTTTTCTCCTCTTAAACACAACGTGACACATTCTCAGGCCACCACCTCCCAGCAGTGGAACTCGTGGTTTGTGCTGGGCACGCCCATTAAATGGCTTGACTGGAAAACATGGAAGGATGAAGTGAAACAGATTTCCAGTGGCGATTTCCCATAAGCCTCTTGCTATTGGGCCAAGGCTGAATCTGTGCAGCGTGGGCTTGGGTTCAGGAGCATGACTGCTCCACAGCCAGCAGAGCATGACAAGATCACCTTACAGTACAGGACTTGTGCTGAATATTTAAAGATGTGTGATCACTCTTTATAGACAATCATCTTTTTATGTAACTGAGTTGTATTTGATAAGGCAAAAGGTCAGCTAAATGTTAAATGTATACTGACTAAGATTTCACTTTAAGGACATATACACTCTGTTTAAAAAAATACAGACTTTCATGGTTATAAACAAATACATTTTTTTTTTCTGTTTTCTGTCTGACGTGTTCATGGTCCAGTATACATAGTAGTTAGTCTTGTATTTTAGCTCACTAGAAATATTTAACTTTTTATGTTCTAAAGCCATGTAACTTTGATAAACTGTTTATTTTCTGAGATCAACCACACCAAACTAATTCAAAATAGCATTATATAGCAATAACATAAACATTTGCTTTTAAGCTACATAAAACACAAAATTGACCTTCTCACATACTTGATATCATCTCTACCATTTGTCCCAAAGCAAAGTTTTGATGCATGAATCAGTTTTACTATGTGAATCAGCTATGTGAAGAAATACTGTTGTCAGATCCTCAGAGGATTTAAGTGTGAGCATGCATATTGCAGAAGGGTCACATGACCCACTGTGGTAGATCCGATCTGTGTTGGTGCCCTAGTTATTATCATGGTTAATGGGTGAGCTGAAGGTCCATGAAATTTATGACGCTCATTAGCCCAGCGTCACTCTTGCGCCTTCTTTTACAGCATGGCGCGGGAGGGCACAGTGTGTTTGTGTGGGGTGATCTTTAGCCCCTGCCAGGGATCAGACAAACACTTATTAACTGAGAGGAATGCAAACAAGCCAACGCTCAAAGGCTGGACAAAGTAGAAGGAGAGAAAGAAAGGAGGCGTATGTACCCCTCACCCACCATCAGTGCCTCCACCACACAGCACACAATAGCAAAACAACCAATCCAGGGAATATACTAGAACATTCCAGAACAACAGAATTCTTACAATGGTGGAACACTGTGACCTTATGCAGAACACTGAGCATCATGCTGAGGGGTATGTAGCCTTGGGCTGGTAATAACTGAAGGACTGACTAAACTGGTAATAACTGCAGGACTGAAGGACTGACTAAACCAACTGTGCAGGCATTCTTGTTACATAGTCCAAAATAAGATAGGATGAGTTACCATGAACTTCCCAGTGTCTCATATGGTTGTAATTTTTGCTTATTTCTTTTTTATTGTGTCTTATTTTCTCTACATGAAGCTGAGTGGGTGTTAGGGGACAAGACCCCTATCAAGCATACAGTAGGCTATCATAGGAACCTTTAGAGGTTTCTCTTGTGGTGGTAGGGGGAGCGGTCTTTAGGGATTTGACCTGGTGTGAGACACGGTATCCGTGAATGTGCACAGACATAAAACTGAATTAACAGATTAGTGCAGGAGGAAGCAAAACTGTTAGATGAGTGTGCTACAGATGTAAATAGGTTTGTCCTCAGTGTGGCTTTGTTTGCTAATAGCTCTGCTGGTGTCGACTTCTCTGTCTCTTCAGACCTGTTTGCACAAGACCCCTGACAAGACAAGCTTAATTCACTTTTCCAGATTGGTGTAAAATATCATATTATATGGGTTAACTCTGAACAGGTTATTCATTTACCATGAATTTCAGGAAATTAACACTCCCCACAGAGAAAGAAAACATTGATAACTGATCATCAAAAAATGTATTTATCTTTGAATATTTTTTTAAAAAATCAACAAACTTTCATACAGACTCTCCAAATTTTAGAGTTCTAAATTCTAAAGTAAAACATACACTGTTACCAGCATCCAACAGTGACAACAGTCAGACTAATGTTTTTGGGATGATCCCATTGGCACGCTGCCATGTTTTGCAAGTCAATGGTCTGCACAAAGCAGAAACATGCAGCCCTGCCGATTTGAGATGGCAAAAGCCCAGTTCAGTGTGGTATCTCTAAAGGATTAAGGAGTCACATACTATGAAAGACTTTCATGCAACCTCAGACCCAGAACTTAAGTATAGCTGAATAAGACATGGACAACTGCATACAAAGCTTCATGTCACTGTCACATCTGACAATGGTCTATAAGGCATTGCATGCTAAAACAGTCAACCCATTAAGGTGTTGAGGAGCAGTAATAAAATCACACATTTTATACTGGGCATTGTGAGAAGTTGTGTTGACATAAAGATTTTGGAGCTTTGAGTGCTTAATCATTCCAGTTTGATCTCACCCTAAATCATCCTCTACATAAATTAATAATCCATGCTGTATAATACTATCTTCGTTCTTAAAGTAAAATGTCTTATCTTTATCATGTATACATGTGTATGAGGAGACACAAAGTAAGGCATGTGCACAAGTGTTCACAGAGCACATCATGTTGCATGGGTGGCCTCATTTGGCCATAGGAGACACCACTGTCAGCTCAAGGCGTTTGTTTCTATGGTGATGAGTAGCACATGGGAAGCTATCTGGCTTACTGGAAATGTGGTTTATTGTTGACTTTCAGTAAGGAGATGGGGCTGACAGAGAACTGTGGGAGGACTGGCTGCTCTGTTCCTTGTGGTGCAGTGGTGTTTGGGTTTGTGAAGTATTCCTTCTTTTGATATGTATTCCTCCTTCACCTCTGGGGTCAGGGGCCTCATCTGGCCATTTGGCCAAACAAAGAAAAGTTTAAATATGTGGTGGTCACTCGCATGACTGTCTAGGTTTCACCTGACAGCCCTAATGACATCATGGGCCCATCCACAAAGCATCTGTAAAAAGTAATACACATCATCACATTTTGCTAACAGCGAAAAGATATTTTAAACTAAAGCAGTTATGCATTCAGCTCCCTGAAATGAGTAATGGGGTTAATTTGTTTACAGTTTAAAGCATACCTATCCTCTTGATAATATTAATTAACCTTGTATACAAAACTAGGAAAGACAGTGATCAAATTTTCACAGTATGAGCACCTTTCCTTAAATTTTATTTTAAGGTACTTTTAAAGTAGTTTATAGTTTGATCCTTTGTCCTGAACTCTCATTAATTACTCAGAAAAACGCCAGTGGATGTAGGATTTAGTAAAATGTAGTACTATGCTGCCCTCCTATGGCAAACTGGGCGTGTCTGTTACGCACTCGGACCACGAGCTGACAAAGTAATCTTAGTTTGTTATAAACATGGCTGCCAACGACGCTCTACCAGAAGCTCTTCAGGTATCCCTTAGCGATGAAATACTAAGGTAAGAGGGATAAATGACATTTAATATTAATGGTAATTTAATAATCTTAAAAATAAGCAATGCCAATGCATTTTCAGGGCAGATTAATGTTTTCATGATTCGTATGGTAGTTATGTGGCAAATCATTAGCTAAGCAGCTAGCGTTAACTTAGCCTCTATTAGAGTACGTGGTGTGATCCCAGCGTTACTGGACAGTGAAAGGAAGCGTGTAGCTCCATCGAAATGACACAAACGCGAGGTTTTACCGACCTTATAATGGGGTCTTCCGGTATGTTGGTAATGTGTAAACCACAACATAACTAATGCCAAAAATGCGTTACGCAGACGCCCTAAACCGTACACTGTAGAATAAATGCACAACGAGGAAATAACGTTACAGTGAGAACCTAAAAAATATTTGAAAGCAAGTGAATTTCGCGTTACAAGACCGACAACATTTTGTAGACAAGTTGTCAAAATCTGTTAGTAGGGCGTGTGTACTTTTTTGGTTTTGGGTTTCATTGGGTTTTATTTTTGTTTAGCATTTTGCATAGCCTTGTTTTTCTTGTTTTCACGTGTAGCACTTCGGAACTATTTCAAGCGCGGTCCCGAAGTCATAAGATTCCCGTGAAGGGACAAAAAGAGTTTTTCCCTGACGATTCTGACCAGCAGAGGGCGCGCCTGCAGAAGAGTCTTGACGAACATTGGACACTCGTGTCAGAAGAACGGGTGGAGAGACTGTGAGTGACACTCTAGTTTTGTTTTCTAGATACCTAATCATGTTTTTAGCACAAGATGCAAACGAATAAAGACAGAACTTTTTTTCCACACATAGTGGGAACCTTGTACGTGCGGAATGGATTCCGGAGGAAAAGCTTGTGAAGTTACTGTCACCAGCAGTGAGTGTGGATCCACAGGAAACACTTTTTCATTTTTTCATTAGCTAAGATAATCTATAAACTAAATAACTTCTCACCACTCACTCTTGACATTGGTGCTAATACGGTTTACTTTTGGCAGGGTTTGCTGAGTTTGCTGAGTCGCATGATGATGTCTATAAACTTGTCTCCTTTCAGGGGAAGTTTTGGCAGACAATGGGTTTTTCAGATCGAGGAAAGCAGTGTCTGCTTCCAGAGGAGGCTCTTTACCTTATGGAGTGTGTCAGTGGATATTTTAATGCTTACATTTTAATTATGAATGCCAAGTAGATGCTAAATGATTCCCATTTACCTGGGTTGGCTGTTAGGAGTGCAATTTTTGCATTTTTTTTTTTTTTGAAGATTCTGTAACCAAATGAATTATGTTCATAACTCAAATATTTGTCTGTGCATATTCTCTGTACATATGTTCTAATGTCAGGGCAGTGTTCAGGTGTTCTACAAGGACCTTCCTCTGTCTATTCAGGAGGGTTATGAATGCTTCCTTTCATCTGAAACAGTGAGTCTCCATCAGTACCAGGTTGGTAAAGAAATCTCCTTTGCAGGCTACAAAAGAACCTGCAAAATGTTTTGGCTAGATGCTCATGGATTTTGAATGAAAGATAAAAATAAAATCCAAACGTGGGTAGAAAATGTACAGTGCCATCTTTTATTGAAGAATTTTTTGGGGAATGTGTTCTAGCATTTTGCTTTTGTTCTTGACATTTGGATTTGATGTCCATAGGCATAGACATGAACAAACATAGAGGCTCGATCAGTATCTATGGAACACCAAGAAGCATTTAGGATTATTGAACAGACATTGGGCATTGCAAAATCACAGACTCAAGATGACTCATTGAGCCTGCTGATGACGGGAATCTTCAATAGCAGAATTAAGGGAAATAAACAAATGAAAACAAACCATGTGGGGTGCAGGGTACATTTGGTGCTGTGCACCCCTAAGTCTTTCATCCCAGAAAACCCTATTTTTATTTGTTTGTTTTGTATATAAATACAACTACTTTTGTGATGGAGTTATTCTCTTCTAATCCTCTTTTAAGCTTGCTGTTTATTTAGTCATTTGTGTGTTTGTGTTTATGTATGTGCACCAAATATAGCTAATGTACTATAATCAAGTACAACTGTTTTCCTTTTCATAGGTGTTTAGTCATTTAAAGAGGCTGGGGTATGTAGTTAACCGATTTGACCCAAGGTAATCCTACAGTCTTTATCTGTTCATGAAATGTGTGTGAAACGTGAGGGTGAGTTTCCTAATTGAGTTTTTCTTGTATAGTGAAGTGCCATTGCTGTATGAACGGCAGCTGAATTTGCCCCTCCCCCGTGACTGGCAAAGCAGTCAGCTGAAAAGAAAGCGTAGTGCAAGTCCTGGCTCCAGGTAACCACACCCCCTTCACCTGCACCCTGATGGCCTTCCTCCCAACCTCACTCCTCTTCCACCAGTCCCTTATTGGACCGCTAAGGTTTTTAGACCGCTAATAAGTTTAAATTGGGGATCTCGTGTACTGCATGGATGTTTTGAAGTACTTTCATATCCCTCCTTCACACAGTGTTTTTGCACTCTCATTTAGGCAGTGTGAAAAACAAAGTACAACACCCATGGAACAGACAACAGTTGCAGGGCGGTGCGAAGGAGAAGCTGAAATTGGGGAGCTACACTTAGGCCAGCCTGCCCTGGGCCAGGGAACAACTGAGCAGACCTCCCTGGATAAACCCACGTGTGCAGGAGACTCACGCACAGCTTTAGCAAGGACCTGGTGGACAGGCACATCTGGTCAGGCCCAGACTACAGAGGCCCAGGCTCCCGCAGCCCCACGCTGGGACTTCAGCTGCATTGTTTTCCCAGACCTGGGCTCGCGGCAGGCCAGCTCAGCCTGCCTGCCTGCCCCTGACCCCAGCCTGCTCCCCGGGGCTCTGCACGTGGGTGAGTGCAAAGTGGCCTCCTGGCTCAGGAAGCTTAACCTCAGAAAGGAGCACCTGTCCCGCCGCGAACGGGACAGGCAGAGGGTGCGGGACCGGTACCGGCGGAACATTAATGATGACCGCGAGGTGTGGCGCTGCAGGAACTGGACAGAGTATTTAGACCTGATGGAGAAGAGGAAGAGCCAGCGACCCAGAGAAAGACCTGCCCACCTTTGGGAAAAAGATGTCACGCCCCTTACTCATCCTGGGCAGTGTACTTCACACCGTAAGTTTTAATCTGTGTATAAAGACATGAGTGTTTTAGATGTAACAATGGGACTTTCTATTTTGTATAATGGCCTTTATGTTCTCCATTTAACTAGGTGCCGCTAGTTAAATGAAGGCATCACTATCTAAGCCAAAATGTCTTTAATGCTAAAGGTCATTTGGCATGGGGTGTTTGTTTACTGTTAAGTAAATCGCTTGAACTGTTGATTGGAGTTTAACGGAGAAAATCTAGTCAAAATGCCAGGCAAAACAGTGGTGTTTTTATGGGTACTTGTGGCCGTAGTGAGTTTCTTCTTTTTTGTATGGGACAGGTGAACTGCTGGAGCAAATCAGCATTATTCATTCCTCCGATTTGTTGGAAAGTGCCTCCAGGTATATTAAGTTCTTGTCATTATAGGACCACACTGTATGTTTGGTCTCAAAGTGTTGGATCTGGTGTCTGACTTCAGCCTGTGCCCTCTTAGGTTACCATGCTCAGACCAGTGGAGGATTTGTTTCAATGTTTACCAGCCAGACACAGTGGCCGAGTTTAAGAAGAGTCACCCTGGAAAGCCTTATACCCGCCTGTGTGTTTGCAGGTAAACATGAACTCAATAGGGTATTCATCTCCTAAACTCCACTGCTACATTCCATATATTATAAATGGTACTGAGAGCAGTTGTTTGGTTTAAGAAGTGCATGATTTATTAAGCAATGCCCCCTTTTGTACTAGGGTTAGGGTAGTTCATATTAATTATGTGAGAACCATTGTTTAGATTTGTGAAAAATATTTGAACTGCTGCGTTGACTCTGGCCTTTTGTAGTTTTGATGGTCCAGTTCCTGACCTGCGTGTGATAAAGCAGTTGTCCTCCCAGAGCTCTGATGTGCCTGTGACGTTCGCAGCAGTGGACCATGGGGACATCTCCTTCTACTGCTTCAAGCAGTTCAAACTGCCCACTGACATCTACTGATGAACCTGCATGTGCCCTGAAGATAAATGCTCCCTGCTCAGGGGCAAAAGACTGAAGTGCTCCCAGAAGGCTTTCTAAAGAAATAAACTTGTGTGTTTTTTAAAACTTATTTACTTAATTAACTTATATATGAAAGAAGTCTGAGAGAAACGTCTTTAGTGACACAACTCAAAATCCCATATATAAGTGCCAGTTCAATTGTAATAACAGTACAAAAAAATCAGTCATGTCTTGTCAGTGATTGACTGTTGGTCAACTAATGATTCTTTCAGGAAATTAAACCATAAGCCTGCTTTGAGCTTGTGTGGGACAGGCATGGTGCATGTGTTTGTGTAAGGTCACCAGGGTTCTCTAAGTCCATGTATACATTTACTTTTATTTCATGTTGACGTCGCAAACTACAACATACAAAGCTTTACTGACGACATGAGAGGTGAGGCAAGTCAGCTTCTCAAACAGACATGACTAGGTGTCTGGTTGTTGCAGAGCCACTATTATAGTAGGAAGGGGTGGAGTGTGATCCACAAGGTATAAATATCTTGCCTCATCACATATGTTCACATGTATGAAAGAGCAAATGTTCTGAATGTTCCACATTAGCTGGTTGGATGAAAATATTTCAGGGGAGATGTACCTTGTTTGGTTGCTCATTATCTCATCTGGTAAGTGTATTTTTAAACTGGTTAACCATTTATCACATAGTAGAAAAGTGCTTTTTTGTCTGTGTGTTTTGTATTATTTTGTATCTTATTTGTATTTGCTCTGGGTGAAGGACTCAAGGAAAAGTAAATACTTTGGAGTACTGAGGAGCTCTTTTCTTTCGTTTATCTGTATTATAATTAAACATACTATAATGAAAAACATGCATTATGAGGAGAGATATGGCCACTTCCCTTCTCTTTTCCACCCGACATGATATCTGCCTCTGCAGGGGTGGAGTATGTGTTGTCTAACTGCAGCTACCAGGCTGTTCAGGAGTACCTCAGCCTTGACAAGAACAACATCAGAATGACTTCACTGCGGCCTGTAGGTCATTGGCGAACCCCTACACTAATTTTTGTGGATCTCCATATTTCCTCTGTCGTGGTGGTATGTGTCTGATGTCATTTACTTACAGGATAAGTGAATATTACAATTGCAGTGTTTTGTGGGAAACTTGACTAACTTTCGGAATTGGATTTGACCATTCACCCCCCCTGCTTTCTGCTCTGAATATGAATAGATGGCCTCAACAAAATGTAAATTTTCTTCCAGTCACTTCTAGAGGCTTTTGTGCAATTATTGGGGTGAAGAGGGCTACAGTAGTACTCAAAGGCTTTTTTTTTTGTTACCTCCAGAATGAAAAAGCCCAAAGTCTCTGTCTCCAGGGCTTTATGGAAATGGTATGTTTGCACAGTCTGCCAATTGCTTTTGAAGTGACAGCGATATTAATTTCAAAAGCTATTTTATTGCTTTTAATGGTGTCTGTATGTGCAAATTACTCCAGAGCTGGGTCAATGAGTTTGCAAAATGGAACCCTAAAGACTTCTGTGGAATAACTTTAATGTCTGTTTCCAAACAAATGCTTTGGATTCCAGATATCAACATAATTGAAAAGTAAGTACCAAAAATACAAAACTCATCAGTAGCATCAAATAGTTGTGTATTTTGACTTCAGTCACTGCTATCTTTTTAGCATCAGGATAGAGTTTTCAACCCTGGAGACTCCATTTCTGAAGATACAGTCTAGTGGCTTGGTAACAGCTGGGCAATTCTACACAATGACGGCAGCATGTAAAATGGATATGTACAAGTTTCCCTTTGACACCCAGAGCTGCACTTTAACCCTCCAGTCTACTTTAGATTGTAAGTAGGAGCTACCATCATTCTTGTACCCCACTTAGAGGGTGGGGCTTCAGATGAGATGTGCAAGTGATAACAATAGAACTTTAAAGCCGTGTGTGTGTAGCCCATGAATTGCAGACACCTTTAACATTTTTTATTAGCTACCAACACTTTCTCTAGATGCTCATCAGTCCTACAAATGTCAAATAAAGTGGTATTTAAATTTGTTTGACATGTTTGTTGACATGTCTGCTTCAGAATGTTAGTTCACTGTGACTTTCTAAAATGCAGAATTTCTTCTGTTAGATCCACCGTGCTGGTGATGTACTCCTGTACTGTGGATCTTCTGTTAGATCTACCGTGCTGGTGATGTACTCCTGTACTGTGGCTCTAACAGAAGATCCACCGTGCTGGTGATGTACTGTGGCTCTTTGTCATTCTACAAGACAGACATGCTTTCAGGTCCTTACTGGTCACCAGCGAGATCTGTGTTGGTTGTCTGACTGTTCTATGCATGTGCGCTGTTCTTTGATGGAAATCCTTCAGAATGCAAACCATCTGCGTGGTTGCAGACTGATAGAGGCTCTAGCCTTTAGAAATCCATTTGTAACATACCTTAAACAGGTTCATCAAAAAAAATGTAGATGGAGCCATATAACAAAAGGATTCTGTTGGGAAAGGCAGACATTTTTGTATGTGGCTTGGACCGTCCAACCCACACCTGGATTGACTAGAAACCTGACTTTAATTACTACTAATAATGTTAATTATTACTTAGCAGGCTAAACACATTAGACAGTTTGGTCCTTTCCTGTTCCAGCATGACTGTGCCCATGTGCACAGAGGGGATGTAACGCTTAGAGACATGATCCTAACCGTAAATCCAGTGACCTCCACAGAGCCCCGACTTCAACCCCATTGAACACATTTGGGATTAACAAGAATGTCAGCTGTGAGCAAAGCATTCTCTTCCAGCATTAGTGTTTGACCTCATAATTGGTCTATTGACTGAATGAGGACCAATTACCATAGAATCATTTTCACATACATGAAACAATCTTGCTTCACTGCAGTCGAAGAGCTACAGATTGAACCGAACTCAAATGACTCCATGCTGACTTTGAGCTTAAAGCAGTTCCTGCAAACCCAAGGAGAGTGGGACATCCTTAACATTAATATGTCCAAGCATCATCTCCAGGCCCCTGGAAATGAGAAGGACCAGCTCATATACACGGTATAATAATAATAATAACAATAATAATAATAATTGTATAGACTGACACACTGTAGTTGTACATTTAATTAGATACTGTTTGCAATTAATTATTTCAATGAGAACAAGTAAAAACTCATAAATGGCAATGTCCATTTGGGAATAATCTAGTCATAAGGTTTTATTGCATGTAACTACAGAAAACTATAACTCTCTCTATACAGGTTACCATAAAGAGGAGGTCCTTACTGTATGTAACTACCTTCCTGCTGCCCATTTTATACTTCCTGGTGCTGGATGTAGCCTCCTTTTACTTTCCTAATGATGGAAAAGAGAAGTTGAGCGTTAAGGTGACGCTGCTTTTGGCAAACACAGTTTTTCTGCAGATCCTCTGTGACACACTGCCCTCCACCTCTGACAAGATTCCACTGATAGGTTTGTCTTCACATTTGATATGCTGTTGACATCCTGAATAAGAGTTATGACCACATTTCATACTTAAAATGTTTTTGCACTTGGTGCATCAAACTAAGGGGTAAAAAGCCTAATATTAAATATTATTAAATTTTGTTATTACTTTTGTTGTGACATATCTGAAATATTTCATTAGCAATTTATTAATCAGAACTCTTACTGGTGATTATAGAAACTGTATTATTCTATGATATCTTTGCTGTTATCTTTGCTTAGGGATCTACTGTAGTGTTATTTTCACCTTTATGACTGTAAGCCTCCTGGAGACCATACTTGTGATGTTTCTCAAGAGCCATGATACTTGTGCCATCCCAAAGGTCCCTGGAGAGAATGCATCTATTCCTGCGCAACCTGCTCTTCATCTCTGTAAGCTTGTGTATCAGAAGGCCAGGATTGTCTCTGCAAATTCAAGCAATATTTACATATGACAACTACATTTAGAATTAAACTGCCTAAAACTGTTCATTGTGTCACATTCTGCTTGTTTAGCAGCGTATGCTTTTGGTTTTCTGCTCGCAGCTGGAGAACAAAATGAAGGCACCCTACACCCAGCTGCAGAGAGCAGTGAGGAGTCGAGCAGCATCCATGTCCTTAAGCACATTCGTGATGAGCTTCGGACAACACGTCTCTGTCTCCAGCGGGAACAGCAGCCACAGCTCTGGACGAAACTGGCCCAGCTGATAGACAAGGCTTTCTTCTACATCTACATAAACAGCATACTTCTTTTTCTGCAGCAGATTTCACAGGCTTGGTTTTCATGGAAATAAGACTAAATTAATGTCAACATCATAAATTCTTTTAAACTAAAAATAGACTACAATCTTTCTATTAGAATCATTACAAGAGGTCTATGGAGATTACTGAGAACTCAAAAAGCCGCTCAGCAGGAATACAGTATGGCAGTATTTACTGCTTTCATCCTCCATTCAGTCTTACTGTTTATGTACAACTTGGCTGGGTTCTTTAGAGACAAGTTAAACTAAAATCATATTGATGCAAGGACAAATTAAACTATACTGTCCTGTTAAAGTATTAATGTAGACAATAATTAGCAATTAGCTCATCTGGGCTCTAGTAGGTATTGATCTTGATCCAGTGCTCCATGATCATACCTCCACGTGCCTCACAAAAAAGGCCAGTTTAAAAAGAAAAACAGTTCATTCTGTAGCTCTATTACTTCCTGTCAGGTTAGTTGGAGAGTTTTGATAAACAAATTTTCAAACAGATTAATCCATCTGGGTGAATCACAAACTGCTTTATTTTTTCACAACTCCATCCATCATGCCATGGTCACTGATCTGGGATGGTGAACCTGTTATGTGTTTCCTCTACATGATGTGCAGTCACATCTTTTCGAGCTGCAACTCACACAACCCTGTCGGACATGTCTGCAAGACGGCAGCCCAATTCAGTATGCAACTTAATAGATACCTACAGCTGGCTACTAAGTCATCCATTTCAAACCCGAAACAGTTGTATACTCTTGGACTCATGACTATGGATAGCTGTGATGTCAGTGGGCTTTCATTGCAGAGTTCTTTTGAACAAGGTGCTCAGACATTTGTGGATCAGTGTCAAAAAATTATTTTACTATCGCATTTTAAATTCATCTGTTAATCTGTAACAATGTCACCAGAATTGTTTGCCAAGGTACTGTCTTGTGTGATATCATTCCTCCCCAATGCAACTCTCCAAAATCAGTTGTACAACAAAGATATTTGTTTAAAAAGAAAAAAAAAGTAAACTATATAGTTTTCAGGCTTGGCCAAGGGGAGTACAGAGAAAGGAACTGAAACATGCTATGTGTTCTCATAATGAAGAACTCAAAAATCTTAATCTGTTACAGACCTCTCCTGTGAGTGTTTTAAGTCAATACTGCAGTGTGATCTTACTGACTCATTAAAGGCCACTACATTTTTTGTAGCCTTTTAGGAAAAATGCATCAGAAGGGTGGTTCTGTCCCTACTGTTGTTAACATGACATCTTTGGCTTCTTCAAAATGACTCTCAAGCTGTGGGTGAAAATACAAAGCACTCAGTCTTCCCATTCCCTATATCATAGTCACAGGTATTTTAGCAACTCATGTGAAGTGTCCTGAGGGTCTGCCGTGTGCTGTGAAACAGTATATAGACAGTGTGCAGATGAAATTAAAGTAATGGGAACTACATACAAAATATAGAACGATATGGGGATTTGAAGAGTCCTCATATAAGAGTCCAGTACTCAATTAATACACATAACAGCATGGAAGCTTTTAGTCTTGGCCTCAGTTTCCCTTCATTTTGGAACCGGGGCTATTGAAGATACCAGTCCGCACGCCAACCCCTGACCCAGCCACACCTGGCTGCTGCAGCACCTTCTTCAGTGTTGTTTTCTTGATGGCAGCTGAGGAAATCTTCTCCTGGTCAGCTAAGTGCTGGAGCTCCCTGTCAGCACACACAGAGATGATGAGGTGAAGTCAGTTGACACTGTTTATGCCCATTTGCAAATAATACATTTCCATAGAACTTAATTGCAGCTCATGACTCAACTTTTATATAAGGGTGGGCAAGATGTCAAAGAAATAACACAGTTGAAAATAATTTCATGACAAGTGACATATCACAATATTTTCTAAAAGTAGGAAAAGACAATACCAAGACTCGGGTTAGGGTTAGAACAACCAGTGAAACAATTACAAACCAAAAACTGTCCACAATGCCCACTGCTCTGCTAACCTGGTTCTGATACATGATGCTTCCACTGCATTTATAAGCAGGCTACGGAAACCTCCACTCTCCATCACATGCAGTGCGTGGATAGTGGCGCCCCCTGGTGATGCCACATTATCCTTCAGCTGACCAGGATGTTGCTCTGAGTCCAGCAGCATTCTCGCTGCACCCTACAAATATGAATGCAACTGTTAATCACAGACAAATCATTACCAGTCAGATGAAATAACTATAGCCGATGGTCTCTGGGTGAGGCTCTAACCAGGAGGGCTTGTGCTCCGAGTCGAAGAGCCAGCCTTCTGGGAAGTCCCATCTTCACCCCTCCATCAGCAAGTGCATCAACAGCAGTGAAAGCCTGATATAACAAGTTGGCGTGTCATGGCTGAGGGGGAACTCACCCTTTTCGTACAGGAGACTGGATTGGATCATGTGGAGTTAGGTGCCAATTGAGCCAGCCACACATATACACTACTACAGTACACACAGCCGGTATCACATCTGAAAAGACACAGCACACACCACACACACAACCCCCTGCCCCTCACATAGGCCGGGCCACTGCCGCTGAGGCCTGTAACGGCATCTATCAGGTCTTCCTCCACCTCGGCACAGTAGCCCACACTGGACATGAGCTGCTCCAGCAGCTTGGTGTCCTCCAGTTCAGTGTGCGTGCCCGCGGCGTACACCGTTGCACCCTCGCGCACCATCACCGGTGTGTTCGGCATACAGCGCATCACCTTTGGCGCTGGGTAGTATTGGAGCAGCTTCTGTGGGACATGGAGGAATTAGCACAGTAATGCTGATATGAGTGCAAAGATCAAATTAGCAGTAATGCATCTGTAAACTCAAGCTCCAATTCCCATGAGCATTAAGGTGCTTTTTGCTTGTAGTGCTAGCCAGGGATGCTCAACACAAACTAAACTTTTTGTGCATTTGAGGCTCCCATCAGTATTATTAGTAACTACAAATGAATGGATTGGTGTTTTTTTATGTTTTACATGCCTTCTCTATTGAGCTGATAGTGACACCTGCTGCACACGAGACAATAAGGTGACGCTCTTCGATATCTGGTCCAATTTCATCCAACACAAACGGAATAATATGCGGCTTGACAGCCAGAAACAAGACATCACTTCTGCTCGCAGCTTCTTTGTTGCTGGTGGTCAGGTTCACTCCCATTTTCTGTGTGGACAGGAACTTTTGCATTCAGTATTGCATTCAGCCATAACGTTGATTAAATCAAACAAACAAAAAAACACTAATACTGCATCGTACGCTTACCCTAAGAGCAGTGGCAGTTGGAAGGTTCGTTTCAGTGGAGCTTGCAGTTATCTTGTGTGTAGCAATTACACCTAATGACGGAGTGGCACATCAGATTTTGTTTCCATAATCGACATAAGATATTCTACGGAAACCTTATTCTGCTTCCCTCAGAGGCACTTATACCTGAAGCTGCGAAACCCTTTACCAACGCGTGAGCCAACTGGCCAGCTCCGATGAATCCAACACTCATTTTAGATGCCTACATGAACATCGAACAGAAAACACTATAAATGCTAGTACGACAGTCACCTTTAGGGAATATGTAACGTAGGTCACGTTTGGAGAATTGTTCATTGTAATGCTAGTTTGGGCTAATTCCTGTTTTGTGAAACCGAATCAGTAACTTTCAGACTCCTGCTCGTTATGAGAGGGCATAATAAATCAAGCACACATATATTTATAAAACTATTTTTGTGGCAATACTCAAAAAAACTTGTGTTCAGGTTATTTACCTCGTTAAGTTTTGTTCTCGCACACTTTTGCAAGAGGACAGAAGAATGAAAAACTAAAGACGGTAAAGTATTACAAACTCGTGATGAACCAATCACAGTACACAGGAGGCGGGGAAACAAATGCATCGTTTCACTGGAGTAACCTACCAATGTTGATAAACTCTATGTACCCGGAAGTTGCCTGATAGTGTTGTTCTCTGCTGATTGGTTTGAACACTTCCCGACGATCAGAATTAAGGATTGATCGTTTCCAGTGGCAAAGCATTTAATACAAATGGACATTATATTAATGACAAATCACATGGCTGCAAAATGCATTTAGGGATGACCTGCTTGTACGTCAGAATCAGCAGGAATGTGGAAATAAGGTGGTTTCAATGACTTTGCTGTTGACTTTGTTGTTAAGTGACAAATATTTGTTGGTGCTAGATGGATTGGCCTGAGTATTTCAGAAACTACAGATCTTCAGGGATTTTCATGCAAACCAGTGGGTTTACAGAGAATGGTCCACAAAAGCGAAAATATCCAGTGAGTTGTAGTTCTCTGGGTGAATATGCCTTGTTGATACCAGAAGTCAGAGAATAACAGTGTATTTGTTACAACCAAGTATACAGAAGAGCATCTCTGAACACACAGCACATTGAACCTTGAAGCAGATGGGCTACAACAGCAGATAACTTGGTGTCACTCAGATTACCTAAGAACAGACAATTAAGGCTACAATTATATATAAGGCTACAAACTTGCTCACCAACATTGGACAGCAGAAGACTGGAAAAAAATGTTTCCTGGTCTGGTCCGTTTACTTCTGCTGAGACATTCAGATGGTAGGGTCAGAATTTGTCATAAACAGCATAAAAACATGGATCCATCCTGAATTGTATCAACGGTTCAAGCTGCTGCTGGTGGTATGATGGTGGAGGATATTTTCTTGGCACAGAACTACCAACTTAATACCAACCCTTAATAGCAACTGAGCATATTGCCTGTCCATCTTCGGATGGCTACATTCAGCAGAATAACACACCATTTCACAAAACTGAAATCATCTCCAACTGGTTTCTTGGTCATGACATTGAGTTTACTGTACTCAATTGGCTTCTAAAGTCACCAGATGTCATTGCAGTAGAGAATGTGATGAAATGGGAGATAAGGCATTACGGATGTGCAGAGGACAATTCTGTAGCAATTGTGTTGTACTATCATGTCAAAATGGACCAAAATGTTTCCAGGACCTTAATGAGTCTGTACCATGAAGAATTAAGGCAGTTCTGGGGGCAAAATGCAATAATAGTTTTGCCCCTTTTGTAGCTAGCATTCACTTACAACAAAATTTAGTTACCTGGTGTTTTAGAAATTCACCATTAAGCCACTTATTTTCTTTTAGTTACACTAGCTAAAGTATATTTTAACCAATTAACCTACTGCTGTTGTTGAACTGGCAATTCCTTGAGTCCTTACACAGGATAAGGTTAACAATTAAATAGAACACACTGATATGCTTACACATAATGAAATCGTTTTTAATCACCTTTAATGGCTTTGGAAATTCAGCTTTGAATCAAACCTCAACTGAAAACCATCCAGATATTCATTAATTACATTTAGTAAAACCCACCAAATAATTATACTTCCATTTAAACAGAAACAGGCTCTTTGTCTTCTTCCTTGTTTAAATATACAACATCACATACTTAAATAGTACTACTATTAGCTGAAATTTCATACCTTTAAATGACATACTAGTACTATTTAGTACTACTATTATCTATTACCTTTAAAATTATAATCAGGAATTTCCCAGTAAACAAAATGGAAGACTTGTAACAGAACCTAAAGCACCAAAGATATAACTTTGGTGATTAAAAGTTTTAAACAAAAAAGTTCACTTATATAAAGACACAGATTTATTTAAGCACTAAACAATTTGTTTAGATTTGTATTGTTTGTAGAAACAAAAGGTAAGGAGTTAAATGCTCCACTACTTTGGCCCACAATATGATAAAACTGAAGGGACTAAAAGATTTCTTGAGAAAAAGGGTGATATATTGAAAATTTGATTTAAACCAAAATGGCTTTATAAATTCCTGATTGTAGCCACACTCATTGATGTTATAAGTTTACTCTGAAAGCCAAACATGAGAAATTATCACAGGATTGGTAGCACATGGAAACAGCTCACTAATTTTAGTGATCATACAATGTATTGTAATGCTTTTTATTGTTTCCAGTGAGGCAGGCGAATGTCCAGGAGAGTAGAACAACATCTTAGGCTGCTGACTGGGAGACAAAGCGAATCCTCTGAGAGTACACCAGGTCAGTGAAGTACAGGATGAGGTTTGCGAAGGTGAAGACAGCCACCACCAGCTTGCTGTCCCAAGGACACTTCCCCCGAGGACAGTCGTCCGGGCGACTGGGCGTGCCGTACTTCTTATCAAAGCTGAACACGGGCCAGACTACAGCAGCGCTCATGTACAGCAGCACTGCCAGGAAGGTGTAGACAATCACAAATCGGTCGAAGGGTAACCGCAGCGCTGATGTCCTCCCTGACACTGTCAGCACCACCACCACCACCGTCACAGCGAAGCACAGGCTGTAGACCACCACGCAGTACTGGGTGGGGATGTGGCGATTGTATTCACTGTCGTTTGCCAAGGCGCCAAAGATGATGCATGCAATGAAGGCTTGGACGACTTTCAGCAGGCCTGACAGGGTGGCCATGTAGCCAACCACGTGGCCCGGCTTGGCTCGCGTGAGGAAGACCTCGGCCCCATACGCAAAGCAGCACACGCTGGAGCAGACGGTGACGGCGATGCGGTAGTCGCGCACCTCACAGCCCTGTGATGGGCACTCATGGCTGAGGAAGTACACCGGGTACACCACAGACGCTGTGACATACATAAGTGTGGCAAGCATGGCAAACGCCACTGTGAAGTTGTCCCAGGAGATGGGCATGCATCCATGCAGCCGTGCCACGTCCAATGTGAAGATTACCAATGTGACGGCAAAGCAGAAGCACCACACGAACATGCAGAAGGTCCCGTAGGTGGCGCTAAAGCCTGCACTGTGAGCAACCAGAGCCATGGTGGTGCATCCCAGCACCAGTTGGCACAGGCGGGCAGCGCCCACACCAGACAGCACCGCATCCCGGTTCAGGTAGTGGCCTCCGTGGGGATCCATGAGCAGCCTGGTGCTCTGGTCGGTGCTCTGCGTCCCTCACTGTAGATGGGGTGTCACTGCACGTCCTCCCCCAGCTCCACAGCCCTCACGCTGTTCCTGCCTCTTTTTATAGATGCCCTTAATTACAAATCTCCTTCAGTGCTTTACCACCATGCTGTGTAATTACAACCGTGTGTGTGTGGATCGGATTACACTGAAAAATGTCTTATTCCTGCTGTGTAACAAAGTATTTCACACTCAGTCCTATTTTTACAAGATACTCAAGGTTTTAGAAAAGTGAGCACAAACACAATGTTCAGTCTGACCTGTGAAAGAGATATTTCTTAATATATTAAACTGTAGCTGACATTCAAACAATGATACTAATGTTTTAACCAAGAAATTCTATTCAGTACCTTTCCACATAAGGTTAGAATGTCCAGTAGTCATACTGCTCAGTATTTGCCAGCTGAAAATTAGCCTTGGCATCAAGTGGAAAGTTCCATCTAGAACCATATGCTAACTCCAAGAGCTTGTCAGTGTAGTTCCTCGTCAGAAGATTCCAGACGTCCTCCAAATGTGCAGTGGTAGAGTTCCAGGAAGACAGCGGATAAATGCCTTCTGAAAAGATTGGGTAAAATTCATAAGACCCTGAAATGCTGCTCCTGTGGTGTTCTGGAAAAAAAAAAACACCTGAAAGTGGACTCAGGGCAGGAGCTCCAATAGCAGCGCAAAGACATGAACACTTTTTCTTCTTCACGCACACACTGGATTCACTCAGGTCTATGTAAGAGCAGAAAACTCTTGAAGAAAGTTGTTTAAATAGCCGTTCTGCCCAGCTTAGGACCACAGGCCCCACCAGCTCTATAAATAGGAGCCTATATTCCACAGTGGAATGGGGTGGGAGTCTTCATGTTCATGTCAGGCAACAGGGAGTCATGTTTCACAGGGTGGGGAAGTGATGTGTGTGTGCACTCAGGGAAATATATTTGTGCTGGATAATGACAGAGCTCTAAGAAAGGACACTTATGTTTCAGGTGAGCAACAAAAGCACATTAAAACAAAAGTTAATTAATTAAAAATACACAAAATGTACCGTTTCTAATCTCAACATCATCAACAGTGCCATAGTTCCCCAAAGTGTTTAAAAACAACAATCTCACAGCAATATAAAGTTGGGTGCAGGGCTGTTTTTGTGAGCGCACGATGTATTAATTGAGGTCAGTGACTTTGGACTTTGAGTACTCAGAAAAGAAAATCTAGTAGTTTGGTGGTCAAAGTTATTTTAATTCAGGATTGATCTATATGCTTTTAAATGTACAACACATGCATGTTTTTATGGACTTGCACTGATGCATTATTTTGATAAATTGGCTTATTAAGAGCAATTATTTTATTATAACTATTTTAAATAATCTAAAGATGCTTTCCAAGAGCTATGTAAATGTGTTAATGTTATTATTGTTGTGAAATTAAAGATGACTAGTCTACATGTTTACATCACTTAGTGTATACAGGTGCTTGTAAAATGAAATAATAGAGGAGACCGCTGCAGAAGTTTCTTCGGAATAACTGTAATGTGTTACTTCTGATACAATTACATGCAGATGAAAATGGAAAAATATATAAATATTTACAATTTACAATGAATCACATCACTGAAAATATCACATATAAATATGATTTACATAAAATAAATATGTAAATTATTGTAGCTTTGAGTTTCTTTGTTAAAAATATGTTACAGAACAAAATAATTAGTAATACATTTTCTTCTCTGCACTGTATGAAATGGATGTTTTCCTAAAAAACATTACATTAAAAGATTTTATATTAAAAAGTGAATTTCCTATTAAATATTTTAATACTCCAGATACTTCTCACTGAAGAAAGTCAATAGAAACATCTGTACATAGGTAAATGCTTATGAAAGAACAATACAAAATTACTCATGTGTGAGAGTGGGACAATCTGCATCGATAAAATTTAAATGCTGTTTTGAGAGTTAAAATGATCAAAAATGTTCAACCATTATGCAAAAACCTTCCCTTGCTGTGACTATAGAGTGGAAAGAAAGAATACTGCTGAAGAATACCAACTCTTGACCTGATACACATGTGGTCACACATATATTCTTTAATCCTTTAGTTAAATATATGTGGGTAAAGGATTTGAACATTTCCTTCAATTTCGTTATGCTGTTGTGACAGTAGTATGGCAAAGAACACTGTGTGTGTGTTTATTTATAAAGGAAGATTGCAGGGAGTAACTGCACTGTTGAAAAAGATGCACCAGCAGTGAGGCGTCATTGCAGTGACCCAATGTTTCCAAACAAACAGGACATTCTGGACAGAGGTCCTTCATCGGCTGTGCAAAGAAGCACTTTGGACAGAGATCCTTCATCAGTTATACAAGCAAAGGATTCTCTGGAAACCTTGGGTACTTCACTGAATTTTTTACTGCAATTATACAGTATGTATATAATCTCTTTCCAGGCACATCAGAAAGTGAAAAGGCTGACCTGAGTAATGGAACTATGCTTAAACTAATGAACACATGCTTGACTGAAGTGAGAGGTGCCTGTGGCAGGACTGAAACCTTAACCATCAATGCTCAGTTCCACTGCATGTGTTGAACAGAAAAGTTGGCCAAATAATACAAAGAATATGGTAATACAAAGAAACTGTAGTTAGGCATCTAAACACCTACATCTCATGACAACTTTTCAAGAAAAATTGTAGCCAGTGTGGAAATACTCTACTTTTTTTTCATTCTTTCTCTCTAATCTTGCCTCTAGTGCAGGACAGAATGCCAGAGTATACTTTAGGGTTTAGTATACTACAGAGTATACTATACCCTGTGCAAGCCTGGAATCAGTTTACTGTGGCTATGGAGATTAATCCA
>JAOYMR010000001.1:20364585-20382138 GCA_025802075.1 Tenebrosternarchus preto
CACTTATATATAAATATATTGATTTCGTTATTTTCTCAGTGTTTTTGAGTCATTGTGACAGAGAGATATAGAGAGAGTGTGAGAGTGAGAGAGAGAGAGAGAGAGAGAGAGAGAGAGAGAGAGAGAGAGAGAGAGAGAGAGAGAGAGGAGTGAAAACTAGTGAGAGACAGAGAATGTATGTATGGAAGAGAGGTTCCACTGTCCTCCTTCAACTCTCACATACCCATCCTTCAACTCTCACATACCCATCCTTCCGGCTCTCCTTGTACTGTCTCTGCTGTTTGACTGTCGTGTCCCAAGTGCTGGTGAGGAAGGCCCATCCTCACTGATCAAACCCTGATCGTTGGAACTGTTAGGTCAACGTACAGCAGAGAGATCAAGAGGGATCAGGTTCTTGAAAGGGACAGACTCCAGCCTCCATCATGAGAAACAGGTGCAGGTCTAGAACAAAGCAGAGATTGACACTTATAAAATTTCTCTTATTTCACCAAGACATTCTTTTACAATTTAGTGAAGTTCTAGCTTGAAGTCTTGTTTGTGGTCTCATGTATAGAAATGCATCTTCAAAGAAATTCACATGTTTCACTTTGTTAGTGCTGAGTACTGAATTTAAAGCAGTGGAAATCTGATGAACAATATGAAGGTGTTATAGATTGAACTAGGTTAATGCTATATCTTTGTGGATGAGACTCTTATTGGGTCCTTTGAAACATTTCAGGACGAGTGTTAAAATGTGCAACTGTGTTAGCAGGTTTATGGGGATCTTTAGTTTTAAAGGCCTGCTTTTCCAGCTAATCTGTGGTGCCCAGAGAGGACGCCTAACCCTGATTCAGTCAGGAGGCATCATTGAGGATGTGGACTTGAGTGGAGAGAGAAGTGGTGGTACACATCTGTGGTGCAGACTCTGCTTTCATAACAAGAAGCTCTCTATTGGATGCAGATGATGCCCCTTTCGATATAAACTAACCAGCTCAAGACAGGGCAGCTCTTCTTTGGTGTGTCCTGGCACAGGAGGTTTATTAGACCAATGTTGTTGGGTTGCACACTAACTGGTTTAAATGGGTCAGTGCTATTTGTTTGCGAGGTTTGTAGATATTTAGGATGTAAACATTCTGCTGATTCATAAATATCTTGATTAAAACCTGTAATCTGTACACTGGGCCATGAAAAGTTTGTTTAAATTGTGTGACATTAAAACATTGTCATGAAATCTAAAATAAGGATGCAGTATACATTCCTGTGACTTGCAGTGAAACTAATCACACCATCTGCTATGTTGCTTGCAATGTGCGTGTGTGTGAACAAGATGCCTGAGGGCTGCCAGGGCAAGATCTGGGGGCCTCCTTCCTCCACAAGAAGTCAGTCATGCTTTGAGGCTGAAACACCAGAACAGTCTCTTGTCCTGCTGCTGATATAATGAAGGGGGACTGTAAGTTTATTAGCATTATTACCCATCCTGACTTTTATATAATATTCTGCATACAGACAGCCCCCCCCCCCAGTTTCCAGATTTGCTCTAGAGTAAACACAGGCTGAATATAACAAGCACATAAAACTTGCTTTAAATCTGCTCTGCAACATGTTCAAGATTGCATTATCAATATTATCTTAATATTATATAATATATTATTTTGCATATTGTTTTGGATATTAGATATTTGGATAACAATAATAGTGGTCTTACGTATTGGTGCAAGTTCACAATAGTAAAAGCTACAGAATTTGAATTTTAGCAGCAGAACTCATTCTTTGGCAGTAAAATGTTATACCAGTATATGGTACTGGTTTTTTTTCTTTTCTGGAAGCCAACCTGTCACGCTTAAGTAATATTTCAGTGTGTGGTATTTGAGTGTGATGTGACCCAGCCAGTGCCAGAACAATGCCAGGACCAGATCAGCCTTTCATCAGCATGATATAATTTCATTGCCTGATTGCTTTCCTCCAAAGCTTCCAGCTCATAGAATATATTCTTCTAAAACTTTTTACTTTTGACTTGAGTATTGAAACACACAAGGAATATCTGAGCACACAAAGTAATTTATCCAATAGTGCACATCAGCGTGTCAGCAAAAGACGTGCTGGTAGATGAGTTTGGTTAGTCTGATGTGACACTTTATGTAGAATTATTAATAACATTATTAATAACAATTTTCAGAATTTGTCATACTCCAGAGTGATTATATATTTACAATATTTAATATATACATTTATTATATATACAGTATATATACACATTATAGTATATTTAATTACAACATTATTATATATTTTTCTAATTATATTATTGTTATTATAATAGACTTATAATTATATATAATAATAATTTTCCAAATATTTTATTGCATTTGTAAGGGGAAAATGAAACTGACACTTTTCCAGGGTATAAGGCTCAAATGCTGAAGGAATAGCTTCATTGCATTTAGTTGAATTAACTGACAAAGTTCTAAATTAATGTTGGTTGAATGTTCATGCTTTTTACAATAGGTATTTTCAGAATGGAAGACATGAATCCAGCCATTGGGTCATATGCAAGTTGTTGTAAATGTCTATTGTTATCTTACAGCAATTTAGACACAAGAGAGTCATACATGTATAAATATATTTAAAAAATCAATATAAAATATTTTTTTGCTCCTGTTACTCATACACTTAGTACAGAACAATATAATTACATTTTCTTAGATTTGAAGTGTATGCATTGTAATGACACCAAGAGAATATTTAGTAATTACTTTGAGTCATATACATTCAAAAACCTAACAATCCGTGTGATGAAACTTTACTACTGTGTACATTATATTTACATTAAACCTTGTAGAACTGGAGCCTATTTATATAAAAGTTAATTACACTTTTGAAATTACAGTAATGTGCGTGAAAAGAGATTAAAGAAATGTCCTCTTCTATGTCAAATTGTTGATGTTCTGTGACTTCTGGTCATCAAGGGTATCCACCAAAATGTCCCATGACATTCAGAAATGCTCAATGTGAATATGAACATTTAACATTTACATCATTTACATTACTTTGCATTGTTGCTGGAGTCAAGCGTTATAATGAACTTTCAGGAAAGGAACTGAGTTTGAACCCACACATGGTGAAGACAATATAAGATAAAATATCATGTGACATTTGCAAGGTATATGGAAAAGTGTGTCTTAAGAAAGCCTACATCCTCCTAAAACCCCAGCAAATGTCTGAAGAGCTTTTCTCTACAACTAGCTGAACTTTTAGTCTGTATAAACATAACCATTGTCTTTACACAATTCTTATACTAATTGCTATGTACTAAGCATACTGCATAATGGCTGGCTTAAGCATGTCACAAAAGCCCTAACAAACAAACAAAAACAACAACAACAACAACAACTTTTGCATATTTTCCATTAGGATAGAGTTCATGTGAGTCAGGTACAGGAGAATAACCTGCTCTTTGGCCAAACTCTAAAACCACATGAGGGGTTCTGTATGGCCCTGAAGTCATTACCTCTTCAAAGGTAATTAACACATGGCTTTTGTTTGACTTCGATCATCCCCAGATTGTGAGGATACAGATGGTTTGAGAACCAAACGACAGAGACTAAGAGCAAGGTGTGCTCCGACATGCTTTCATGTCAGCAGGAAGCGCTTGGCCCTTGACCCCTCCCCGACCCCAAATCCAGGCTGTCAACGCCACTTCCATGAGTGGCCCATAAAGTTTAACATCTGGGGAAAGAGCTGCAAAATCCGCATTATGAACAAGAGAAGACAACACTGGTCAAAATCTACCTCCTTCCACACTATATTTCCTATATGGCTTTAAACACATTCATCACTGGTTAACATTTCCTTTTGCCATTGTTTATCAGACCAAACATGGCATGAGTCAAAACAATATTCAGAACTAACTGAAATCATGAATAAAAGAGTATCGATGCATTTGTATTTTCACTTTGATCTGAGCTTCAAGATGCTCGTTTATTGTGGTATAGCAGGTGTGAAAATATGCCACCTGGTGCATAGCTGAGAATTCTTCATGTTCTCTTGATGCCTGTCAAAGTGTAGGCTGGCCTTTCAAGGTACGTGGCTCCATATTGCAGACGGATGTTTCATAGGGTCAGTCACCCCTTCACTTCTACTAGTACAAACACATTCTCTAAGCAAGTAAAGAATAAGCAAATGTACAGTAAAACAAACACAATATAAATGCCAAAACAACCTGTTTGGTATCAGAATAAAACTGTCCCAAATTTTACAAATTAGTTGAAATCCTAGTGTAATCCCCAAATTTGTGTTACAAAATGAAAATGATCATTATCTTATGAAATAACATATAAAGAACACATTTGCTACTTACAAATCCTTCAGATGTGTAATAAAGATTGGTTCATCATGATAGAAATAATTCTGTATTATTATGCAGTGTCGAGGAATACTGAAACTATTGCATCTTGATGAAAAACATGAATATCTTGTTTAAATGAGATTTTATTGGCATATGTTCTTGCCAAACAGGTAATCTGATTCTCTGCATGTTCTGATTCTCTGCATCAGCTCAAGTGGATGCTAGTGACTGATTGTGACCAAGTGGAACTTTTCAGAAGCAGTTGTATGTGGTCAGGATAGGTATGCATGATGTGCCAGTTGTTCTTTCTCTGACTTTTTGTCCCTTAGCACCCCACAGTTTAATATGAATAATCTCAAGCAGGCACTCATGTGTCTGGATCAGTGGCCTGTCTTGGGAGAATGTTTGATGATGCCATTTTATTGTTTGTGAAGGTCAAGTTCCTCAAAGCTCTACTATGGTTCTATGCAGGATATCAGAGCTGCAGCTGTCAGCACACAGTGAACTTTTTTGTTTTCATATGTGAGAGGATTTGGGCCAAACCTTACTTTCAAAGTTATGTTTTTACTTGGGGTAAGCTCTGTCATACTGTTGTGTTCTACCTTCCTTTCTGTTTCTGGAAGTGAGATAGGACTTAGGAGTCATATGAATCCCAGGACCATGGATACCAACTTTTAACACCTCTTAAACCTTTATCTGTATGTATGACTTATGTAGAGCTGCTTTATGACAACACATGTTGTGCAGAGAGCTATACACATAAATTTTAATTTGAATTTAAAGTCTCTGAGTCAATACTTGTATGTATGTGTGTGTGTGTGTGTGTGTGTGTGTTTGGGGAGCACTGAACAGTGATGACAGACTTTCCAAATGGAAAACTCAACACATTTTTATGGTTATTAATGATTAGTGTGTGATGTTTTGCCCAAAATACTGTAGTGACTTATGAGATATTCCACAGGGCAGACCTCATAGTTTATACTATTGCTGTCAGAAACAGGCTAGACATTTTCTGTAAACGTAATTTTTATTATAACTGCTCATTACTCATTAAAATAAAGAAATAAATAAAGAAATTAAATAAGCAAGCAATACATCCACTGGATTAAAACTGGTACCTTAAAGAAATGTCACAGAAAATATTTTCTAATCTTTTTCAATTACAAAATTAAAGAAAGAAATTAAATGTATTCTTGATGCTATACTTGAAATATGTTCCACGTACAAAGATAGCAAGAATTGGAACGTTATTCCAAAATGTTATCAAACTTTATCAATCTGGACACAGAATATGACTTATATAAGAAGGATGTGGACGTTATAGTAAAAATGGAGGCTATTAGAGCATTTCAGCTGCTGTAAAAAAAATCCCAGTGCAGTTGGAAGCTCAGAATGTTTTCTCAAGAAAACTGTCATAATTATCACAAAAGAATATCCAGTATCCAGAATATAGACAGAAAAGGAACTGCCTGACTTCTAGTATTGAAGAAGCCTCCAACTGTGGCATCTGCACCCATCCACTTACCCCTGAGTCCAAGGGCTAAGCTCTAATCCCTCTCCAGCATGTATTTCCATTCCAGGAATCAAATGACTCAAGGTAGACTATGACTCTCAGGTGAGGTGGATGGCATTTAAGACATGACAAATGGGAAATGTTTCATAGCCGCACGGTGACTGACCACCCTTGTAGTGCTGGATTACTGGCACTGCCCGCACAACATGAATGCAACATTTTCTTCAGTGCCAACAAGCTAAAGAGGGCCCTTTTAGTACGGCAGCTAAGAATTTATAGTGTTAAGTTGCAAAAACACAATTTTGAGGTTTGTGCCTTTGATAGCTGGAATGTCCATTTGGCCTTCAGCACAACATGTCTTCGTCCAAATGCATCAATGCTCACAAATTTATTTTCCAGATGTATTTGCATAAGTAGTAAGAGAAACTGCACTTCATATGTACATATTTAATTCACAAAATTGCCCACTAATAAAGATTCCACTAATTTAATTTCCACTAATTCCATTAATCTTTAGATAATTTAACCTTAAATTCTATTAAATGGCCTTGAATGCTTCTAAAATTGTCAAATTAAACATGTATAATGATGACACAACAAGGAAAATGGTTTTCTGATGCTTGGACTTGGACATCTGTAAAGCTGCTTTGTGACAACGGTTGTTGTAAAAAGCACTATATAAAACAAAATTTGACTTGACTTTACTGTTCATACTATATAATTTTCATACTATATAATAAGTGAAGAGTTTAAAATCCTTTGACTAGACCTATACCATTTGTCACCATTTGCCAAATAATGTAAATAAAAAATGTAAATGTTGGACTCGGTGAAAGCAAAGACCCATATGTGACTACATACAGTGCGTCTGATCTATGTGACTTCATATCTGTGTAACTGATGTTCTTCTGAGGGCTTAGCAGAACTTGTAGTTAGACACTACTGGTGGACCTTAATGGGAGGAGTCACAAAACCAGTCAGCGGGTATGAGCTAAAACAAATGCAGTCAATGTGATCATTTCCAACTGCCCTTTAATCTTTGCTTTTCCATAATGATGCTTAATTGATTTTGTGAAGTGAAGGAGAAATGGTTTGGTTTTATACTATTTCTCCCATTTTTGTCTCTGGTCTCCAAAAGAAGATCACTGGCATGCCACATTGGCCCTTCTCTTTCTTCTTTTAAAATAAATAAAGACATCAAACATCAAAGCTGGTCTTGGTTAATAAAAGAGGACCTCAAATATTTTCCATTATGTTTGACATGGTTTTGGGTTTCTCCATGCAGAAGAATGGCAACAGGCTGAAAAAAAGATGATGCCCTAATTCTACACTGTAGAGATACAACAGACCAAACTTGTACTGCTCTCATACCTTGATGAGAGCAGTACAGAGTGCCCTTCCTCTCTGTCTTTATTCCTACAGTCTCTCTCCTATAGCCTCTCTACCATACACACGCGTGCACACACACACCACCTTCAATGGACCAGCTGCTCTCTGCACTACTGCATCCTCAGGACAACAGCTCCTGCTTGCTTCCACTATGGTAAAAGCTCTGTAAGTCTGTAACCTTCAATGTTTGACCTCAGCCATGATTCGGTGGCAACTATGCGTGCTCTGAGACAGATGCAAGCAAACACACACACTGGTGTATCATTTGGATCAAAGTTTTTCATTCAAATATCTTTCTGAGCGTTAATTTGGAGTGGGATCATTGATGTACGTAGACCCTACTCTCTAAGGCTTCTCACAGTGCTTTAGTAAACCTACATATTAATTACTTCATAGTCCATTTTCTTCTTTTTCTTCTTTACTTTAGGCAGCGTGAAGGGGTCTCCAGCATTACTTACTACACATCATTGAAAAATTCTAGTCAATCTGTCCAAGTGTAATAATAGCTGTTCCAGGATGCCTGGAAGTGAGAAAATAATATAGAAACAGCATAACAGATACAGCAAAACCAGAGCCCTTGGGATTATTACTTTTCTGGTTGGAGCTACTTGTTTAGCTCCATTAGAAACAATTCTGATGAAACAGCCTATCTAGTGCAGTCAGGATGGCCACATCTAAAAGGTGTTTTTTGAACTGGAAACAATGTTCTTTACCTCAGACGCCCTCTGCAAGGTTTTTCTATCTTTTCAGGCTTCTGAGACACAGCTCAATAAAACTCATGTACAACACAGAAAGTGACAGGGAGACAGGCAGCTGCTGGTATTTTGGGGTCGTTACTGAGATTACTGAGATTGTTGCCACATCCTATTAAACGAAAGCTAAATGAAGCCCACTGTTCTTGAGAAGGACAAACTAAGATGAACAGATTAAAGGTCTTCAATGGTACTCCCCCTCTGTGTTAAACTGTAATTATGGTCATTCTTTCCCTGTATTTTCCATAGAGCAGTGTGCTTTCTAAGGAGCAGATAAGACACAAAATGACACTAAATGTGGATTTGTTGACAAGAGTCTCACTTTTAAGACCAAAAATAGTAAATAGCCAGGCTTGTAATCTGAAAACTGAATGCTTTTTGTCATTACTACCTCAAATGTTCTCAAAGCAGCTCATGGAAATCATGCAATCAAAATAGTCACAGAACAGGCCTCTGAATGTTTATGTATTTGCTGGGTCCCCAATCAAAATAGTCACAGAACAGGCCTCTGAATGTTTTATGTATTTGCTGGGTCCCCATTCCCCATATAAATGCAGTATAGGAGACCCAGGAAGTTGCAGGTTGAACTAATGGACATTCTTGACACTTAACCACATAACCAGAGCATTACAAATGTGTTGCCCCATCCCCAGATTAAAACCAAACCTCACACCCCAATTAAAACCAAATATACAGTGTTTATGAAGGGGAATTTGTGTATGGTGCACTTAGAAGAATGACATTTTAAAAATGCATAGCAAAATAAATTGGTCATTGAATTGGAACATCATATTCTGCAGGGCTCCATTCTCTTTACTCCATTCTCAAGAACTGTATACTCATCTGCTGCTCTACCTTTCCTCATAGCCCACATAATGCTGTATTTACCACACCAATCCTCAGGGTGGAGCTCTATCAGTGTAAGGACTAAATATTGACACAACATGCAGCAAAGGATGATATTACTATACCAGGATAAGGGCTTGCTTTTTTTTTTTTTTTTTTTTTTTTTACTGCAGTTTGCATAACCTTCATATCATCTCATTTCTTCCATACTGTTTTTATTCTGTACATTTCTTACTTTATTGATGCATCCCTCTCAGGTTCTGCAGCCTGTGGAGATACTGGTGTATCATTCAGACTCTAAATCAATTCATAGGCCAGACCTTGAGGACCTGCCAACAGAGTTCTTAGAGATTACCAGTGATGTGAAGATTAATAGTGGTGTGAAGGTGGAGTATTGTAAAGATTAATAGTGGTGTGAAGGTAGAGTAATGTAAAGATTAATAGTGGTGTGAAGGTAGAGTAATGTAAAGATTAATAGTGGTGTGAATTTGGAGCTTGTTATCTTGGGTTAGTGGAGGGCTGGGTATAAAGGAAGACAGTTACAGTGAAAAGAAGTTACAGATGCCTCAAGCATTTTTAAAGCTTTAACTTGAAATGCCATTTCCCTCAACAAAAATCATTCAAAAGCCACAAATCCATGCATGCATGCAGAAAATAATGTTTTTTTAGCTGATTAATTCACCAAATAAAATGTAAAATCTGACTAACATTTGCCAATTAAATTAATATTTGTCAGTGAAATAAACCTACCCACCAATTCATTATAAATAAATCCCTTATATGCTTACTGCATACACTCTTACACTTCATCGGTAGAGAGTCCATCAGCTGCCTTACACAACTCGTCAGCGACAGACATGATTTGTGTGATTGGGCACTTTCAACAACAGCGACACTGATGGTTGATGGTGGTCACATGGTAGCACTGATTGCACTATTACAAGTGTATCAGGCACAGCAATGTTGTAACAGGTCTTATGTACATCAATGTCTGCAGAAATGAAAATGATTTACAAAACAGAAGTGTGTAGCAAACTATGATCCAAAGCTTAGCTATGATGAAGAAATTGTTACAGAATGGATAGTTTCTAATTTTATACCTATAAGGTGTTTCTAGAAGGCAGGCATTTTTAAGTGGTCAGTGAGTGTGTTTGTGGCCTAAATGGTTTATAGATGTAAGCATGAAGTGGGAAAACAACTTGTTCACTGAACCCTGTATCCCTTTATGCTAAAAAAACCTTTCATGTCATGGAAAACTGATGAATCTCTGGTGTTTTTTTATTGCTGGTTGATTTTTAAAAGAAGCATTCACAGTGTTCTTTGAAGTGGAGGGTGGGTCTGCTTCTTCTCCATAGAAGTGTCATCACATTACTGTTGGCTTTCTCCCCACTTTCTGTCTGGGTCTGCAGACTACCGCGTGAAGCTCAGCAAAACCACATTTCTCCCCAAGTTTTGCACTTGATGTGAATATTTTGTATTCTTAACCCACACTTCTAGATCAAAAGAAACAAAAAACTCTATGGGTGTTAAAATTACAGCAGATTGTGATGCACTAAACAGCTGCTATGAAACATCTGCACCTGGAAATACCAAAACCAACTTTAAGCTTTGCTTTTACAAAGACTGTCATTACAGTAATGATTTTCTGAAAAGGTAGTTTGCACAATATTGTAAATACTGAATATATATTTTTAAATCACCCCAAAGTAATCATTATCTTGGAAACCATTTAAAAAGATTTAACCAATATTTCAATTTTGACATTTAAGCAGTTCTGTTGTCACTCTGAAATCAGGTTTTAGTGTGATAAGAGCAACGTGAATTTTGGCCTCACTAATGACATGCAGTTATGACAAGAATATGGTGGTGAAATTCAATGTGCTAGGAATTCAACTCAAACATTGCAAAATATGCTTACATGTTTATTAAGTATATAAAAAGGGGCTTTTCATATTTCCTTTCATGACATGTTTAGGGTTGCAGTGAGTCTGGAAGAGACACTCCATTAGTGTTAGAAATAATGATTGGAATACAAGAAAGAGTTTTGAAAGTTGAAATGGAGTAAGATGTCTACACAGAACATATACCTTGGAGTAAATTATTGTAAGCACACCGTATGAAATAGTGGCATTACTTATAAAACTTATTACTTATTTTTCCAAACATTAATCAAGTGTAGTCTAAATTTCAGTGTCATTGTAGAATAACTGCTGGAAATTCTTTCACATTTAGCCTTAGGTTTAATCTGAGACTGTGAATCTGGCCCAAAGAACTGATATAAGTTGATCAGCCTATTTGTCCTATATTGTAGAATATTGTCCTATATCTGCAATGAGAATACAGCAATGAGTACACCATGTGTCCTAGCAGTGGTTGGCCAGTTTGGCCCAGACTCACTAGGAAAGAACAAGCCACACACCATGTATTTATAGCAAATTTTCCCAATGTCCACTAATTTTGAGGGTGTTGATGATTCTCCAACAGTGAATGTTATACCCCACCATAGGTGGGAGGTGGGGCACTATTGGGGTGTCTTAACAGCAAAGAAAGAAGCAACAACAATAATGTAAACCAGCGCTTTAGAGGGGTTCTCCTGGGCTCAGACTGAAATGTTAACTTAAGAAAACAAGCTGCCTAAATGGTGGAGTATTTATGTATTTTCCTTTGGCCCTTTGAAGTGAGAGGTCATATTACATGTTGGCCTGACTCTGCTCTCTTCGCACTGCTGTGACTGCAACAACTCAAAAAGGCTTGCTTTCACCTCTTACTCCCCAGAGCCTCTCCACTGATTCCACTAAATTTTCCATTTTTTATTTCTTTTTTTTTTTTTAAGGAGCATTAGTTTCATCAAAGCAATGGAAACTGATGACAAGATTTACAGATTGTATGCTTCCACAAGTCAACCTTGAATTTTAGTTTCTGATGACAAAAGTTATGAACCTTTCATATGAAAAACCTTGAAAAGAAGTGACAACTGTTGGAATTAGTGCTTGATGTGGGCAACGTTTAAGTGTTTACATTCTTCTTCTTCTTCTTCTTCTTGTTTACTCTCCAAATGCTCATGTGGAAGAGAATAGAGTCTACAAGTGGACTTTGGTATAGTCATGTAAGAGCTACACACTCATTTTTGGAATATCTGCATCAAGTAGTGGCAAAAACTGTAAACAGAAAACCATAAAGCAGTTCTAAAAATATATATTCTAAACAGTTCAACTTAACTCATCAAAAAGTAAAAACATGGCACTGTACCTTATCATGAATGCTACGAACACAGAAATTAAAGAGGTAAGGGTGATCATGCTGACTTATTCATTCTTAAAATCTTGTTGCCCATTTCTACCAGCAACAACAGTCTCAGGAAAGCACTCACCCTTACCTATCGGTACCTGCAGCTACCGGTAAAAAAATAATACTGGATACCAGTTGGTTAATACTGGAACCAAGATGCCAGTGCAAATTTTCACTGGAAAAATTAACAGTAAGTTTACCTACTGATCTCATCTCTGAGATCAAATTCCAGAGTGTGTAATAAGTATCGGGTCACAAATGTCTTCATCCAGTTGTTTGATATCTCTTTTCTTAAAAGATCTCACTTGATTATTATTAGGACAGCAGACTTTTTGAATTGGACATGAAAGGCTGCTATTATTTTTTGCTTGCCCTAACAAACATCAGTATCACTTAGTGATAAGCATTCAGCTCCTGTACCTGTGTGTAGGACTGGATTTCTTTCATAAGTTGCAGACAAGTCAGTCCTTTTAGGTTCATACAGTTTAAACAACAACCCAGGGCAATACTATTTCTAATTACCTTCCTCTGAGAAGGCAGTGCACTGAAACATTTATTTACTTGATGGTTTATGGAGTGGATTGTTGCCGTTTGTGTGAGTATCTACTTCAGTTATGTGTTCTGTGGACCATCTGTGGATTGCGTGATGGGATTAGAGGACACTTGCTCTGTTAGTAGAATTAAACAGAACAGTCACGAGCAGACGCCACAGGCAGGGCACGAGTGTTCCTTAGCTCTCTAGAATTTCTCTCTCTCTCCCTCTCTTTTACACACACACACACACACACACACACACACACACACACACACACACACACACACACACACACACACACTATACTGGCAAAAGTATTCGCTCACCCATCCAAATGACTGTGTACCAGTGCACAAAGCAAGGTCAATAAAGACATGGATTGCAGAGTCTGGTGTGGATGAACTTGACTGGCCTGCACAGACTCCTGACCTCAACCCGATAGAGCACCTTTGGGATGAATTAGAGTGGAGACTGAGAGCCAGGCCTTCTCGTCCAACATCAGTATGTGACCTCACAAATGCGCTTCTGGAAGAATGGTCAAAAATCCCCATAAACACACTCACACCCTAAACCTTGTGGACAGCCTTTCCAGCAGAGTTGAAGGTGTTCTAGCTGCAAAGGTTGGACCAACGTCATATTGAACCGTATGGATTAGGAATTAGGAGTCAAGGAAGGTGAGCGAATACAATATATATATTGTATAGATTTATAAAGGAAAATCATGAAAATGATCAGGGGTTCCCAAACTGTTGCATACCACTGTATATATATATATATATATATATATATATATATATATAGATAGATAGATAGATAGATAAAATGTGTGTGTTTTGTGTGGAGGGTGTAAATGAAAACATTGTTGTGCTGAAAAATCTGATCTGCAGCAGAATGTGATCATTTTACTCACACACCAATGCAGGCTGGGTGAACCTGAAAAAATTACTACAAAATTGCCAGAAATTTGACCTTTAAGTACATGGAGTAAACATTTGATAAATGCAGCCTCACAAAGACCACGTCTTCATTTATCACCATAGTGTGGAACGAAGGCTGTAAACTCTTTACATGGCAGCCAAAGTCTGTTTTATTCTTAACGGGTGGCTGCTCCATGTTGTAATAGCTTTTATGGTTACAGATTTATTTTATTTGAGGCAGGAGTGGGCATTTGTCTAATGAGTGCTTTTTTTAATCTAGATTATGTTCATTTGTCAAAGTGCAAGCTATAAAATTCTGTGAGGCCCTGAAGTTGAGTTTTAGTACAAGTATAAGCTATAAAACTGGGAGATCCTTCACAAAGGTATTCAAGGCCAACTTAGAACATGCAAAGGAAAATGTATATTTGCTGCAAGGCTGAATTCATGAATGCACAGACTAAGTAGAATGTGCTAATGATAAAATGTTACTTTGCTGCTAATCATTAAGTATCCTGGATGACACATATCAACAGAAAAAAAAAACAATGTTCCATGTGCTGATATTCTATGCTAAAATGAATTAACCATAATGTGTCTTTACTAAATTGCATAAACCTTAACCGATGATATAGAGAGATATGTTGACTTTTTTTTACACTCATATTCATATCGACTCATATTTACATTCATCTGCTGAATCTACTAAGCCCAAGTGGGTTCGGTTTGGAGAATGTAAATAAACAGCAATCTTCGACACGTTAAAACCTAAATGTGCCATTGTACATATTCTCCAAGTCTTCCACAAAAGGTTTGCTTCAAGTGTCCATAAACATAAGTTGAAAACATAAGATATACAAGAAAGCAGCACATCCAGGACTTCCTGGCACTGGGTACATGAAGCAAGTTACATAAAAAATGTCAATTATTTACAATGCTACAAGTTTTTTTAAACAGCTTATATTTGTAAGCAGCTTATGTTAGAAATAGCATATGAACAAATAAAGATGTATATGAATAACTATTATGGGTCTTCAAAATATATACATGCTAATGTTATACCAGTGACAACTAATGCAATAATAATGTTCATTCTCATTTTGTTGAAGAGTTTATGATATAGTAACCATGTTCCTTCCATTGACATGGTGGATATTTGTTGTTTTTTATTGAGTAATTTGTTCCATCTTACTATTCTTTTAAAAAGAACAACACATTTACATTTTACATGCAACAAAGTTTTACGTTTATATAAAGTCACAACCCAACAATCAGTATGGTTTATATGTTAGAGAACCTGAACATGCTCATTCAAAGGCTTAGCAAATAGCAATGGCCACAATAGCTACTATTAAATATAATATGACATAAAAATGGACCTTCCTAGTTCATGTTCCTTCTTATTTTGTACCATTCATTAGTGTCATATAATTTAAAAGACAACATTCTTGTATTCTGTTAACTTCCATCTAAACTGAATGATTCTGACTGCTTTTAAAACATCATCTGATTATTGGCTACATCACCAAGTTTAAGTAGACGTGATCTCTGGAAATACACCTCATTTCAAAAGAAAAAATGTTTAGGATTTCCATTTCACCCACCCATGGCTGGAACTGCTGTCATGCCCCTGTACAATGCAAACTACATTCCCCAGCATTCCAAAAATCAGCCTGCCTCACCCGATTACTGGTTGCACCTCTTTGGATCTTAATAAATAATTATTCAAGTGGATCTGCAAGTGTCTGATTCCTTCTGATATGTCACAACTGCATTTTTACCACCAAAGTCTAATTATTAAAATTATTTAGGCCAGCCATTTTAAATGCATACTAAAACTTGGGGATTTGAGCATGCCATGTCCAGGTTTTAGCATGCCATTTGGGTACCACTCATCCTTAACATTCTTCAAATTGGGAACATTCGTAAAATCTCAAGAAATTGTGTCAGTTGATAAATCGTTCATTTGAACTCTACCTGCATAGGTAAATCAGACCATTTAACATTTTTAAATGAGAAAAGTAAGCTGATGATACAAGATGAAGACACTAACCATAACACTGTCAACAGACAAGATGAAGACAAGAACCTTAACACTACTGCTAGCCAGAAAAGAAATCATCAAGCATGACATTTACAAAAAGGGCACTGTTCTATAATCAAACACTGATTTCTTGAAAATTTTAATGAACTATTACCGTTGTGGAATAGACTTTATGTCTCTTTGTGTCTCTTCAGCCTGTTGTGAGGGATGTGCCCAACACAAACCCTCTTGAAAAATATTTACCCCGTATAAAATAAAGAACACACCTCTTCCCCATGTAGTCTTTCACTGGTGACTATTTTAATTTATTCAAGCTATTCATGCCATGCCTTCTTTACCAGTTATAGCACCAGGGAGGACATGTGATTGACTGCAGCCCCACATGATGAAGTAATGGTAGTAGTAACCAATCAATCTTGCTTCAGAAAACCTTATTTTGGTATTATAAAACAGTGTAAGACACAGGAGCAGAGCCAGGATTTCTGAATACACTGAATCTAAATATGGCATAGCCTAGCTGGTCAATGAATTATTAAATAGATACAAAAAAGATTTAAAGTAATTTCCAGTAGTAGCATTGCTAGCACTCTTCATACTCCCACTGCTCAAGTTAGCAGAGATAGCAAATTGATTTCCACTTGCCATTTTCAGATCGATCTACTGTAACAAAACCACTCAATCAAAAACTTTCAGTGCTGACATTGGACTTGGGCATGTTGGCAGATTAGTTAAGATTAGTTTTAGCTAAGCAGGTCTACATTGTCAAGGTCATGCCAGGCTCTCCTGCTCTCTCTTTCTCCTGCAGAGTGGCATCAAACTGTCAGGTATTGGTTTGTAAGTAACTGCTTCTGTGTAAAGGGCCAGGCGTTTAAAGATTGTTTCCTGTTGGAGGTAATCGTGTGTCCGGCACCAGTTGTCTCCCCCCCACCTTTGAATTGCGCTTGATAAGCTGATTACACTGAAACGTTGCATCTTTTTTTTTTCTTTTTTTTTTAAATAAAATAATTACTCATTTCTTCAGATAAAAATCTTTGGTTCGTTGTATTGATTCTCTTGACTGTTAATGTTACACCATTTTGAGACAGGTATGCATAACAATAGTTTGTTATGTTTGGTCACATTTTTCTCAATTCTCTTCATGATATTTAATAGTGTGTGATAAAGAAGCTTTAACTTATGTTTTACTAATTTTATTTGTCAGCATTGCCTAGTCTTCTGCTGCAAGGAGATTTGTATGCAAGTATTTCACCAAGTGAAAATCTGATGACAGTAGCTGAGACTAGGGGACTGCAAGACATTAACTGTGGTTCTATGTGGTTCCCCCTCAAAGCACAGCTCTAGGGCAGCTCCCAGAGATCAATCACAAACTGGGTGCCGTTTCCAAGGGTATGTTTAAAATGACAATAATATGCTGATGTCAGAACCTGAGGTTTAACTTGGAAAATGTAGCTGGGAAATAATGATACAATAGATTAAGACCCATAAGGCACCCTTTGTTCTTGGTCCACCAGACAAAATTAACTCGGTAAGAAAATTCTTTTAAATGGCATTTTAAATGCATAAATAATAGCCAGAATCAGTAACTTGATTTTACAGATTGAATTATAGGTCATTCAAGGCCCTTTAATTTGTTTGAATGAAAAAGCATTGGGATTGGTTTGGTGTAATCTCTGCCCACTGACTACCACAATTACCTTCCATCTTCCTGACTACCACAACCACCCGCAAAGTCCACAACCACAAAAACAGGATGACCAGTAAGAAAGAGCAGTTCTCCTTGATCTTGACTGATGACTATTCTTCAAACTAATCTGTCTGATTTTTTTAGATTCTGTTTTCTCAAAACCATTGTGGTAGAATGCATTTTTTGTGGGGGGGGGGGGGCGGGGGGGGGGGGGGGGGGGGGGGGGGGGGGGGGGGGGGGGGGGGGGGGGGGGGGCGGGGGGGG
>JAOYMR010000001.1:20382238-20399764 GCA_025802075.1 Tenebrosternarchus preto
TTCCCGTTGCAATTTCTTCAAAATAAACTTTCTGTATTTTTTAGTTTCGGGTTTCTAAAAACCATTTTGGGTGAATGCATTTTTTGGTCCCCCCCCCCCCCCTTTCAGGATGCTTTTAAAACAGTAATGGAAACCAAGCTCACAGTGATCTCCACAATAACTAATTTTAAGTAAATGTACAACCATCAGCTGCTTAAAATCCATGCCTATCAACACAGCTTGTGGTTTCTTGTTGCAGGGCTGTAAGAAGGATATGGGACAGAGCCTCTTTACCCCCCAGCACATACCTGCTTAAACTCTGCCAGCTTTGTTTACCTCTCTCCTCCTTCATGCAAGCAAGAAACAGCAGAAGCAAAAAAGGACAAGCTATTTTTGGAGTAGTATTCTTCTGTTCTCTGTGTTTGGCTCTTGTAATTAACAGGATCATTTGAGATGGAAGTGGTAGTTACATAGTTTGTCTTTTTCTTTTTCAGCTTGTTACAAGTGGAACAAACAATGATGCAATGCATTGTATTGCCCAGAGATCTTATTCTTGTTTATTCATAGTTGCTGCCCTAAAATGTATTGTAAACCAATGATAATATTACCATTGTAGCACTAGAGTTGGTATAGTCATGATCAGGTAACACTTTTGGTTTTAATAATCTAGTAACATTTGTCAGCAGTTAATTAGCTTATTGTAACAAAAAGTCCATCACCCTATGGAAGCTAGTCAGAGGAGAGGAACGAAGGAGTTAGCAAGTATTTGTTGGACATGTGTCCACTGACGTGTTCCATTAACATGTTGACATCCAGAGACAGCTGCTACAGTCATGGTGATACTGATAATCAGACATATTGTACTCAACTCCACAGCTGAACTCAGTTGCTACAGTCTCAGTTCTACAAAATTAAGGCTGTAGTTTTTGAGACACGCTTTTTGAGGCATGGGTGTTCTGGTCCAAACAGTGCTGACATACTCTTATATATTAACAAGGAAAGGTTCCACAAGCATTTGCAATCAAGTTCAAATTGTGCATGTTGGGCTATGGCAGCTGCACCAATAAGATCATCTCCATGAACAAAGTGCTGTTTACTCATTAATCCATTTTATTAACTATTAGAGATAATATCTGTCCATCACATGATAAACGGAAACAATAACATTTTTAGAAGAGTGTGTTTTTCAGGACAGAGTAGGATGCAGCATGCAGTGAGACACATGATGGTAACAAAGTGGAGCATCAATGGATTCATCACTCAGATGGAAGGGGATGGTGAGAACAGGCATGGAAACAGAGGATAGATCAGAAGTTAGATCAGAAGTTTCCAAATGTGTAGCTCACACCTTCAACAAGTGTGAAGTAAATAAAGAGGTACATTAACTTCCTAACGAAAATATGCTCCGAGGCTTGTTCCAAGCTAGAGGTTCCAACCTCAAAATGTTCATATTTTTCTTAATATTTTCCATGATATATTTGGCAGGTGCCACAAGCCACTGCACCAGCCTTTGTTACACATCTGATCAGCAAGCAGGTGACTTTGTGCTGTTACACAGCAGCAAGCAGGTGACACTTCACTTTAGACAAAGCACAACAGACAAGGATTCTTTCCAGAACCCTACAGAGAATTCCAGAAAGACGATAGAGGCCCTTCTTTGTGGGGACCTCTCAAAGGGACAGTAGATTTCTTTCCAATTCCCAGTGACCTCATCTGTGTTTGATTTCAACCCCCCCCCCCTCTTGAAACTGGCACATGGGGTTAATTGAGAGAGCTTTGATCAACTCAGCCAAGAATAGAACTTGCTTATCTTGTTTGTCTGATGACAGCCCCTTAATGTTTTAGGCAGCCTTGATGTTGCAGAGATAGCTGGAGGACAGAAGTGAAGTAGGTGAAAGGAAGACGTTCACAGATGTGGGTTCCTTGGACAACAGAGTCTTGACCCTAGTTTCTTTCTTCCCAGGCTTATCTATTGCCAGTAGAGTTAGCTCTACCAATTATTACCCCTTTCAAAGTGCATCTCTTACTCTTGGTCTCTCCATAACCCAATAAAGGGCTGCAAAACCATTTTTTAGAACTTGAATATTACATTGTACTAAAACATTTCTAGATATTTACTTGGTGACATTATAGATTTAGAAGTGACAAAATGAAGTAATTATTTCAATTACAAAAAATGATAAGATGAAAGGAATAAACTTACTGGTGACAGACAACTTGTCTGTAAAGACAATTGCAGCCTAAGGCTGGGTGTATTTCTGGATGTCCAGAAATATGTTTCGATGAGACACCACTTCACTACAGACTCAAAAAACAAAAAACCCCAAACAAACAAACAAAAAAGCACAGCGTGAAAGCATAAAGGCACATCTCATGTTTAGCAAGGGCAGCTCTATTCTGGCAAGGTGTATCTGTGTGAAGCATTTCAGTTATTTCAGCATTCCCAAAGTTGATTCAGATTTCATGTTGTAGTAGAGCTATTAGATCCTAAGACAATGGGCCATTGCTGAGTTAATTTTTTCAACAATGCTGGGGAATTGCTGAATCTCATAATTCACTCATTGTATTTAATAAGAAATAAACACATCAGTATTAACTTCATTGCATACCACAGAGCAGTGGTTCAAATGGTAAACTCCAGATATTTTAACAAATTTGTTAAATTCTGTAACATTACTAGGTCCACCAGGTTTACAGAAAACAACCTCAAAAACTCAGCACTAAGTAAGCATATAGCATAGATTGACACATGATGCTGTGCTGAAAAAAGAGTATTTATCACATTGGAAAAAAATTGATAATCTGAAGAGCAACAGAAAATAATGTAACACAGTACAGAGAAGCTATGTTGAAGCGTAAAGCTATGCAGGGCAATACATAATTGAGAATGTCATCCTCTCTGCGGTATTCTGGCTCTCGTTCATGCTTGAATCTAGCTATAAGAATGTTATTGGCAATTTTACTGGGTCCAGTGCCAACAAACTGACATAAATTTCCCAGCATTTCAACTCTGGCTCGAATGGCACGAACAGCCATTGTTACTTTTACATATACTAACTAGTCACAAATATGTTAAAATATCTGGAGCTTAATGTTTGAGCCAATAAAGTTAATAGTGATTATAAACTGGAAGGAGTTGTGTGGTAGTACTAAAATGCCAATCTTTAGGCTGTTGCAGTCTTGCCCTGAGACCTACAGCCCAAGGGCTTTGTGCCCTTTGAAGTTTTGGAGTTTCTTCTAAGCTATGTTTGTCCTCCAAACAAATTACTGTTTGCATGTCTTCTTTTTGCTCAACAAGACTCTGTTTTTGTATATGTTTGTCCCCTGACTCATATCGCTCCAGGAAACTGTTAACATGGGCTTGGTCCTCTTTAAAAACAACACCTCCCGTACTCTCCACAGCTCCACAAAGAAGAAGCGCCTTGTTTTTCAAGTGGTGGTTTCTGAAGCCGCAGTTTTTGATGTGGGCTTCCCTTAATCGCACAACATGCCCTCTAAACATGAACTGCATTCATTTTCTCCCCATGGCTTTCAGACATTTTCCTGTCTCCGCGTTTGAACATTGTTGTGCAGACTTAATATAGAGCCAAGGACAAGACAATGAGGGAGACTCAAATAAAGTTATTATTTTGATGGTGTGCATTTACCACTCAGTGCTACAAAGGGACAGCGAACCCCTAATCCACATGTGCTTTGTTGCCTTAATATCTCTCTTCCTCTCTGTCCACAGCACTGCTTTATGGCCACTGCGTTAGTATTAAACCAGGTTCTTGGAAAGAAGCCTACCATTAAGATTGAAATGTTGTGCACTTTGAGGTCTGGCTTGTTAATTACAAGCCGGGGCCGGATGGAGGAGCGCCTCTGTCGTCGGGCTGAAGAGAGGGCTTGCGCCGCACTGGCGGCCGATCTGGAGCCACTGTTGTTAAATGTCAGCTAGCCAAACAGGCAGAGAGCAGACAAGCCAACCTGGAGCCAGCATCTCAGTCGGCAGCCAGTCTAACACATGGACGGCAGGCAGGCATTACAGATATTTAACCTTTCACCTTTATACCAACTTTGAGTTGTATTAAAATTCACGCTGCACCATGTTGGTGACAGCTGAAGACTTATCTTCCATGCCTTTAACATTACTTATGCCATACAGGGCTATAGGTTACTGATTTCAGAACAGAATTCCAATATAAATTTAATATAAATCCATTTTTCACTTTAAGATAATTCATGCAGTCATCGTCACAAAGTCTACATCCTACCTGAAAGGCACTGTATGCATATTAACATAATGTTTGGATATTTATGTAATATCTAACAAAGTCTAATGTCAATTACATGCACAATTTAGAAACATTGTTGTAAAACTCCCTACATTCTTGTTTCCACTATACAAGTAAATTTAACTGAACATTACGTTGTATGGAAATAATACATAGTGCATTTGACTGCTTTATAAAAATAACAAGGTACTGGTATTATTTCAGCTCTTGTCTATAAAAACAAGGCTAATATAAAAGTTCTATTTAGTTCTTTTCTTAATCAAAGAACTAGTAAGTTATGAAGTAGATCCTCGTTTACTTTCACTGACATCACAAAAATAGATTTTTACATTCAACATATTATAGATCAGGGTTAAAAGATCACTTTTCACTCATATTTGATTAATTTTGAATGGTTTTCAAAAAACTTTTTCCCACCATGAATCATCAAAGATTAATCTATGGATGATTTTAATTTGAATGTTGGTAAAATATAGTTTTTAGTTTGCATAAAAAACATTTTTTATTAAGGCAAGGGTAACTTTTTTCTTGAAACAAAAAAGCTGAATAAAAGTTCTATGTGCAAATGTATACAAATACAAAGTAAAAGTGGGAGCGATTTTCTAATTTCCAAATGAAAAGGTAAAATAACCATTTCCTGTAATTGTCACCAATAAAGCACATCATCATAAGAAGTGTTAACAGTTAAACTATTGTTACTATTTACTGTAACAATAATGAAGGCCAGCTATTGAGATTGTTAGTGTTAAACCACTGGTTTGTTCTCAGTCTTTACTCTCCATGTTCCCAATTTTTTCTCAGCCTTCCTATCTTATTGAAGTTTTGACAGAAATACCCAGCAGATTCTTTGGGAACTCTTTAATTTTTTTTGTTTGGTTTGATCTTGTTTTTAGTCAACCTTCATTTGTACGCAGCAAGCCTTTGATGTTGTTGCCTGGGTGCTTGTGGACAAAAGAGCTTCCATCAGCTGAACTTAATGGCAGGGGGTGGTTGTTAAGAGAAAAGAAAGGACACACTGAGAAATAAAGAATCAAAGTAATAGCAGTGAGCTTTGGGGGGCAGAGGGCTCCATGTGAGACTGTGAACTATGTGGCCCATCTTTAATTTGGCATGGGACTCACATGATGTCATTGTTATTTTATATTCTTTGTTTGCTGTTTATCATTCGATGTGTGGGCAAATGTCCATTTGTGTTTCTGCGTGTGTACGTGTGAGTATAGCAAACACGCATGCTCTACTGCACAAAAGCAGGTAAAATGAAAGAGCTGCCATAGCAGCTGAAGTTGTATGCTATATTCGCAGTGGGATATACAGCCCTCAATAGGCCCATGGTTTTGACCTCTCTCATAGTTAAAGGGTACATGCCCCTTTGTTGGGTGCTTTTATGTGTGTCCTGTGCCCCTTACAAAGATACCACCACAGCCTCACAACCCCACCAAGGCGTTCAATCCCAGTGCCCATCAAAAGCCAGCAGGGCCTCCCCTGCCTGGGAAGCAGGATTTAGAAGGCTGCCTCTGGTAAGGCAGCGTCACAGAAATCTGCAAGTGAAAAATGTACAAACTTTAAAATCAGTGCCATAGAGTACTGTTATATCAGCACCATCTTATAGACACCAAGACGGCCAACAATCAGAAGCTCTTCTTGTGATTTGTATGCTGTATGCTGGCATCAATTACTGAAACGGTCCAGTTATTGGAGATGTCCAGTTTTTATACTTCATCTTGATGGTCACATAGGTGGCTCGACCTGGTAACACTGTCACTGTCACAACAGTTAATAGGCTGCATGTTATGATCACCATAGTCTTTGCCAATCCTAGTTTTTTTTCTTTCTTCCCAAATACATGTTCTTAAGAACAATAACAATAAATGATTTTTTTTTTTTTACTTTGACATTATTGTTTATTAAGTTTTGGATAAAATATTTGAAGAATTCGTTTACAGTTTTAGATCGAATTCTCATTGTTGTCAGACGTTGGCCTAGTAGCCCTAAATTATGTCAGAGTGAATTTAAATTGAATCTACCATGGAGCTACTTCAAACCTAACTGAAGTTTGTTCAAGGTTGCTTTTCTCTGACAAGCATAACTTGAGATATAACAGAATAAACTGTCTAGAGACTCATGTTGTAGTAGGTAGAACATAGCCACACTGTGAAGACAAATAATCCGTCACTTATTAAGTCAAGATACCATGCATCCACTGCACAGATTTGTGCATTTTAATGATGTCCAAGTCAGGCTTCTTTAAATCCTTTCAAGGTAATCGCATCAATGAAAAAGGGGATTTGGAGCTTAAAGTGCAAAAATTTAAATTCAGTACTTCAAACACTGGATGAAATAATAGAAGGAAGTCTCAGAGTCAGATATAACTGTGCTTGACTATCATTACCACATTTTTTAGGTTTTCCCATCTCTAAGATCATGTCTGTATCTACACAGGATCGACTTAAATAGTTTACTCAGCTGTAGATCGACAAGCCCAGCTCCCGCCTCTAAAATTCAAAGATGCACACATGGGTTTGTTTTAACAGTTTGAAAAGGCTTAGTCTTCCTTTTAATATTTCAGCAATATTTTCACAATCAAGAGAGATTGAGGAAGACGATATACGGTAACCACAGTCACAAATACTAAGCGTCCTATACAATTTGTGCACCTTGGTCAGCAACACTGACCCATGGGAACTCATTCATAAAAATGAAAGGAGAGCAAGCAAAAATAAACGGTTGTCATCATAGACCTCTCCTTGACCCTCCACCATTTTATTATTTAACAGCCGTTTGAAGTGCAAAATTAGCCCCTTTGTATACATGACCATATGGCAGAGAATATGTCCTCTTTCTCTTATCAAACCCTATCACTAATCAAAGCATGAGGGATTTTGGCATCACAGAGTGAACACTTTGCATTTGTACTTTGCCTTCCCAAATGTTATCTGGGACTTGATCCATCTAGTCACAAAAAAAGATGTAGATTGTTACACTGTACCTGCAATATACTCCTGAAATGTACAGCAGTAAAAGGCTAAAATGAGCTGTTCCAGAGGAGAACCACACAAAACCACTGCAGACCATCTGGTTTTCTTCTAAAGCAATTTGTGTGGCACCTCCAAACAACAAAGGTGAACAACTGAAGAAAAAAAAAAAACAGCCTCTTGGCTTCTGTGCAAGATGCTGCCTGGAATCATGATATATTTAATAATACACATTACACTTTTTTTTTTTACTTTCATGCCTTATAAAACAGAGGCAAATGTTTGTGTTGCTGTATAAATGTATGTTAAATGACAAAAAAAAAAAAAAAACCATTCTCCAACACCACATGCCAATGCAATTGTAAATTGGTATAAAAAATTTAAAGAGCCAAAATATCCAGCCCAGAAAACAACAAATAGTAGCAGGTTCCATTAACCTGTTCTAGAGTGATGGAACAAAGAAGAGTGGAGGAAAAAGTAGCTTTTCATTATCCAGCGTGGTGGTCCAGGCACATGTAGCTAGAACAGGCTCACGGGTCTTTACTCACAGCCAAACTATTAAAATCTAATCAAGAGCCTCATATCTCGTTTTGATTCAGTATAATCTTAATACCACCAATAAAGGTTTTATTAAAAAGATCATCCTTAAATTGCAATGATTTTTCAAATTGGTATACCTCACAGGGTTGGGTCATCAAAACAAAACAAGCTGGAACTACTTAGCAGGTGAGGCGGTGCTTTACCAGTGAAGTTACCCAGCAGTAATGTCATTCATGAGTCACACACTTGATAAAGGCATTTGATTGCTATGCTTTGGGAAACAAGTACTAAAACATGTTAATTTGTCCCAGTAACTATAGGAAGGACTAGTGATTTAAAAAAAAACAAAAAAAAAAACACGACTGTGCAAAATATTGAATTAATTTTTGACATTCTGCACTTTAAACTCTGTCAGTTTTCTTGTAAACCTAATTTGCTGGAGTACATCATCAAAATTACTAAATTATCATTGTCCAACTATGATATATTCAATCTATTTTATACACTGTAGGCCAGCTTTTAAACCTTTTACAGCCATGGTAACCATTACCACACTGTTCTCTGAATTAAGTTAACAAATTGAGAGAACCTCTTTTTCCTCTCTGCTTGTTCCTCAAGTCCTGCATCCCTCCTGCTCAACTGCGGTGGACTGAGTTCCTGACTCAGGGTCACACCTCAGTGGATGGCAGGGGCAGTGGTTTCAGAGGAAGTCTCCATCCTTTCTTTCTGAGCACTCACTCATAGATCAAGGAAATTGTACTCTCTCTCATTGGTGTCCTTTGAGGAACTCTGTTAAACAAATGTGAAGAAAGCCTCATTTCCAGGAGAACAAGTTGGCCTTCAATAGTACAGAACAAATGAGTTACAAACTAAGAAAACCCACTATTCAGCAACATGCTTGAGATATGTTTTCTATTGTAAGTGGATAAACATAAACAGGAGTTTTGATAAAGCTTTGCTTTGTAGCCTACATCACTGCCATTTTTTTGCACCCTCATCCTGATTCATCTAGGGGTAAGTAACCTTATCTGAGGATAGCAAGTGTGGCTACAAGTTTTAAACACTAACCAAAAAGAAACAAACCCTACACAGCCAATACAACTAAGACAGAAACCTGGATCATCAGTAGGAATCAGGTATGTTAGAGCTCGGTAAGCCTGCAGTAACACTGGCCTGTTTTGTATAAGGTCAGTTACTTATATCCTAACTATTGGGAAGGACTGACAGTTCTAGCACCAACACTCTACAGAGGCTGTAGCATAACAACAGTTCTGAAGACCAGAAAGAAGCCATGCATAGCAGATAGCCTGTCAAGTGACACAGCACGCCCCCCCCCCCCCGAATCCAGGTCCATTCAACTGGCCTCTTGTCCTGCTCTTTGTCCCAGTGTATTCTGAGAAGTTTTCCAAGAAGAACAGACCAGTCAGTGATTTAAGTGGCAGTATACCAGGCCGCAGTCCTTTTGTGGTACAGACAATAAGATAAATGCAAAGACGGCTCCTTTGAAGGCATCACAAATTTATAACCGTTTTTTCAAAGGAGCAGGTTTTTGTAAATTACAGCTCACCGAGATTTGATCTGCGCTACTGCGTTTAGTTTTCATGTCTGCAAGGCAGCAGCACCCTCTGATCAAGAAGAGGTGAAGTGGGAGGAAAATATAATCGTCACAGACACCTGAGACTACAAACTTGCAAAGCTTTCATAACTTTGCATTTAAAATACAGCTGTTGTCTTCACACCATTATTGATGATTATATTCATGGCACTCTGTCAGTGGTGTACATTAAGAAGTGGGGGCGGCCTTGCATCTGGCTGGCTTCTTGCTCTCAGTCAAGACTGTTGCATTATGGCAGATGAGAAATAACTTGCCCACTTCCTCCCTCAGACAAACCTGTTCCAAAGGTTCTGCTTTATTCCAGTTCAGAAGCCAAAACTTGTTGGTTAATTACCACTGTGATTCAGTCTTTGTTTAATCAGGTTTTCTGCTATACAGAGTTTGGGGTGCTTTCAAATGCCCTGTTCTTCGTATTTTGTCATAAATGGAAATAAAACTTTTCAAAGCTCATCAGTTTCCCTTCTACTCCCACACCTCTGACTTTTTTATGTGTCAGGGGATGTGTGCTTTGAGCGTATCAACCTCTCGAGAAAATCTCAGTTTACTTTCAGATTCATACCAAAATGGTTAGCAGGTTTGCATGAGAGGGCTAGGTGACTTGTGTGTCCAATCAACTTGAACATGCAATTAGGCAGAGTACCACATAACAGAAACCCAAATTACCACCAAATTTTCTTTCCATACAGATGAAGCTCTGTTTAAAAAAAAAAAGAAAGGAAAAAAGGAAAATCAGGCATCACCCAATTATTTCCAGTCTCATCCCCTCCCTCTTTTCCATTACAAGCATTTGTAACTTGAGGGATAACATTCTACTTAGAAACCCAGATATACACTGTACACCATTAGTAATCATCAGACTGGTCAGACTGGCCAACCTATTGTGCACTTTTTTCTCCCAAGAAATGTATTTATGAATTAAAGACATGTTATTTGTCAGATAACCAGGAGCACCTGCAGTTGGGTAAAAAAAAAAAAAAAAAAAAAACGTGACTATTTCCTCTATGCAGTGGCAGAAAAGAACATTAGTTCAGAACTAGTGCATGCATTTTTCAAAAGCTGTACTAAAGGATGGGCAAAAGTTACTCATTAGTGCCATCCTCTGGACAAAACTTGAAACACTAATTGTTTTGTAAAATGTCTTTAAAACACTTACGCATGGTCTTCTTTTACAGTTACTTTTAATTTTCAAGTGTGGGGTACAACAGTAAAGATTAGAATCTACAGTCTAGAGTATTACAATCATGCTTTATTACATGTCAAAAGCAAGTATTTAAGCTGTGATAAATTTCGTTTGCCAACTCTGAAGGCTAATATGCTGATATTTCAGAGAAATTGGTCCGAAGTTTTTTTCTGTTACAAACACAACCAACTATAACAATACATTGATAGATAAACAAATCTGAAGTTCTGAGAGTTTAGATAACTTCAAGTAATACATATATAGTCTTGTGCTTCTCAAAACTAATTCGACGATTATGGTTCCAGACTGTTATGCAAGGTGATTTCCTTATTTTTATTCTATGCACCCAAAACCTCTAAAAAGTGGAGTTATGCTAAAGTTACAGGAAGGATGGCTTCAGAAATAACCCACTTAGAGTCTCTAATTGTTCATCCTCTCTGCGCTTTCCTTCTCCTCAGTTGCATGCCAAGGTCACCGACCCCATCATCCACCTCACTTGTTCCGGAAGAGTCTTTTCCACCCCCTGTGGTTCCAAGAGTGCCAGCCAATCAACAGACCAAAGCAGAAGGTCAAGAGTGCCAGCCAATCAACAGAACACAGCAGAAGGTCAACTTCAACTCCAGACTAACAGCCAAGCGCCTTAAACAGCTAGAAATGATCTCAGACTAGTACCCAAGTGGCTGTAGCAGCCAGGTGTGCTTTTATCAGCACGATAAATGAAGCCAGTGGCTGGGCAGCTGCAAAGGGAAGGCACCTCAGAGTCTGCATGAAGTGGGCCTACTGGTCCAGTCACACAGCGAAGAGACTTTTCTGCGAAACACCCCACAACAAGAGGTTTACTCATGCCCTTGTGCTCTTCGGAGTTCACTCTGTCAATCAATTGTTCTTTTGTTCTGTAATTCAAGCCAAACCATTGAATAAAAGCTGATTTACCATATTAGAGCTTTGTAGAATCAATATGATTAGCACATAAAATCTTTATCTCAGAATTTAAATTCATAAAGGACCTGAGAATGCGTACACTGCTTGAATGTTCATGTCTTAAACTTGCTCAAACCTCCTCAAACTGAATGTGTGTGTGTATATGTGTATGTATATATCTGGTAAACCAGTTTCAGTTTCCAGTAAACCAGTTTTTTAGAAAATACATGTAGTTGTCAAAAATTACCTAAGAATTTGAACATTAACTGTTTGAGTATTAAATATTTCATTCTGAATAATGCACTTGTTTTGGAACATTTTCTTTTTTTATTTGATTTAACGCATATACATAATGTCCATTTCTGCATAGTTTATGATGAGAATTTACATTTCCTTGACAGGGAAAACGTGAGGATTAAAAGCAGAATGTTTTTATGTTTTCAGCATTTAGCAGAAGCTCTTCCAGAGCAATTTAAATACTCACTAGACAGCAAATCTGCTGCCTTGGAATCAAACAATGACCTTGATGTTACTACCATATTGAACCTTGAATTTCCCTTTGGGATCAATAATGTATGTATGCATGCATGTATCTATCCATCTATATGGGAATAGAAGATCTCATCTGTGCAAATTATGTAAAGAAGATCTCATCTGTGCAAAAACTTATTCAGCCAAGTTGACAATCCTAATATTTAATAAAAGATCAATAACAAAGTTCTGCTTAGCTATGTGTAAAAAATCATGCTTTCTATGAGGTAAAAAATATATACATTTGAATTACTAAATAAATGGTGGATACATATAACACTTGCATACTCAGTACAACTCTTATGTACTCCACATACTCTATTATTTAAATAAAGTACTATGGTACCATGCTATTCTCTAAAAATATTTTCAAAGGGCCCATCTCATAACTTGTACTCCTAAAAATTCATAGGATTTTCAAAGCCTGACGAGGCCCATTCTATAAAATTCTCCAGAAACCTGACAACTCATTGGTCCAAAAATGCTTTACAGTCCATAATTCAGAACTTAACATTCACACAAGTTAGGCATGCATCACTCCGGTAAAAACCCATGGGTAGATTTTAACCAAACGTACAGATTGCTAGCTAAGCAATATACCCAGCTTCATGAGACAGGCCCCAGGTCACAACAGTGACTACTGTGCAAAACAATGATTCATTACACCAGTCATCCTTAGAGGTCAACTCAGTGTCACAAATAAAAAGGGCACTAAACATTCTTGTGGCTTGGGGAAAGAAAGAAAAAAAAAAAGTAAATTTGTAATGCCATAATGTGGGTGCACACCTGCAGTAGCCATTCTCCCAGTTATTCTCAGCAATGGAATTCGAGGAATACAAAGTAAAACCACTATATGGAACATCTCAAGCAGTTATGATGGTAAAGTAATTAACAGCTGATGTGAAGAGACAATGTTAAACTCACAGAAAGGTGAGGGCAAAGTATCTACAATGTTTTTTGTGACAATGTGACTACAACCAAAAAAGCAAACCATTTAGTGTGTCAAAGAGTTTACCAAAGTCATGAGTTACCTTCTCTACAGTATGGTTACAGTACAGTACCTTCTCTACAGTATGGTTGTACACAGTGCTTCTGAATTTACACAACAAGGAAAGAGTTAGAATGCCATTTCAAAAGTAAAAGTCACAGGTCCAAATTTTCACCACTCTTTCCCTGGGTGCTGGATAGTTTTCTTTCTCATTATACAAACACTGGGAACGTGCCAAAACTATCCCATCTTTGGCCAAGACATACCCTGCAGAAAATGCTGATGTGCTCTTGCCTTAAACAGAAATACAGAACATCTGGAAAATGCTTGGAATTCTCAAAGGAAACATTTCAGTGATTTTCTTAAGACACACGTACACATACAGTATATAAAACAGAGTGACACAAAATGCTCAAATGTTTTCACAGGGAACAGAACTGAATCCCATTTCAAGTTCAAAAAGCTCATGTGTAATCAACATGATGTTAAAATACTTCTTCCATTATTGGATAACTTAAGAATGAGTAGTTTAAATGTACTTCACAACCTTCCTGTCTGTTTATATACACTCACTCCCCACAACGTGCAGAAATGTACAAGGTAGTAAAATAAACCCACGCTTCATTAGAAGGTTTGTATTTCATCAAACTCCATATACAAGCACAATATTTGTTTTCTCTGAAGTTTGAATCTGGGCCATCTATTTAAAAATCAAACAAACAAAAAACCTTCCACAACACCAGTACTAACACTGGTTTGCCACCACTATAGTATATCCAAAAATAGAAAATATATCTGGGTATCAAACCCATCACTGAAGAACTGCCAGCATCTTTCTGCAGAGGACAGCAATTAAACATCATCTTGTTGACAAAAGTGGAAAAATATCTGTCGGTGCCATCTCAAATATGCAAAACATTCACTGACACCCACCTACCTACCTCCTTATTTGGCCATCTGCCAATTTACACTTCTATTAACATGTATGATAATGTTCTGTTCCATTGCACCCACCAGCTGTGTGGCCAGCGCAGTTTCAAACAGGCTGATAAACCCTGTCACACACATATTCCATCTGCTGCCCCCTCACCTCCAGGACACCTCTAACAAAACAACATCACAGGCCAGCAAAAAAATGGGGGTTAACTTCAAAGTGTTGGGGGGGGATTGGGGGGAGCACAGTAAGTCCTTTTTCCTGGCACTTATCATCTAAGGGCCTCGCTGCTTCTCTTATTACTCTGATTACTTCCAACTGCTTCGTGAGGCTTTGATGGGTGAGAGGAGGGGAGCATACTGGAGGCACCTGCCCTGCCCAGGTGGCTGACAGAGCCATGAGGCTGAGGTTATCTTACCATGCTGCAGCAAAAGCACTCAACCCCAAGCATGCTCAGATTGGGTGGGTTTTCATTTGTTTAAATTTAGTGTAATCTTGACTTGATTTGAATAGTTTCTTGATTTTTTTAAACAGTAGAAATGGTTCATCAGTCTGTTGTACATACATTTATTTGACATGCAATACATTACAACTGTTTAAAGACTGTAGAATAAATCTGTAGTACAACTGTTTAAAATGCTTTTACAACCTGACAAAAGTCCACATTGCCTGTTGATCAAAACTATAGCGCCATCTAGTGACTCATCAGAAATCCAAAAGCTGCAAGAGAATAACAAGTGAATATGGTCTTGATTCAATAATTGAGATTAAACATACAACGTAACAAAGAACAAAGTGAACAAATAAATCGGAGCATTTGAAGCTCAATTAAAGCTGCAAGAGGTAGAAAAGCGGTACATTATCCCCATTACTGTTTAGTTCCATTGACTGCAACAGGATAACCTCTTCTCCAAACTAGACCTTACAAAAATGTATGTCTGCCCATCATTTATACCTGTACACGACAACCCGCTGATAGCTAAAGAACTGAGAAATTCACCTTTTCTGTGCAGCTTTAATCTGAGCACAATCTAATGGGGGCAACCCTGTAAACCAGGGGAAATGAGACTACAAGCAGTATTACTAAAAAGGCTGTACTTAATATGCTTTTATTGTAAAAGGACAGTGTTGCTATTCTGTAATCCAACATCAAGAACTCTCATCCCATGTCTTTCTGAGCCCACAGTGAAGCTGCAGAGAAGTAGCACATATAAATGATGAGGAAACAATAATTTTAATGAGGGCCGTGTTGAAAAACAATCAATGTTTGGTTTTAATGCGAGGTGTAAGGAAAGCCTTTTTCCAGTTAGAGGTTGCTGTTTTAAACATTAGTCTAATGGCACTTGTCACGATTTCTTAATACACTGTAAACATACAATTTAATCCCGATGCAATTCAATACGCTCCAAGTCAAATATGATCTAAATGACTGACTTTCAGCCTGCCACTCAAGCCATCTCTGCGTATTTCAGTGACTAGCGAACACAAAAAATAGCTTAACAAGGTTTAAATATAATTTATCTTAAACGTAGAGAACCAGTTTCAGTGTACTTGTACGCACAGGCTATGACGTTACCTACCAGTTCAGGTAAAATCTTTTCAACGTGCTCCAAATCCACAACATCGCAGCCCTCGTTTTCTGCCTGTTTGATTGCTCTCCGTATCGCTTCTAGAGGACGTAGACAAAGTGTAACACATGACCAGATCGCTAGCTAGCTCAAAACAAACAGTTAATTAGGCAAGAACATATGACAATATTTTTCAAGTCAACCTAATCTACGTGGAAAATAGCTACTTTTTCTTTTTTACAAACTCAATACTGGCTTACCGACAGCGAAAATCTTCAGCATCTCGGCCATGAGACTGACAGCATCGCTACTGACTGATGCAAAGTAAGGAAACTTTCGTTAGCTAGCTATCTGGTTAAATTGTTTACTATATGCATACACCATGTATATGCTCGTTTTAAAGTATGAATTCTGGAGATGCATACGTTTGGTTTTCTCGTCTTTGAAGAACATCGACAAAATTTTGCTGACCGTCTCCTACAAGAGATAAGATGAATAAGCAGCTTAGCCAGCTAGCTGTTAAATTATCAGCCTTGGAAACAACCGGCATTTATCATGGGCTGCTCGTGCGCTAAATCTTACACAGTTGGCTAACAGAAAAGACACAGTAGTTACCTTCTTGAAGACTATTTCGTGTTCCGTACCAGCCATTATTTCGATATAATCGCGCCACTTCTATCGTTGGTTGCGCCGACTTCTTCTTTCTCAATTTCTAAACGTTAAGCTTGAAGTGCTGCCCTCTAACGGTGACAGCATGCACTTCTTGTAAACTCCACTGGCGTTATATAATCACAGCTGGCGAACATCCTACCTAAATCTTATTTTTTGTTCACAAATAAACGTAACTGTGAATTGTTTAATAAATAAGACCAAATAAGTTTTGCAATTTGTAGGCTATAATTATTGGTCTTTTTCAGACAGACGTTCTGTATGGTTAATATCTACTTAATCGTGTATTACATTTACGGCATTTGGCAGACCATAAGGTAATCCCTAGACCCTATAAGGTGGATGAAAAACACAGGCAGTTGGCAGCCTACACCATGTGTATAGTGAAAGAGATTAAGAACTCTAATTAAAACCAACATTAAATGTCCTGCATATCTTCCAGTGCTGCTATGTTTTAAAATATGTCAGAGTATCTGGCACTGTGGGTGTAAAGCATAGTTTTGTGGCTTTAAGGGTATTTCCATGGTACGTTAAGTCACACTAAAGATGCCTCTTGTTCATGATAACCAGAACAGTGAAGGATGTCCCATAATTAGTTGTATTTCAGTCCCAGTCTCCTTTCACATCCTCTATATGAACCCTGAAATAAAAGTGAAAGGGAGATAATATATGCATGTTTATATCCAAGTTGTTGCTTAGAATGTAGGGTTGAAGTGATTAAAATCTTTCATAATAATGAATATTGGACTAATCACCACCAACACCTTTAATAGATAATGGCATACTACCCATTTACATTTAAAGCATTTAGCAGACGCTCTTATCCACAGCGACGTACAAAGAATGCCTTGTTGTTGACTCACAGAATACTACTCTCTTAGAATCAGCGTATACTCTGCGGCTAGCAACTCTGGTCTATCAGTTGTTCATTTCTGCTAGATTCCCAAGCTGTTTTGTGATTGCATGCTTTGCATGTTACATCTGACCCTCATACTTGATTGTTACATAGTAGTTTTTGTAAATATTTAAAATTATTTAATAATTTCCTAAAGACAACACTGAAAACCATAATCCCAGCCATGAAGCATAAGCACACACATAAGCAAACACATTTTTTGAAGTTGTAACGTCTTGAGGTGCGGGGAGCTGCAAAGAGCGACACCACTCCAACGAGCGTTAAATAAACAAACCGTTTTATTTTCGGCTTCGACTGCACAGTGACAAACAGTAGACAACGCTTACCAGACTTTCACGTTCACGAGCCAAAGACCGACAAAGACGCTCATATACACACACCCTAACAAGACTCAGGTGAAACGAATAACACTAACGAACGTACACCAACAAGCATCCAC
>JAOYMR010000001.1:20414246-20440433 GCA_025802075.1 Tenebrosternarchus preto
GGAACCGAAAACTCTGACTATGACACGGCGAGATTAGTCAACTTTGAGTTCCGGTTTGAGTTTAGAGTTTGTTAAACCCGCTTCTTTGAATACCCCCCTGGTCCAAACAGTACGCAGAACCACACTACCAGTGTTGAACCCGTTACACTACAATCACGTCTACGTAGGTGGCCGTAACAGAATGTATGTAGGAACTATGGCGAACTAATGGATAAGGGAAAAACAACCCAAAGACAACCAGTTTTTCGTTACTTTGTGTATTAACAATTACGTTCACAAGTCACATGACATGTTCTTCAAAAACATGAGGAGAACCGTATATACGGCGAAAGGTTCGGAACTACCACCTAGGTACACTTCGAGATGTTGAGTTTGCAGAAGCGCTAAGGCTTCTCTCTCAGTGGTGCTGCACGCCAGTTGGTGTTTAACAACTTTCATAGAGAAGCAACAAGTGGGGTGGTCCAACCGTCTTCTTGTATAAGGACAACACCGGCACGCACTAGCTTCCGAAGGCATTTTGACACGTCTACGGCCACACAGAGGGAACCTTGTTACCAAGCAGGTTAGTGAGGGGTGTCACTATGTATGAAAAGTTTTTATAAAAACAACGATAAAACCCCAAATACGTCTTAGTTGCCATTTGTTTTCCGGATTTGGAAAAGATTTAATAGTCTGTATCTTATTGTCGAGAAGGCGCAAACTACCACAGCCAACGAGCTGGCCAATGTAGGCTACTTATTTTTTCCAGAGCCGCAGGACAAGTGAGGCGTTTTGTAATTTCCTGACGTTTATCCAAGAATGAATAGGAATCTAGATAACCATCACAATTCAGTACCTCACCTAATACATTATTTTCTTATATAGAAAACTTAAATGTGTAGAACATAAAAAAACGCGTCTGACCTGTATTACGCGCCTTAGACAACTTTGAAAAACTGAGCTATATCACGGAAATTCCTCATTACCCTATTACTCCTCCCACGTCTCCGGCTGTTTGGCTTAGAAAAAAGTGGTGGAATTTGGAAATCTGCATCTATCTGCGCTTATAGTGCGAACAAAAATAATTCACTCCAAGAAACGTAATAAAACAAGAATTACTATTGGAAGTCTAAAATGGTAACAATTATGACATGGAATGGGATTAATCTTGATACAGAATTAGCAATGCTCTAGCTAGCTAATGTAATCGTGATCTGTACGTTTGTTATCATGCATTGAACTGTTTGAGTGAGTTTATATAACGAATCTATCCAAAAATGTGTTCATTTACTTAACCGGCAGAAGGTGGTGTTTCTTGAAGCTTGATTAATACACCTTTAAAGGAATTCTTAGAATCACTTTACACTGAAACGTTTCTGTTTTGTTACACTCAATCCTCCACATTTTTTCAGCATTTTTCTTTACATGGTAGCTTGTTAACAAATCATGGACATATGCTGTAAATATATTGCTCCTACTTAAAAATTTGCTCATGTAAAATGTGACACCTGCTTAATCTAATGGTGTCGTTTGAGGTGCAAACTAAATAAATAAGACATATATTGGAAATATACACTACAAATAGAACAATCAGCGTTATTGTAGTAGTGAAATATTCATTTTCTGAAAATCCAGCAGTTGTTTTGTTGGCTTCGGTTAAAGAAGGCTACAGTGAAGCGGCTGAACTTATTCGCAGACATCCACTGTGACGCATAGCACCCAGCATAATACATTGGTATGCGTAAATTTTGCGCAAGGTTGATGGCAAAGCACTGGTTACTGCTTCAGCTCATAGATGTGCGGAAGTATGTACGACGAGGCGTTAGGACATGATACCACGACGAAATCGACAACAAAATATTACTGCATCGTTTCTTTCTTAATTGTCTTCCACTCAGCCGTAAGTTATGAATCGGTCAAAATGTATTTAGTCCTCGTTCAGATCAGGTTTGTTATCGGTCTATAAACATTATACGATAATTGAATTTTTTGAAATCCTGAACGTTATTTACGGTGTCATAGTTCCTAATTGAAATGCTTTGAGAATATATGTTTTCTTAGTTGATAGATTGAGGTGCATGAATATAATATAGTGCCGGTTTGCAGTTTTGTCGGATTTGCTTGTCATCCGCAGTAAAGGTTGTTCAATATGGCAATGGAATCAATCAGATCATTTATGTCAGATATGTGGCATGTGTAGGCTGTAGAAAATGGAGGATGCCGAACAGATCTCCAAACTAACATTGTTTAAGGAGTGATTCGTGTACATGGAGATCAGAGTGTACAATACCCTTTGTCATGTAACTTGTGGAGAGCTATTTCAGGTTCACACTGCTAAAAGCGTACTTAAGTGAATAGAGCACAATGCTTTTGCTATAGGTTCACAGTCAGTATTTTTGTAGTCTTTATAAGATATCTTAATAGACTGCTCAATGCTGATTTTCTCTGTTAATTTTACAGTGTAATCTTGCAGGAATAAAATCAGCAGAGCATGTGGCTTGACATTAAACTGTTGTAATGTTCCAAGTGATGTTAAAGGCCACAGTAGTTGACATGGTCACACTGTTGTAGTTGTTGTTGTTTGTTTGTTTTAATAGACTACTTAATAGATTAAAGTGAGGGAAATATGAAATGACATTATTTCTCAAGGTAGGCTAGAGGAAACAAAAAGGCAATAATAAACCAAGTGTCAATTGGGCATCTTGAGTTTTTTTTTTTTTTTTGCAGAGGTGTTTTGTGGGTATCAATTTGAGTGTGGTGCTGATTGTAGTTTTAGGGTTATTGTGAAGCCAACTTAAATTTTAAATTGCTGTTGCACACTGTAATGTTTTACACATTTATGCTCTCTGAAGGGACAGGGAAAGATTTTTTGGATAAAACATTATTCTGCTTCATTCGATCAGTTTCATTATCAGCTACAGTTAAAGCCTGTCAATGTCCCAAATCCCATCCAGTCTCAGTATGTTTCTTCTAAAGCTGAGCAAAAAAAACTTTTAAACTTTTGACTACACATCCTGGAATCCAAATTAGGAACTTTTGTTTAGGTAGTCTTATTTAGTCTTCAGTAAGATTAAAAAAGTGCATTATTAAGACTTTAAAAACAATTTATAGACAGATTTCAAAGCTCTTTTGGAGGCTGTACTTCTACAAATGAAGAGATTATAGCTCCTTAATTCATGTTTGAATGAGACTGCATTGTGCTATATAGATTGCAGGGAATCATGGAAAGTTAATCAGTTTAAAAGCTGTCTGGCCATTTCTATCTACAGTACTATGAGAACCCAACATTTCTTTACCTTCTTTACTCTAAGGCATATTATTACTGTACATGACATCTTTTCACAGCTATCAATATGATTTGGCTAGTCCTGGTACTCTGGTAGTTCAGTAAGTAATTCTTGCCACTAAAAAAATTAATGGTTTTGCCCCAGGAAAGTATTAAGCAGCTTATTAGGTCAAAATAAATTCTTTCTACTTTCCTATTACATTCCTCTGGTATGTAGATTTGGCGAGCCAACTTTCAAACACCAGAGCTTTCAGCTGAATCACAGCTGTCAAACTGAACATGTTTAAAGTGATTCCTTGCACTTCCTTGCATTCTCAAGAAAAACAATGATCAGCCATTTGTTCTTTTATTTAGAGGTGGAAAATGTAAATATCAATCTTTTATTGGGCTTAACCATGGGTGTGGGTGACCTTGTGTCAGACTAAATGTATTATCAAATGAATGGGTTTCACAAAGTGAAAGATTTTTTTTATTTTATCAATGTAGCATCCTGTTTTACCTGTCCTTGCCATGTTCTTCCTGTTCAGCATGGCTCCTTTATGGCTGTTAAGCCACTCCTAATATCCACGTCAGCATTGTACATTTATGAAAGACAGTGGGACACGTAGAAGCTGGATATGTGGTTTCTCTCTGTATGAGGTAGGAACAGGGATATTTACAGAACTGTGAGAATAAGTTTAGGCATAGCATCAAATTAATAACATTGAAATTATGTTTAGCTAAAACTGTAGTATTTTGTTCTAGTACTATTGTTGGAAGAGGATTTGAGAGTCATTTTGATTTTAATGGTCCTGAGAATATTAATACACTTATAATGTCTGTACTGTGAAATACAGTTGTAATTCTGCATTATCTTTCTTTGTAATATCAAATATGCTGTTGATATGATTGTAATCCTGTATCTGCTGAAAATAATGGAAGAGAGAACTACATTTCCTTGTCATTATTTATTTTGTCTCATGTTGTTGTCTCTCCATAGGTTTGGCTGCCTCTTGTTGACACATGCCTGTTCCTCCAGGCTATACCCATCTGGACCACAATGAACCTATGAATTCTTTGCGCATCTCAGTAGGAGGTCTTCCGATGTTGGCTTCCATGACAAGTCCCACAGACCCCCGCTTTCGTCTCAAATGGAGAGCCATCATATTAGCAGTAGCTGCACTGACTGTCATCCTCTTCATCTATATGCAATTGGCATCCATGCGCTCACGACCCAGTGGCAAATATGGCTGGAGGTTAAACCGCCCCGAAACTGCTGATGGGGCTCACTACAATGACACTTATCCTCTCAGTCTCCCTGAGCGCACTTCCCAGGGCATACGGTATCGCATTGGAGTAATTGCTGACTTGGACACAGGCTCGCTCAGTAAGAAAAAGCTCACCTGGTTCAGCTACATGCGGAAAGGCTATTTACTGGTGACCGAGAGTGGTGACAAAGTGTCAGTAGAGTGGGACCCTGACAGAGTGGTGCTGGAAAGCCACCTTTCTGAGAAAGGGCGAGGCATGGAGCTGTCGGAGTTAGTGGTCTTTAACGGGAAGTTGTACAGTGTGGATGATCGTACAGGTGTGGTCTATCATATAGATGGAAATAATGCAGTTCCTTGGGTCATACTGCCAGATGGAGATGGCTCAGTTTCAAAAGGTCAGTATCTTTTTCATTGTTAACAGAACATTGGAATAATTATGACCCCCCCCCCAAAAAAAAGAGCAATACATTAAATTCTATTGCCAAAAAATGTATAGATTTCCTGCCCCCCTATAAGACCATGGTTGGCACTTTCATGTGCCTTCTCTTTATTACATGGACATGTTGTTATTTTTAATTTTTTTGGACTGAAATTCAATAGTATATATAGTGACTACAGGTATTTAGATTTTCCTGAAAGTAGCTTTGTGTTCACAGGTTCATTCTTACCTATGAATGATGGCAGTTAACAGTAAGAAAGGCACCCACTAAAACATCGGTGCATTGATCTACTGCATGGTTTAATGGATGAATTAGGGAAGAAGAGCATTGTTTTATCTTTCTTACATGTTGTCCCTTCTCCCCCAGTAAGCATTTCACTTTACAATTTCACAACTCAATACTAAGCCTAGTCTTCTGCATCACTTTATGCAAGGCTTTAAGGCAGAGTGGCTTGCTGTGAAGGATGACCAACTTTACGTAGGTGGTCTTGGGAAAGAGTGGACCACGACCACAGGAGAGGTGGTCAATGACAATCCTGAGTGGGTGAAAGTAGTGGGTTTCCGTGGAGACGTGCAGCACCAAAACTGGGTTTCCAAGTACAACTCTCTCCGCAGTGCAGCTGGAATCAGTCCCCCAGGTAAGGGTATGAAAGTGTCCTGAATCTCCTTCACCTTATTCAAATACAGTGGAAGTCATTTCAGGAAGTCATGATTGCGAAGACTTATTTATAAAATATTTATTACTGTCTCATGTCTTTTATTAAATAGTTTGTTTTAGTTGAATTCAATTCACTTTAATTTTTTTTTATGAATTGATTTTCCATTGTTTTTATCAATTTTTTTTTTTTACAAATTCAAAACAGTACCAGTTTGCCCCAACCACAACCAAGGAGTATTCTTGTTGATGTATACAAAATTCATTAAAAGGAAGTTTTTTTTGTCAACAATTGTTATATCCTTGTTTTCCCCCACAGAAATCATGACCATTTTATCTAATTGTACATTTGTCTCTTGCTTTCCTCAATCATGAAGGTTATCTCATACATGAGTCAGCAGCCTGGAGCGACACTCTTCAGCGCTGGTTCTTCCTGCCACGTCGCGCTAGCAACGAGCGTTATGATGAAACAGAAGATGAACGGCGGGCCACCAACCTGATGCTCTGCTGTTCACCAGATTTCACAGACATTGAAGTAAGGAGGGTGGGCCCCGTAAACCCCACCCATGGCTTCTCTTCGTTTAAGTTCATCCCAAATACAGATGATCAAATCATAGTTGCCCTTAAGTCTGAAGAAGATGCTGGGACGATAGCGACCTACATCCTGGCTTTCACCTTGGATGGACGTGTGCTGCTTCCTGAAACTAAGATTGGTGATGTGAAGTATGAAGGACTTGAATTTATTTAGTGCCAAAAGGATAATGCGGTCACGTTAGCTCACATCAGTACTGCATCTTTTGGTTTTTGCGTGACAGTGCCTAGATGTGGACATTAAGCTATATCTAGATGGTGTCGAAGCTGAAGATCTCTGTTTCTGTGAGACATGTTTCTTTGATTCAGGCTGTTTATTTAGAGCCTGCATGATAAGGAACAGTGCTACACTTATGCCTAAGTCTCCTGAAAGAACTGTTGAAGAGTCCCTGGAGATACATATTTATGCTCTAACAACACCATTTGTCCCTTTGTGGTCTTATACCAGTACAACTTTTACCAGTGAAATGAATGTACTTAATTGACAAGAATGCAGTCAAAATCATACACATACGTCTCAAGATGCCATATAATTGTACTGAATGTCAGTTTTTATATGAAAAAAATCTAAAGTCTTTTTCTGTGTGTGTCTGTGTGTCTTGTTTTGCAATAGACTACAAAATATCTAGGGCTATTCTGTTACACTTCATTGTTTTGGCTAAAATACACCAGAAATCTAGTAATTTCTAACATTAACTTTCAACTTTGCAGCAAAAACTACATAGTTAATTTAGTAGAATTCGTTGTCCTGTGTGAGATATTCACTTAGTTTTGAGTGTTTTTCGAGTAGTTATTCTTTTTTATACTTAAACATCTACAGTACTTACCTTATGAGTAAACACAAGTTAAGCCAGTTGCACTGTCAGCTGTACATGTCCTTGCCAACATGTTTTATAGACAAGATGATATGTGGTGAGCATTTCTTTTATTTCTCTACATCTTCAACTGCTTTTGTACAATGATACTTCATCTCATCTGCGAGCAAGACAGACACTTCACGGAAACCTCTCCTGTGGTCGTTCAAACGTCTTTGTAGTTTTCAGGCTTCTCTGTGTTTGAGACTTACCAGTATGTTCATCTTTGATGCAGTTATACAGAGACAAGGCTGTTGCACCCTTGCATCTGGAGAAGACTACATGCAGTCCACACATGCACAGACCTCTTGTGCTATAGGTGGTTATGTGACTGTACACTAGTTATACAGATTTAGAATTGTTGCCTGTTGCAGTCTACATCTGACGGCATTTCACAAATCAAAAGAAAACTATGTTCTATGTTGTTATCCACATCCTATTTATATTTCTACAATGCACATAATATTAAAATATCTTAGCCCGAGCGACTTACAAAAATTCTTTCTACTATATTGTGAACAGATGAGGTTAGAGTTCTAGAACACTGCTAAAATGCTAGAAGAAGCGCAGAAGTAGAAGCTCTGTCAGACGATTAGAGCAATAACACCACCTAACAATAAGTGCTGAAGTTTGAGTTACTCTACAGTAGTATAAAATTTGATAAGTGCAGCATTAATGAAATACTCTACAAATCCTCTACAAATAGGTGAATCTTCAGTCTATGTTTGAAAACTGCAAGAGACTGCTGTCCGGACAGCTAGTGGAAGCTTGTTTTCTTGAAAGTTTAAGCAAGATGTTTCAAGCTGAGCTGTGCTTGAGGTTCAAAGTGCTTGAGGAACGGATCAATTTCTGATAATTCTCATCATGTAGGAAGGAGCTGGTCCATTTTTTGGCTTTGTAGGCAAGCATTAGGATTTAAAATCTGATGCAGGGAATGCAGCAGTGGATTGACGTGTGAACTTTGGAAGGTTGAGGACTAGTGTTGCTGCATTCTGCATATGTTGTAATAGGCTGGTGGTTCTGTAGAGGAAATTCAGCAAGTAGTTTTGAGATGACTGCATAAGTACCAGGGCCAAATCCTTTGTATGTTACAAAAGGAGAAATTTGTAGGACTGGTCAGGTTTGAAGTGAGTCGAGAATGACAACTGTTTGTCCAAAGTTATGCCCAGGCTGCGAGTAGCTTCAGACGGCGATACTAGTTAATGTTCTTGAAAGAAACTGTGAGGTCATAGTGATCACTGGGAGTCCCCAGGATGTATAGAAACTCAGTTTTGCTAGTGGTGAGCAGTCATCCATGAAGCATATCCACTGATAATCCATTACAAGACAAGATATCTGGTCATTATTTGATACAATTTTTTTGGTTGATTTGATTGAATTAATTAAAGATTATTAATTCCTTATTTTGGAAATATGTTTCAGGGTTTAATGAATACCTGGTTTTACGAAGCTTAATTGTGTTAGTAATTCAAGAGCATACGACATGGAGAAAAAGGGCAAATGATTGTGCTCTGCAGTAAAGGATTATGAAATAACATAAAAGTTTCATTTTTAAAGAGTATTGAAAAACTTAGGAAGGTTTATCCTCAATATAATTTAAGCACTTCCACAATTTTATTATAGAAGTTTACAAATTCTCTATAAAATTTGTGGAAGGTTGATCAAGACTAGGAAAAAGCACAGGTTGGTGTGAGCATCGGCATGTCTCTGTAAGCAGGAAAGAAAATGCAGGTTAAATATGTAAACATCAAATGAAACATCCATATATATATACAGTACACATGCCAGCATGTGCCTCCAGCAGGTTTATCTACAGCAGCACACTAAAGGGAGGGTCTGGAGGTCACCACAGTCATGAGGGCTCACGAGCTGTCGCTGTCCACCCAAATCATCACCACAGACCCGAGGGAATGCATGACATGGCTGAACATCAGCATCAACATCTCACCAGCCTCTGCACCTTCATATGCATTGGATTAACTGAAGGCTTGATTAAATAAGTGAGGCTTAAGCCTTGATTTAAAGATTGGAACTGTGTCTGAATCTCAGATTGAAGCTGGAAGACTATTTCGAGCTGAGGGGCTTTGAAGGAGAAGGCTCTACCTCCAGCTGTAGTTGTGCTAACTTTAGGAACTAAAAGAAACCCTGCATTTTGAAAGTGGGCAGGCAAAGTGGGTTATAGTATGCAATGAGTTCACTTGCTTAACAAAAAAAAAAAAATTTTGACCCATCAGTCCATTAGATCAAGCATGTATTTCCCAGACAAGTCTCTTCCTTTTAGACTCATTCTTAATAATGTCCTTGCAGTGATTATAAGATAGCATCACACATTCTCCTCTAAACAACTGATTTTGAAATTAGTAATATTTAATTGTATTTGTATCACAGATACTCTTAATCATCGGCTGTGTGATTACCTGATATTAATTCTTGATTAACAGCAATCACCACAGGTAGCAGAGTATTATTATTGAAAGACAGAACATTTTTTTTGCTGTGCCAGTCATGGAAACAATTTTGATCTGTAGAAAGCCTAGTGGTGCATAACGGGCATGGTAAATTATGGATATTTCATTATTTTTATGGTCCAGCTTGCAGTTCAGCTGTTAGTGACATTCTTATCTGGGTCACTAGAAGTGGAGGAATCCAGAGATTCTATGAAATTGATTCCTACTCATAATTCTGCCTGTGGAACTTGTGGCAATAAAGTGTTGTGAAGCTCCAGTTGTGTCTAAAGCATTTGGTTTCAGAGAGAGCCATATAAATTACCAACGAATTACCTACATTTACGGCATTTGGCTGACACTTTTATCCAAAGCAACTTACAATTGTGACTGAATACATCTTGAGCAGTTGAAGGTTAAGGGCCTTGCTCAGGGGCGCCAACAGTGGCAACTTGGCAGAGGTGGGGTTTGAACCAGCAACCTGTTTACTAGTCAAGTGCCTTAACCAGTGAGCTACCTGTTGGTTGCCACCAACAGTTTATTCCTTGTTCCTTTTTCTTTGCAATGCATTTATTGCTATACAGCACTCTTTTGGCAGCATTAAAGTTAAATGTGAAGACAGCCTTTTTTTTTTTTTACAAATTGCTCAAAGCTTGCCTAAAATCACTCACCACACAAACAGCTTGAGAAGTTTTTTAGGACAGTGGTGTATGTCCAAACCACATAGAGCAAGTGGGAAGAGAGAGCAAATACATCAGAGGATCTGGATCCACTCTGCATTCACCTTCAGCAGGTAGTCAGTAGCTTCCGTAGCAGGTGGGCTGTAGCTTCCAGTCCATCCATCTTCCTCCAGCTCTGACCGATTTCAGCGTCATGAGGTTTTGCTGAGTAATAAAAAAAACACAACAGAACAAATATAAAAGCGCCCTGGTAAACAAATGCAGTAACTGTATATTTCATTTTCAGTTATAGTTGGTGAGCAACAGACCATACACCTTACTGCCAGACCCTCATGTAAAACAGATTACAAAAACCTATGCTAAATGAAGTCATATGAATTACATAAATATTTTTTAGCTATCAAATGCAAAACAAAAATGCTAAACTATTTTAATAACATAAATGTAACATTTTAATACAATTAACTACTTTAATAACATATTTACTTACCAATAGCATATTTTGTGTTGTGAAGAGGCCAGTGAGAATATGTTGCATGCCTTTTTTGGGCACTAGGTGTCACTGTTAGCTATAATATGCTCCAGGTTCAGAAGGTTTATTTATGCTTGAACATTTCTAACGATATTTTATTAATCTGTTACACACAAAACAACCTTGATACAACATGTGACACTGAAATGATTGTAAGTGAGAGCAGCTATGCTGGTTGTTTTTTTTTTTCCTTTGCTCCTTCTTTCAGTCCATGCAAGCCTAGCTATAAGCAAAAAGTTAAAACCTCTCACTTATTGAGGAACCTTTTAAACATGTCAATAAAAAAGCCTGCACTCCAGAGAAAGCACAGTAAACTATTTCAGCAATAAAAACTGCAAACACAGAAAAAAGGAAACAATTGCTTTATGCATGAGAGTGAGACAGAAAGTAAAGGGAAAATGCCTAATCTGGATTGGATTGCTTGAGCTAAAAGCAATAACTGCCATACGATTTTTGGACGACAATTAATTGATTATTGATTATTGAATGCATGATGTGTTTTCAATATTAAAATTGCACCCCAAAGGTTATGATGTTGCAGTGTAAATTCCTGGTGTTTTGTTACTGTATTCGTTTTTAAAGTTGCTCAGAAGAATGTTTGAATGTAGCTTTACACTAATGACTCACACAGCTTATTTTCATAACTCATGTCTCATCCTTTTGTCACTTAATAAAAGATTTATTATTATGTGTTATTCCTTGATTGGAGCCATTACACCCAGACTCAGACCAGTCACTACATTACATTATTACAGATGTGCATCATCGATGACATTAAAGAGCAATGTGGTCACTGCTTTATACCCTCCTGTATATGATCTTTTAAAACAATTTGGGAAATTCCTTTGATTTTGTAGTTTGTTAAAAACTTGTTTAAAGTGTAATAAATTAAATGGTATCAATTCATTAGTGATGTAGTTGTACATGCTAATCAAACATGCTACATACAGTGAAATAGTAGCTGCTCAGTTAAACCATTTTTCATTGTTAGATCCTGAAATCCCTAAAAAGCTGGCAAATACATGCAACAGCATAAAACGTTACTGTTACTTACTGTTAGTTTGCTTAGGAGCTGACAAACCTTAGTGAATTCTCCTGACCTAATCATCAAGCCCTTCACACTAGAGCGTTAACCAAACTATGGAGGCTACAGGAAATTCAGTACTGGAATTAAGAAATACACTAGACTAATGATATCAGATAGATTATATAGTATGCAAGAAATATCACCTTAAATTACTGTATTCAAAGAAACAAGTACATTGGAATAACAATTTAAATGCTTTATAAAAGAATCAAACCTGAACATTCCAAGCTTGTTTCATAAGTTTATGCTGTTGCAATTCCTCCATTACAATGTACAACGTTTACGTTGACCGCGTCCTCTATCTATGCTGGTATTTTGGCTATTCATTCCAAACTTTAATGAGTACCTCTGGTGATAAATAGGCTGCATCTTTGACCACTGTATGGTAAGGTGGAGGATTTGTAACCATTCAATAAATTCCAGCAACCAGTTTTACTGTCATGTATGGTTGTGTGTCTAAATGATACACGTTTATATCCGTAACAGAGAGTTCAGAATCTTTCTTACAAGGGCATGAGATTACTGTTTGTTTATGCTTATACTGTTTTTACTGTATACACACTTTACTGGAACAGGTCCAGTGAAATGAGATCTATTATTGATTGCCTACAGCTGTGTATGGGTTTTGTGTGTAGGGACCCCCTCCCCTCGCCCCCATTGAATGCTACTTTAAACTGTTAATGATTTTGTAAATAGAATGTTGCTGAGTTTGTTAAATGTTCTTTAGTACAATAAAACATCTCTTGACAATGCAGGAATGTGCTTCTTCAGAACTGGTTTTGCACAATCCTTCTTGAGAGTGATTGAAAACTTCAGAGCAGACTGAAGAGTCAGACAAGAATGAGCTACAAAAGAGACTGATGTGGATGAGTAAACGTCAGCTCAATGATTAAATAACAATTTAGGTGATCAACTGAAAACTGGTTGCTCAGGAAAATATCTAGTTCTAAAGCTGTCAAGAAATGATAGACAGCATTCAACAATTTCAATAAATGTTAAAAATATAGAACTTTCACATCAACAGTATTATTAACCAGAGATGTGCATTTACTGTGAGTGAAGTGATTAACAATTTTAGAGACAAGGCCTGTGTTTCTTGCTTTTTTTACCTTTTCATGTGCATAAATAGTCAAACAAAAAGTGCTATAAACTATTACCAGTGATTACATTCTTCCAAATCTATGCAGGAGTGGTTGTTTACTTTATGGACATGCTGTGAATGGACCTGGCAAAGTGGATTCTCCCAGGCTCTCATGTCCTGCCTTTCCCATGACTGATAAGCTGCTAGACTAAGGCCAGCAGAGAACAATGACAGGAATAAGTGCTTTGTTTATAATAATGGAATGAAATAAACACGTGGTCATTAATATCCATGTGCCAGCCCAGTGTTATACATGTTTGATCTGCTTTTACATGCAGCATGGAGCAGATACAGTGCACACTAGAATGAAGAAAAACATATAGCTGAGTGCAGTAACCTGATTCATTTAGTAAGTATGTCGGAGAAGAAATTAAGTTAGGATAACTTCACTTTGCAAGAGAGCATTTTCCACCTTTAACTAACGATAGTTAGATCTAAAAGGATCTTACACAGTTAACATGATATGAGCAGCTGTTCCTCTCATACGACTCAAATGCCTTCTCGCATCATGTGTATTTGCTCACTAAACTAAAAACCAAGAATTTCAGTGTGTACCTAAGTATTTTATCTGTTGTGGCAGATATGGGTTAGGCCTGCTGTGCCCGTATGTGTTTACACATACATGAAAGAGCAAAGTTCATCCTAGTCTCCATTTCTGCTTCACAGACATGCCCATATACAGCTATGCAAACTTGTGACCATTTTAGGTAATGTCCTGAACCAACGCGTTCATATGTTAACATACCATGAAATTTTATAAAACTCCACTAAGCCTTTCCTGTTCACCACTACAGGAAATCATGTAAGGGCAGAAAATGCTTTCTGTCCTTACATATGTGATTTAACTTACTGTATCATATAATCCAGTCCCTCGCCTTTTCCCTCATCCTGTGTCCGTGTGGGTGTGTCTGTGTGAAGGTGTGTGCGTCGTGTGTATTAGGTGAGTGTGTGTGACGTGGGCGTGGTGTTTAATAGTGATTCTGTTATCGTTATCTGTTTCACCTATGGTGTGTTTTGCGTGAGTGTATTTATGCGCGTGTATTTCAGTCTATATTCAAACTGTTAAAATAAAGAAGCCATTTTCCCTGTACGCTCGGCGTTTGCCTTCCCCTTTTAAAACGCTTTAGCGCTTATGTTAGACCACATTTTAATAACATAAACAACGTTTGTAAAAATAGGGAGAACACAACTTAGTTGTGGCTTTTCAGAGTTTGCATTTGCCCTTCCCCCGTCCCTTATTTGAGCAGATATTATAGACTAAAAGCACAAATTACATTTAGAATTCTGAAATAAAATTGATAACACTGTGAAATGGAGTTAAATTACTTGCAAATTGCCTGAAGCTGCATATCAACTGGGTTGTTTTAGTGCAATTTAGGATGTGCATATTTGTAGCTGTTTTGTTATGAGATCAATAATTTGGCATTCAGATATATTCATTCCTACAAAACACACATTTTTTGTAGGAGGCTTTAAGACATGTAATCAACCTCCAACCTTCTTCAGCACAAAATGTATTCCCAGAGCCCAAAGGTTGCTTTTTCTCCATTTGCTAAGTGCATTCACTCACAGTCTGGATATAAACATAATTTGTCTACACTTTGTCACTGTATAATTGTAGTTGTGAGGTAATTCATTGTAGAGGGAGAATATTGCACTAAACCCTCATTTTAGACCCCTACATGATATTCAGGCAGACATTATGAACATTTATGATATACATAAAACTGACTTTATCTAATTTTCCTATCTATCCATTCCAGTTTTTTTTATGTATGTGGCTAGCTTGAAGGTATTGTAGTAAAGAGTGCTGACCACGGAGAAGGTACCTACTGGCCAGAGCACAGCAAAATAATTGTGAGACAAAGGTTTGGATTATAATCCAGATGATTTGTACTTGCTATTAATTTAATTTTTATTTTATTCTTTTGCAAGCAACATGCTTTAAATCTAAAAGTAAAAGCTTTGAAAATGTATGAAAATGCTGCGGTTCTTCCCATTGTGAAGCTGTAATTCATCTACTTGAACTTGCTCAAAACAAACTATGAGCCACACCTAGGTTTAGTCAGACTGTCTTATAGAGGTAGTTCACTGTGGAAGTCTGATACTACTATCTAGGCCATACTATTAAAGCAGAACAGCCAATTGCAAGAGACCAGTGACAAGTTACTCAGGCTTTATGTTGTAGGGAAGATCAAAAATGTGTTATTTGAAATACATTAAGATCGGATAACTTAGAACTTCAAGTCATTTGTCAAGTGACAAATTAAGATGTTGTATTCTAAATGTTTATTTATAAAAGTATAATAAGGTTTAATATGTGAAAAGGAAACTATCCATTGAATGTGGTTCCTCTCCATAAATGACTCATTGTCATGACTGTAAATAAAACTGGAACTGCAGTATGTAACCCACCCTACTCTTATCTACATGCATAATGAAGTGGTTACACAATCATATTACACATTCAAAATTTTATTGGCTGGGCTTCTACAGACAGATGCCCATTTGTGGAACCCCTTTTGATAAGGAATCAGTTAAGGGAGCAGTCTATAGAGTGCCCTTCCTTCTACTCCCCGTGGAAGGATTCACAGCAGACGGAGAGACAACACAACTTACCAAGAAAAACAGAAGAGAAGATTTAAAGGAGAAGTAGGAAAATATTAGTTAAAACCTAACTACTCTTCACTGGAATATTTTATGAGTAATACAGAGAGCTCAGAGTGTTCAAATAAGCCATAAGGAGTGAAGAAAAAGCTAGCCTAAGGAAAGAGAGGGAACTGTATAAGACAGCCTGTGCTAGAAGGACTCTTCAGTCATCATGGTTACACTGGACACTCGCTCTGTGACAATGCCAGTTGGCATCGTCCGGATACTGGAGATTGTGCTGTCATGTGTCTGTTTTAGCCTGGTAGCCTCTGTGGGCCATTTTAACTCCTCCTACTGGGCCTGGTGCATGTTCACCTGGTGCTTCTGCTGCTTCATGACCCTCTTCATCCTCATCCTGGAGTTCACCAGCCTCAGTGCCAAGGTGCCAATCTCCTGGGACGACTTCACCACTGCCTTTGCCATGCTGGCCACACTTATGGTACTGGCTGCCTCCGTCATCTACCCTACCTTCTTTGCTTGCTCCTCTTGTTCTCGACCAATTGCTGCCACAGTTATATCATGCATTTGTTTCATTGTGTATGCTGTGGAAGTAGCACTAACCCGAGCGAGACCTGGTGAGATCAGTGGCTTCCTATCCACAGTTCCAGGACTGATGAAAGTTCTGGAAGCATTCATCGCCTGTATCATCTTCATCTGTCTCGACCCAGGCACCTACACTCGATTTCCTGGGTTGCAGTGGTGTGTGGCAGTTTACTCGCTCTCCTTCATCTTTGCTCTCATCATCATCATCCTCACCATCTGCAAGCTGCTGTCTTTGTGTCCCTTCCCGTTTGACAAAGTGCTCACCGGTTACAATGTACTGGCAGTTATGATGTACATGACGGCAGTGGTTATATGGCCACTTTACAGCTTTCAGGGAAATCCAAGGCCAGCAGTCTGCAAACACTGTTCCTGGGACAGCCTGGTGGTAGTGTCCTTTATGACCTGTGCTAACCTTATTGTCTATATTGTGGATACATGCTATTCAGTACGTCTAGTGTTTTTTATTACAGCTTCTTGAGAAAAGACTGCATCAAGTTGTACATTAACCAAAATATAGTAGTCAGGTAGTATTACTACAAAATATAGTAGTTTTGTATTTAATCAGTTACATTTTTATTTCAATTTAATGTTAAATGAAATTGATAAAAATGCTTACAAATTCCTGTACAGCTTGCTAATATTACATATATGTAAACTCTACATTGCATGAATGCTTATGTAATGTTTAGTCTACCTATATTGTTAACAGATGTGGAAATAAAGTGAATGAATTCTTTTTAATAGATTAATTTTGTTTAAAAGTGTCTAATTTAACAATCTACTGTACCTACTGTATATGCAATGATAAATGATTCTTTTGACATAAATCCTAGCTTTAAGTATATGTTTTATTTAAAAGAAAACTTAAATAAAGGTCTTCCTAAATGCACCAAATAAACCTTTTGTTTTGATGTTTTGAAGTGGTTTACTTGCTACTTTCTATAGAAGTTTTACTATCTAACCTTTGGTATAAAACAATTCACAAACATACTTATGTTAACTTAGAAAACAATAGAGAGAGAGAGAGAGAGAGAGAGAGAGAGAGAGAGAGAGAGAGAGAGAGAGAGAGAGAGAGAAAGCAATTATAATAATGTATGAAGGAATGTGTTTGTCAGAGATTTTGTCTCACAGGCTGTTAATTTATGGGCCAGTGAAAGTGCCAAAGGGCTGTAGAGACTAAGGGGGAAAAATGTGAGCAAGCTGTATATGTTATGGTTTTAGAATATTCTGAATATCGCACATAGTACAATTGAACAATGCATAACATATAGCATAACATGTTAGAGTGTATGTTGCACATGGAATAAATCTGACAAATGTTAGATTTCACAAAAACAGGTTCAGCATGGATCCTACAGAATTAAAAGGTTAATTTTAATTAATTTCATTAATAGTTACCCATTAGGTTTTTACTGCTTGCATGCATGTTATATTAGGCTGACAGCACAAACATCAGAAACTGACAACACAGATATCAGAAGAAAAAAATATAGAGGAATATTGTGGAGTAAGGACCATACTGAGTCGAGGGCAGGCTTATACCTTGAAGTACTAATTAGATATGGTAGAAACCTGATGTTGTTCTTTATTATTATAGAACACTATCTGGTAGCCTTTGTGGCACCGAGCTAGTGGGTTAGAGAGAACATGGTGGAGTATTCCCAGTTTTCCCAGTCTTGATAGCATGTCTCTGAAGGGTAATGCACCAGTCCCTAAGCTTGTCCAGGAATGCTGTACTGGAGACAGATTACACAGGATATAAATATTTGTCTAGAATGAATTCCAGAAGTGCATTGTTGTGTCAGTGAAAATAACTGATATGCTAGTACACTAGGCCATAATACCAAGGATACCATTTGTCCTTGAAGGGATGGACAGGTATGAAAGTTCAAATCACCACCTGGGTGTTGGTGCAAAAAAAGTAAAAATTCAATTTTTTTCATAGCTTCCCATTCAAATACGATGACTATTGACAAGGAAAAATAACATTACTCAGTAATCAGGACATGTTTCAGCCCTGATAGATAGAAATAAGTCTTGTCATATTACTGAATCTCATGTTTCACTTGGAAATATGTCACATTGCAGAAGGAAAATATGTTAGGATTTCCATTCCATGTTGTATTACTGCATCCGTGTTGCATCCATAGAGGCTGAAAACACAAACTGACAAAGCAGAATATACAATAGAGTTCTGTGCTATCTCTACCCATGTGAGATAGCAAGACCAATCATTTTGTTGATCATAACAGTATACTTGAAAAAACTTTCCCAGTTCCCAATTTACTCTTTCTATTTGGCCATTACTATGTGGGTGATAGCCCAAGGTTAAGCTAATGTTCACTCCTAATTTCTCCATGAATGATTGCTAAACATGGAAGGTGAACTCTTGCCCTCTGTCTGATTGTGTCTTCATGTATGCCAAAGTTTTTAAACACTTGTTAGAACAGTAACTCAGATGTCTTGAAGGCTGAGGAGAAAGAAAGTAGTGGCACAAATGCTATTTGAATGGTGATAAAGGTTGTCTTACCATCAGATTGGTGTAAATAAGTAACAAAATCTATAGCTGTGTGCAGCTTAGGGGTGTTCAAGAAGGGGAGTGGTTTAATGACTGGCAGAGTCCTAGAGTCCTAGTCCTAGAGTCCTGCTCCACAGGAGTTGTTGAATTTTAACCTCACCTGGGTGTTCCAGTGTGAAGAAGGAGCCTAGGTAATGAGTCTGTCACTAAAGGCAGACAACATCTACAGTTTTCCCTCATGACAGGTGTGAGAGATGACAGTGTTTTGCAATTCCCTCCATAGGCCCTCATCTACTGTACACCTTCAGTTGGTAGGATGGGTATATAATTCAATTTAACTTTGGATTTACTTGTATTTTGGATACAAGAAAATTATTATTGGGAAATATTTATATCTTGGGTATATTATTCTGAATTATTCTTCTCTTCAATATAGGAAAGGATGCCTGTCATACCATTTTTGGATCCTGGCCTGAACATGATTTGCGAGTAAAACCATCTTTAAAATAGAGACCACAGGGCTTGGCGAGAAGTGAGCCATTTCATTTGCTTCAGATGTTCTAAGTTTTTGTGACCTATCATTACCACAAACTGATGTTTATCACCCTCCAACCAGTGCCTCCACTATTCCTGCAGTAATTTGAAAACCAGTAATTCTCATAGTTTCTTTCCATGGGCAATAGTTTATGGGGAAATAAAAGGCAAGCCTTTAGGCAAGAACTGCCCTGACCTCCAACACTTCCACTTCAGGATCAGGGTGCTTAAGTACAGGAGTGGTAAAAACCTTTTAATAAGACTGTGAGCAGGGAGGATAATTTCATTAAAATTGCAAATGAAGCATCTATAAAAATTGGCAAAACCCAAAAATTGTTGGAGGTCCTTGGGTTTCTAAGGAACTGCCCAATTTAATACTGCCTCCACTTTCTTGTCCTTCATGAATATTTCAGTGTCATTAATAATGTACCCCAAAAAGGAGGGTTTTTTTTTTCTGAAAGTGGAATGTACTCTTCTCACCCTTGACAAACAGGTTGTTCAACAACCCCTGAAAAACATGTTTTATGTCTCCCCTGAGTCTTGGTTCCTCCCAAGGTTGCTTCCTCATGCTCTTAGGGAGTTTTTCCTTGCCACTGTCACCCTTGGCTTGCTCACTGGGGGCTTGGACTCGGACACTTTAAAGCTGCTTTGAGACAACATCTGTTGTAAAAGGTGCTATATAAATAAAACTGATTTGATTTGATGTGCTCAGTCTGCAATTATAGTATAAATGAGGATGTCATCAATGCCCTGACCAACATACACTGCCAACATACCACGCAGGACATCATTGATGAAGGCCTGAAACACTGGCAAGGCCACATGACCTGGTACTCAGTGTTCAGAATTAGTAATGAGTACCGTTTTACACTCATTCACCTCACTGGTTTTACCTAGGCTATAGGCACTAAGATCTAGTTTTGTGAAGAATTTAGTGCCCTCCATCTACTCCAAGGCTGAAGGCACTAGTGGTAATAGGCAGGAATATTTTGTAGTGACACTGTTGAGTCTATAGTCTATTTAAGGGCATAAGCCACCATCTTCTGCTACATATTCCTCCATGATTTTATTCTGATTTTATTCTATATAGAGGTGGTAGGGATGAGTTTTAGGAGGTGCACCATGCTCAACTACGTCAAAGGTATAATCATATGGATAGTGGGGTGGCAGGGTGGCAGTTTTACCTTTGCAGAATACTTCAGCCAAGTCCAGGTACTCCTTGGGTATAGAAAAACTCTCAGCAGATTTGGAGATTTCTACTGATGTGAAGGCTATGACACCATAGGGTTCCCTTACACAGTTCTTTAAACAATACTCAGACCAGGCAAATATCTCCCAGGTGATCAAAGGAGTGTGTTTATGTAGTCAGGGATGGCCCAATACATGTGATGTGCACCAGAAACTAGGAATAAGGACTCTTCTCATGAGTAGTACTACAACAGAGTTTTATGGGGGCAATGTGATGTGTGACCACTCCAGATATGATTGGGCTGCCATCTAGTGAACTGACTCTGAGAACGGCTGTTACGCATTTATGATAATGTCCAGATTTCTAATGAGCTCCTCAGAGATGAAGTTGCCTGCAGCTCCAGATTCAGTCAAAGCTGAAACTACAGTTACAGAGGCCTTGTGATGAACCTCAGCCTGTAAACAGAAATACATGGAGAGAAGAGATCACTCGCTGCATTGGCATGAGAGGAGACCTCTGCATGCCTGTGTGAAACCTCAGCATTGCATCTACTGGGATGAGTGCGGTAATCACAAATAATATTCTCCAACTCTCCACAATGAACATGCATCCACAGATCATATCTACATTGTCACTCTGAGACACAGATTATCAACTTTGCATCTCCTCCATTTCAGCAGGACGTGGTTGACAGTGCTTTAGTTGTCACTGATAATTGTTTCCCTTTCTCTCATGAACGAGGTTATCAGAACAAAAACAGGCATGGTAATAAGATACTCCAGTGTCTTGGAGTTGTCTCTACATGCTAGTTTCTTAACCAAATCAGCATTTAATGCCTGTCTATAGGCTGTTATCAAAGTGTCATTCTATCCACTACCTGCAATTAAGTTATAGAATTCCAAAGCATGATCTAAGGTGGAACATGAGCCTAGCTGAAGGGAGAATAACAGATCTCCACCAGCTCTTCCCTCCAAGGGATGATCAAAAACTAAAATGGTAAAATGATTGTAGTCTTGAGATGTCTCACCACCTTGATCGCCTTCTCTGATGCTTTATTGCATGAGGGAAAATATTAGAGCAATACAAACTTCATCATTATATGGAGGTTGGTGGACTAAATACAGTGAACACTGCAACAAAAATCCTTGTTAGCAAGCTGGATTTCCATAATATTTGTCTGCCAGTTCTATATGAAATTAAGAACTAGGGGTAGGTAGAGAAAATAGCTACACTTGAAGAACTCACCTTGCTGGAGATTAACAACACCAAGTGATGTGTAAGTTCTATCATTAAGGGAACTAAGGTAGCACGTTACTGAGATTGCCTTGAAAGCTCTTCCACCATATTGTCTAAGAATTCTAAGCGCAGTTGGTGTTGATGCAATCGCTGGCCTTAGGCCACTAAAGTGTCTGATATTGATCCAGACTAATACTCCATGAGGAGGCGAAGATGTCTATCAGGCTTGGTTGACAGAAACAGAGTTGCTTGCATGTAATACTTGGTGGTTTTCTTGTTCAAAGGACAGTCCAGGCTCAGAATCAAAAAAGAGCCAAAGGTTGGTAACAAAACAGCAGAAAATCCAAGTGGATAAATGAAATAAAGGGCAGATAGAGAGGCAAAAACCAGGAAGGCAAGTAATGGATGGAGTAAAAACAGGTAAGTACATAAAGGGAACAGTTCAAAAGGCAAGGCAACATGAGATGTCACAAAGATAAACAAGGAGGGACTAGTATTTATAGGGAAAGACATGAAGAATAATAAACTAATAATCAGGGGATAGGGAATGAACCAGAAGATAGTAGTAGGCTGGTCTGAGACTGAAGGTGTGACAGTCTGCCCTATTCTACTCTATTCACCATAGCTGATTGTGAGTATTCATTATTTTCAGCTCAATGTTCCTGGCATTTCAGAGTCCTTTAAATCAGGGTGTTAGGAGATTTTTTACATACATTAAATATCTATAACAATATCTATAAATATACTTCAGAACAAAGTTCAGCATGTGAGTATCTAGTCAGTTTGATAAGACTGAATCAACCACCAATAAACTACTAGCAGTAGATCGTAAAGTGGAGCTGATAAGATCCATATATGCTGATGTTTCTTCTGTGCTGACACGGAAGAGACATTTTTGCTTAGTTTGTGTTAGAAAGATAACAGGATTTAAATACATGGAACTATTTTAACTCCTACATTAAATTTGCCTTACCAGTGTGCATTATACAACTGGCTCAGAGGGAAATGGAAAGAGAGGGGAAGTAAAGGTAAAGTACAGGGAAGGATGGACATGGATCACAAATGCATGTGCTAATATGGATGACTGTTTAGTGAATCCCTGGAGTTACACGCATTGATTCCGAAAAGGATACGACAAAGAATTGCACTGTCTGTAATTTTTTTTATAATTCCTGAAAAACAGAAAGGATCTGCATGAATACAGGAAACCCAATGGTCACTATGGCATCTGTGGATTTCAGACTGTTTACTTCGCCAGTTGGAATTGTGCGGATTTTTGAAATTGTCCTAACTTGCATCTGTTTTAGCCTGGTAGCCTCGGTGGGCCATATTAACTCCTCCTACTGGGCCTGGTGCATGTTCACCTGGTGCTTCTGCTGCTTCATGACCCTCTTCATCCTCATCCTGGAGTTCACCAGCCTCAATGCCAAGGTGCCAATCTCCTGGGACGACTTCACCACTGCCTTTGCCATGCTGGCCACACTTATGATACTCGCTGCCTCCATCATTTATCCTGCCATCTACACGTGCCCTACCTGCCTTCGACAGATTGGTACCTCTGTGATGTCCTGGATATGTTTGGGGCTGTATGCTGTAGAAGTCTGGTTGGTCTACAGAAGACCTGGGGAGGTCAGTGGCTTCCTCTCCACTTTCTCTGGTCTTCTGAAGATTCTAGAGACCTTTGTGGCTTGTATCATATTCACCTCTTTAAATCCAGCTAATTATAACATGTTCCCAGGGTTACAGTGGTGCGTAGCAGTCTATTCATTGTGCTTCATCTTTGCTCTACTCATCATCCTCCTCACGGTTGCAAGATTGCTTTCCCGCTTTCCCATCTCTTTTGATAAAGTAGTTACTGTGTACAATATCCTGGCTGCTGTAATGTACATGACTGCTCTGGTTATCTGGCCACTTTACGCCTTTGAAAAAAACCCACGACCTATCGATTGCCATTTTTGTAACTGGGATAAATTAGTGGTGGTATCCTTTATGACTGGAATTAATGCCATTGCATACATTCTTGATTCAGTTTACTCTATCAAACTTGTATTCTTCACCCATTAGGGGTGAGAAAAATAAACTGGAAAAGCATTTACTGCACTTTATATACAACGTTATGTATATGTATATATATTGTGACAATTTTTTAAAAGATCTATATATCTATATATATCTATATAGACATATATATCTATATATCTGTACAAAAAATTTTATACACATGAGCATTTTTTCCCACAGTCTTTTGTTAATATGCTGCAGCTGGTTTTGAGGTTAATGATTAATCATATTTTGCTTAAAGGAATAATTAAATAGTGGTGGCACTTTGGACCATGGTTTGTTTTATATATTAACATTTGACCTCCTTTGCTTTGTGTGATTAGCTGAACCTTTAAAATCAGAGGTTTGGTGACTGACTATCTGAGAGCATTTTGTTTATGTTATGTTTATGTTTATGTTTTTTCTGGTGTATAAATATTGTAAAGACTAACATATAAATGTTGAGGCCAAGATCATTAGATTTTTTTTAAAAAGTATTTTTGTAATGTTTTATATCATAAGGTAATATGTACCAAATAGTGTTTGTGTTGCTTCACAGTTGACTAGAAAAATAATACTGTTGTAAATGTTTAATGAATTAAGACCCACCTAAAGATCATAGAGGTTTTGTTGTAAAAATCACACCATATTCAGATACATGGTTTTAACCTGATATATAAGATTAGAATTGTATTCGTAAAACATTGTATTCTTAAGGCATATCAAAGCATGCTTCAAATCATCCATGCATATTTAACCCCGCCAGCCATAAAAGATTGTAATGTGCACCAAATGTCTACAAACAGTCTGTCTGTATTTATTAGAGGTTACAATTGATAATAAAAATTGTTCTTCCTATTAGTCATAAAATGAAAGAGATGTAATGGCATCAGTGATTGTAACTGTGTCTTTGCATACTCACTCTAAGTTTCTTTATTTTTATTTGACACACATGACTCACATGATTAAATGTGCATAACTTTAAATCTAAAGAACTGTGTAGGGTTTTTTCAGAAATGTTACAGAGTTCTTGACATTATTTTAATGCCTTGAGCTGACACATGCTAACATATGCATAGTGTTGTCTGTCCCCAATGTAGAAGAAATCAAATCATTTGATATGTCCAGTTATCCGCTGAAGGATTTAGTCATTTATATACTTCATATCATTGCCTTGAATATTTGCAGGTTTGAGAATACCTTATATGGAGATAAAATGGTGTCTTAATGGTGAGGTAAATGGTTTTTTCAGGACACTTTTCTGCAGACTGATGAAAATTTGACACTTCTTTAAAACATGTTCTGACATAAAAAATGTCTTTCCATCCTACCCTGTTACTTCAGTTCAGTATATATTTTGTACAACTGATTTTCTGTTTTGCTAGAGCAAATAGAAGGTAATCACAGGGGAAAAGAAAGGGAATGTGAGATACCCAACCAAGGTACAAACATTATTCAAGATAGGGAATTTCAGAGTTTCAGTCTGAGAAAACGAGAAACAAGAAGTATAGATATCAGTGGATTAAAATTATATGTAATGTTTCAAGCAGACAACAGAAAAAATGTGCAGGTAAAAAAACCATAACTTTATTAAACAGCCACAAAATACGGAAGGCTGGAAAATAATCAGGCAGCCCAATATCCAACAAAGGCAATCGGGATCTACAAGAACATGCAAAAAAACAAGTCCAGTCCAGTATCAAAAGCAGGTGAACAGAAACCAAGGCAGGCAAAAAAAGCAAAAGACAAAAGGCATGGAGAGGGAGAAGTGCAAGGCTTTGTGACTTGCCCTGTGCACCTGAGACTTCGCATAGGACTTTTTTGTGGGGCTTACACAGGAACTTATAAAGAGTCCAGGTAATGAGAGGCTGTGGCCAGTGGTAAGTAGACTGCTGTGATGCACTGGAAGGTTTGTGATGCACTGGAATTTATTTATTTTTTCCTTAAAACATTCAGTACATTGACTTTGGAAATATCTAGTCTGAGCATGGCTGTAGGCTGTAGGGATCCCACGGTCCAAAAGCTGAGCTTGCTAGGAGGACTCAGGGGCATGCACTTACCCTCTCACATCAGCAGGCAGTAGCATAAATTATCTGTCAAACAGCAATTCATGACAAACGGGTTAAATGTTTGTTAATTAAATGTTAAATGCAATAAATGATTCAATAATCTGGAAATTCACATTATAATCTGGAAATACAGCAGATGTCAAAAATCCACACTACAAACATTTAACATCTGATCCTAACCACATATAGAAAGATAGATTGATTTTGTGTGTGTGTGTGTGTGTGTGTGTGCGTGTGCAAGTATAAAGGACACATTTACGTCAGGGTTCAACCATGACTATGTAGACTCACTGGAATGACATTAATTAGTCTGGAATGAAAAAAATAAGTTGATTGTTGACAATACATCACATATTCCAAACATGAATGGCCATGAATTAGAAATGTTTCAAGGATTAAATTAATTTATATTTCTATCAATTGTCAATGTGATCTCTCTGTGTGAGTTTATACTTGTTGTATAAGTAGGTATAT
>JAOYMR010000001.1:20440440-20461287 GCA_025802075.1 Tenebrosternarchus preto
ACGAGTGAACCATGAGTAAACACATCAACGAGTGAACCATGAGTAAACACATCACGAGTGAACCATGAGTAAACACATCACAAACTCTGTTGATCTACAACCATTAGCAGGGCAGGATGCAGCTTCTTGAGAGTGTCTGTATCCAAGAATCCAAAAATCATGGTCATAGCAAACAGGCAACAGCAACTACAAAATAGTCACATAGTCGAATCTATAAAAACAAAGGGAAAAAAATAGAAAACCACTGAAAACAGAAATCATGGCTAGGAATTGAAACATGTGGGACACAAGAATCAGAAACTATGACAACAGTCTTACTGTGTGATCTCCCAACCCCCACTCCCCCCTTTAGAATCCACAATACTGTTAAGTGTTTTAGAGTTAAATATGGACTATAGTGTTTAAGCAGCAGTCAATTTTAATTCAACAGTATGTATGATAATATAAACCCTGGAAGATGAATCAAAATAAGGAGGGTGAAAATAATTTAATTAAAATACCTTTAATTCAACAGTATGTATGTGTCATGTCTCGCCGGACACCCAGCCCTCCGGCCACACACGCCAATTCCACATTGCCTCGTTCGCAATCGCCTGTGTATTGAGCGCACCTGGCGCTCATCACCGCATTGACTATTTAAAGCCCTCGCACAGCACATTCAGTGCTGTACATTGGCCTCGCTTGTTTGACCTGCTTTCACAGCCTCTGTATTGGACACGCTGCTTACAGTTTGTATTTGCAAGCCGCAACCTTACAGCCCTGCCTGTAAAACCAGACATTGTCTGCTATGTTGCTTGTTCACTTCTCTTTGCATACTGCTTGTTTTTTACGCCACTGGCAACCCTACTCTCAATAAGCCTCTAGCATGTTCCCAGTAGCGTCTGCTTCTGCTCCCTCCGACCCGCCGTCACAGTATGATAATATAAACCCTGGAAGATGAACCAAAATATGGAGGATGAAAAGAATTTAATTAAAAAATCTTTAATTCAACGGTATGTATAATTATATACAGTGCAACAGTGTTTCAATAAAACAAACAAACAAATAAATGAACAGGATTTTTTAAGAATACTTGCATGTCTGCATTAGGGCTGAATACATGATGAGAGATGAAAATAGGATGATGGTTTTGGTTTGGTTTGGTTTATAGTGCTTTTTTATGTGTAAATTTAATTCATTTATCTCACAGAGGATTTGAGTAAGTGCACAAATTAACTCCCACATGCCCTTTAGAAGTTATTGACCTCAAGGTCAGTTAGAGGGCCTATCTTACTTAATCAGTCCCTCTCCTTAGCTAAATGAAATGTTTATTATATTAACTTACAATGCAGCTCCCCCACTACTCAGATCACAATCAGTTATCATTCATTAATTTGCAGGATTAACTGATTTGTTATGACTGGTCAGTTCTACGCAGTGTTTAAGCACTGATTGTTAAGATCAGATTGAAGAATTATGAACATAGAGAGAATCAGAGAATAGAGAATCTATCTATCTATCTATCTATCTATCTATCTATCTATCTATCTATCTATCTATCTATCTATCTATCTATCTAGTAACATTTAGGTGGCATTCTCCATCAGTTTTTTTCTGTTATTTACAGATTGCCAATATATCACTAGGCCACTTTTTATGGCCTATGTAGAGATGTCTGTATTATCTACTACAGACACACTGTTCACATAGAGTTTAACATCTGTAGCACTTAGAATAACTGAGAATGGTTCTTAATTAAACTCAAATAAAATCAAATGAAGTTTTATTTATGTAGCGCCTTTTACTACAGTTGTTGTCTCAAAGCAGCTTTACAAGTGTCAAAGCCCCCAGTGAGCAAGCCCAGGGCGACAGTAGCAAGGAAAAACTCCCTAAGAGCAAGAGGAAGAAACCTTGGGAGGAACCAAGACTCAAGAGGGGGTGGGGGGGCATCCTCTTCTGGCCGACACCAGTCACAATGACAACAACAGATATATAGGGAAGAAAAAAAACACACTAGTAAATAAGCTACAGAAAAATCCCGGGCTGTGCCACAGCAGCGTGGGGGGTAACCAGGGGTGCTGATGAGGGCTTCCATCTAGTTGATTAATCCTTCATCTGCGTCTGGCTGAGTAAGAGGTGGTTGGTCCGGGGCAGGTAGCAGGAGAGCCTCGTCAATCCTTACTTAGTACCAAGGACATCCATTAGCTCGGTCAAAGTAAAGTGAGACAGTTATGGGACATAAAATACAGACATTTCAGAAACGTGGCAGCAGAAACTCCGGCAATTAACTATTACAGCCTAACTAAAAGGACAGAACCAGAAGGTAACACAGACTTGGGGGCGCTCTGAGACGTTGGCATCCCTCCACCCCACCGTCAACAGACTTGAGTGAACGTGTGCAGTACTGGGATGACAGCACCAGTGTCTCAGTATACCATAAAACCCCCTGCCCATGAACCTCTGGATCTGTAACCTTTATCTATGGGGGAATATAAATTACCAAATGCTAAACTATATAAGTTTTTAGCCTAGACTTAAAGATTGTGACTGTGTCAGGGTCCCGGACATTTTCTGGAAGGCTGTTCCATAGTTGGGGGCTTTGTAAGAAAAGGCTCTTCCCCCTTCTGTTACCTTATTAATTGATGGAACCAGTAAGAAGCAGCACCCTGTGTTCTTAGTAAATGTGGAGGCTCACAGTAAGAAATAAGTGAGAATGTCTTTAGTGCTGATGTTGAAGGTGTTACACCTGGGGTGTTTTGGTTGGAGAGCTATGGCCCCATGGTTGTGCTACCTGAAATTGTCCTTTGTGAATACTGTTCCAATAAAACTAGGTGGCACCCTTCCAAGTACCCTGCCTGGTGGTCATTTGGGCATAATTTAGAACCCAGCCAGCGCTGTCAATGTCAGTGCTGATAGGTTGTTAATCTCTAAACCAACAGGTCGTATAAAAGGAATCAGCCTCTGGACCACCAGGTACAAACTTGGCAGGATAGTAACAGTGTTTGGAGCTACTGTAGGGAACCTAGTTCCAAGACCCACATGGTGTTCCCCATCTGAATGATACATTTTCAGGGTTAGACAACCTGTTCTAGTATCAAAACTCATCAGGCACTCAGCATCCCAACTTTTCTATGCCGTTTTGTCTAGGTGGCACTGTTTGCATGGTATGTCCACACCTTGAGTAGGCTACAACTTTCGCTTAAGGGTCAAAGACCCATTTTCTAAAGTGATGGGTAACGAGAAGGAAATAAGAATGAGAAAAAAAGGAAGCTACAGTTTCTGCTGGCCCTGGACACATACTCCTCTGGGAGAAGAATGTCTTTTTCCTCTAAATATGTGCAGCAGTTCCAGAAAGTCATAGGCAGAAGAGATTTTATTATACAACTTTGTAGAACCATATCTTAGATTACCATCCCTCTAGCTCAGACTCCCACCACTTTACTCTTGTCTCCCAGGACAAAACAATCCAGTAGGTCCTGGGAATAGTTGGGTTATGGGTTTTCCTCTAGCTTGGGTATTGTTGTTCTGATTAATGGTTCCCCATTACTAAATTAGACTGCAGCATTTTCAAAACTGTCAATCCACAAATAAAACCAAAAATTCCACACTGGGTCCTGCACTGCATGATCTTTTGAGTTCCTTTGCCACCTGCCAAAAAGTTGGCAAGATCATTTTTACTATGTATCAAAGAGTCCAGTCAGAGAGAAGGACTTTTTGGCCCAGGTAGCAACCTTTTCTAAAAGAATCACCACTTATATCTGAGGTAAACATGGGAGTAGTTATTTTTTCCATATACAATTCTTGTATGGAGCCTGTCAGCACTTCTATTAAACATAGATGCAAAAAAATTCAGAGGTAGATCAAGATCATTAGATTTATAAAGATCATACAGAAACATCACTAAGTTGTTAAAAATGTGTAAACACTCATTACACTGGGCAATATCTGATTGATTTTTTTGCTTCCCAATTTGTTTTTAGAAAATTTCTATCACTTGGCTTTTGCATGCACATTTTTCATTAATTATATATTACTTATTCATAAATAAGGTTAGTTTACAGGTTAAATATGTACAAATACTTCTTACATGTGCAATGTATGAGTTTGCCTGTAAGTAGCCCCACATCTCTCGTCCGTGTCCAGCAGTAGTCTGCCAACATAGAGGAGATGCACTTTTCTTGGTACCATACTATACACAGTGACATAGTAGTATTCTGAGTATACTGAAACACTAGAACCATGGGTGATGGAGAATTTAAGCAGTAATTATTTGTTGTTGACCAGCGGTATTAGATCCAGCTTACTATAAGAGCCTATTTGTACTTTCATGACTATGCACTGATACACATGAACGTTAGCACAGATACCTTTCAAAGTAGTCATCTACCTTTCAAAACTAAACTTTTGCACAAAATTTTTGTACTAAAACTTAATAATGTAATCACTAACATATCTACTTGATATTGTCAGTCTCCTCCTCACGTGTCACAAATTTGCTGTGCTGTGTGTCTCTTTTTGTTTCTGATTTGGTCTTGTCTCTTATCTGTCTTGTGATTATGTCTATGTTATGACACATTTTGTATAATAAAAACACAAACCACATGTCCTGCCTCTGCCTCTACCTCACAGATATGTACATTACATTTTGTTGCATTAACAGGTTTCAGAGATGTAGCATGCATTGGTCTCTCCCCTAGAGCCATTTACTCCACCGAAGAGCAGAAGATTTCCTGAATGACCTCTATATTATAGAACAAAAACACCAAAACACTGTTACTAAACTTAAAGTGGACTCACCAGATACCTAAGTACTGTAGCATTTGAATGAGCATCTTGTGAGCATCTTGACTGAATCATTCTAGTTTTGGTTGAACGTGCTTGAACCTGTTGCTATCTGAATCAAGCAGTGGTTCACAACTAAAAAAATAAACAGACTTAGCATGTCAACACTGTACTCGACTTTAGAATGCATTTATCTGTTGGTGGAAAGGCTAGAAAAGTTAACTGATTGATGACTTGATGCAGGTCCGTTTGTAAGTAAGGATCTAGTGTTTATACTATACATAGGAACAATGCAATCATCTGCTTGTTTGTAATATTACTCAAAGATAGACAAGCATGAATAAAGAACAGCTTTAGGCATTCATGCTGATCCTTTTCCTTGAATGTACATCTTACAGAAATATACTCCCTCATTGTTTACTTTATTAGAAGCTTTTTGCCTATGCCCCTTGGCCACTGTATACATATCGGTATAGATCTACTTTATAGGTGAATGATTATATGTACACTATACACGTTTGGACCTAATAGGTAGTAGGTGTTGTACTATTATGAGTGTATCAGGCAGAACAGTGTCACTGCTGAAATGAGAGCCATTTGCCAGCCAAATACATCCAGCTAAAGCCGTATTATGGCCAGAAACTGACCATTGATGAAGAGCTAGACAATGTTTACCACAAGTCATTCAGGACCATACATGGGCAGTGGTGTTTATCTGTTCATCTGTATAAGATGTTCTTACAGGGTAAATGTTTCTAATAAAGTGGTCAGTAAGTATTCATCTGTATTTCAGAAGTTCTGTTACAAGTTAATGTTTATTTACTAGTAATTAAACCAATGAAACTGATCAATTTTATGTGTTTATAATTTTATTTGGTTGCAAGCTGCAATTTTTCACAGCATGTTGAATAACAGTGAAGATAGTGTTCCTTAGTCTTCTGGACATAGTTCCTTTACAAACAGTATTTCCAAAAAATTGTAATGCATTATATTTATATTTGTATATACTTTGTAACTAGTGAATTGTACCACATGAAGAAAGAATCTAGGAAATTCTATTTTATCCTGTAACATCATTCTTAATTAGTGGACTGAACTGATTCAGCTGCCAGTTGTATTCAATGCATAAATTATTACATTTAATTTAGATTTAAAAAATTAGGAAAATAATGTTGCTTTTTGTGTTTAGAGTTTTAGTCTAAATGTTATCCAGTAACAAAACACCACAAACTTGCAAAATGCTTTGTGCTCTTGTGCAAAATTAGATCCAGTCATATTGACACAATGTACATTTTGTATAATCCGGAACAGTGGAAATTCACAGTTTGTTCTTTAAATGCATTATTCTCAACACACTGTTATACACTTCATACACTGTTACAGAATGATTATTATTAACCTAAATGATTATTAACTATTTCCTCTGCTATTTTAAACCTTTAAACCTTTATAATGAGTGCACTGGCAGGCATACATATACATCAGTGCTATAATGTTACATATGTAATTAAATCTGTATCTTCCATACAGACCTGATTTGAGCTCTGTAAAGGGAAACTGGCTTCCTGGAAGCAATTTGACACCTGTTGCCCAGTGATCATTCTGCTCTTGGAGTCAGACTTCCTGGTATTTGGCACTTTCAGATGAGGTTCACTGACACTGTTATTTTGGGATCAGAGGTTAATTTATTGGAACCTTTTCATTATACAAAGGTGATCTACAGTAGCAAAGAGAAAGGGGTAGAGCTGAACAGTGATTATGAAACAACACAACCCATGTTTTTTGTTTCTGAAGAGGTATTACCCTTTTACATGAACTCAAACATGACATTTACCACTTCCACTTTCCAACAGACATTTATTATGAAGTCCATGTAAGTGAGTGTGGTTAGCATTCCTAATCTTTAATGAGCCACACTGTCCCAGTGAACGACAATCATTCACTTGGTCTTGTCACATGCTTTATCTCCTTTATCCGTCTAGATTAACCAGCAATCCTGCATCCATTCATGTGAATTCAAGAGAATGTAAAGAGCTTTACTGAAAGGCTTCCAGAATTACATGTCCATTTCAAATCCTTGCATCAATCGTGTGGAGACAGCATCCTCTCTGATTACTTATTGTGTTAATTTCCCTTTCAAGACACCCAATCATTCCAGGAAAAGCAGAGTCTGATAATGAAGTGTGAGTGGCTAAACTTGGGTTTTCTTTATTACTATGCTTAGGTCAGAAGACTAACTTAATGTAAGTGGAGGACAATGCTATTTCCATTCTCCCACGCTTGGCCCTTAGAGACCTGCAACTGGGAAAGATCAGTTTTCTGCTCCCAGCATATCTCACTAGGGCTCATACAACACTCATGAAGGGCAGCATTAAGCCCATTGTGCTGAGATGTAGATTAGTTGTTTTGTTGCTGTTATTGTAACCTTATCACAACAGCAGTCAACAGTGGTCACCAGTTGGAATAACCAAAATATTTAATGCAGTTCTCAAAAGTGGACATGTTATGGTTGGATTTTGATTGAAGTGTTTGTGTCTAAAACATAAAATGTTTAAAAGGAATATAAATTCTTCAATGCCGACCCAGTTATATTTATTACCTTTATATAAGGCCACAGGATCATAAACATCCATGCAGTAAGTTTTTAACACATGGCTTGCAAGTATTATCACATACTGTAAAACGACATGAACATAGATTGTATTCTGTTTTTCAAGCTACCTCAAAATAAACTAAACCAAAATAACTGACTCAAAACTGTAGAACAAGTTCTTTGTATTGGTATATCACGTTTGCAAGTGTCTCATTAGCTCCTAGTCCTGTTTGACAGTTACAGGTCAGACAGTGATGTGTTTACCAATGTGTCCTTGAAGATAAGAATGGGATACAAGACATGGGACTAAACTGTGTGGAAAAGGGCACATTGTGTTTCCACCCAGGCACCTGCAGCACTCTGCACCCAAGGAAATCAGTTTTCAGTAAACAATTCATATACAGGGGCAGCAAAGAAAATACTGTTAAAAGGAATGGTTTCAAAAGACAGCACAGAGTACTGTATCATCCATAACATAGCTTTTAACCTTAATCTCGTTTTTTAAATCCTTATTTTATCACTTGGTCTTTAAAAATATTTCACCACATCCATGAACATTCAAAATTAATTATGTGGGTTTGTGCAATTAACTGTCATATCTAGTTTAATGACAAATGACATTAGAGTGGTAAATTCTCAATAGTGAAGTTTGTTGTAGTTTTTAGGTATTTCAAACCCTTGACACCATACTGGTGTCACAGACATTCTCAGCTAGCTGGTTGGAGTAGTTTTTCCATGCTCACTGCTGTTACAGCCTGGATAACTGGTTTATCCAGTCAGCTCTGCATGCCGACCATGTCCACCAGAAAAGAAACAACCATTCTGATCTTGTGTACACAACAAAAGCAAGTTAACTTTGTGAACTGAAATGGTTTATGGAAAAGACTCTCTTATTAGTTAAGCTTTATTTGTGTATCATGTATCATATAGCACTACCTAAAAGTTAGACAGCTAAATTAAAGCTGCAATAGTTTAGGAATACTGCATTATGGAGAACTGTACCATAACAGATATGTAGATAAATATTCAGCTGCTAAAATGATTTGGACTGGGCTAGATTCCAATGCTATTGTTTTTACATTGAAAATAAATAATAAAGATATGACTGGACTAGTCTGTTTTTACAGTGTTATCAAAGCAATGAAGCAATGAATAGGCCATTCGTATATGTAATGTTGTGTCATTTAACACAACCTGCCTCTTCTGAAAACTTTTATTTTTTGGAAAATTACTACAATAAAAATAATATAGATATAACACAGATAAAACAGTAAAAGACTTTCATTATTAAACAGTTTTACAATTAAAAGCACCCATGTTTTGTTATAACTAGGGTATTTTGCAAAGGACACAAATACGTTCTAAAAAACAAATGTATCACACCACACTATGTCCAACTGGATTCAACTGAATTGTATTAATGTTTTTTCAGATGCACTGACTACTGCCTGTACAGTTTTATAGTGAACATTAACATTGATCTTATATGAAATTATGCCGGCTGTAATGCTTCAGTCATAGCTCTGGATATCTTTTTTATAACAACCACATATGTGCATTTATAAATAAAGACGATCTATTTTAATAAATAAAACTGTGTTAGCTTCTGTAAAACACCAGCCCAAGTTTTGCACATATGGCCTTGTCTCAGCATATACCCATCTGATATTCCAAAAGGATTAGTTAATACTCAATTTAGAAACTTAACATGCTTTTTGAGAGAGTCTGAGAATAACCGCCCATACAGAACTGTATTTTACTCCTTTTCATATTCCATGTTAACACAGCATGACCAAAGCATTTCCTCTTCTACTAGTCTCAGTAGGCCCAAGTCAGAGGTCATCTGAGAGTTGTACAGCTTCCCAAAGTTTCCATCCCCATTAACTGAGCCAGATCTAAACAGTGTATTTTGAGTCATATTACATTCTCATTTCCAGCACAGGGTCATTTTCCAACCACATTGGTATCTTCTCTCATAATGTGGATATAAAGGGAGATGGAGTTTACTCCATGGACCTGCACTCAATTAACAAGGGAATAGACTGTCACTTCATGTAAAATATGAATTTGCACTCTTGGTTTTTAATGCTGCCAGTGTGGGATTAGTTTGCTATCCTTTTCCACTTTGTGGCAAGGTGGAAAAATTTCATACTGTGGACTGACCGTTCACAGAAGACAAAAGGTCTGCTTTGGGATTACCTCCGGGCTCCATCTGAATTCTCTGCAAAAAAAAAGGTAGACTTTAAGAGTGTAGAGAGTGGATCTGTCAACAAGTAAACAGACACTTAAAGCTATTGTTTGAAGGTTTTACATATGTCCCAAAATCTCTCTCCATGGAAGTGAGTAGTTGAGTAATCATGGGTTTGTTTGCTAAGGAATACTTGTGTATGTGGAGTATGTGTACTTCTCCAAAGGGGGAGCAAAACATGTATTATTAATTTATTAATAAGAAACCTTATATATTGTGCAGTAATTGAAGAATGTAAGGGGAAGTTTACTAAGATTTGCTTTCTTTTTTTCTTTTTTTACAGATACTTTTTCATGGTCTCAAAAGGTATAAAACACTTCACAACACTATCATTCTAAAAAAATCTAACACCACATATTAAAAAATTATTCATCTTACACAGTAACTTTTTTTCCCTTTTAGATTCTGTGACTGTTTTATCTGCCTTATTAACACACACACACACACACACACACACACACCTCAATTAAACCAGTTAAATTGTACAGATGAGATTAAGAACAGAACAGAAGCGCTGCTGACCTCTGTTTGCACTGTCTGTGGGACGGGACAATTTGTTCTCAAGCCTTCTATAGCCTCCTACATAGGATTATGCTATTAAAAGTGTCATTTTTTATATAGTTGTTGACTAGAATTCTGGGCAATAGGTGACAAATTGAGCCTAATTTTTATTTATTCAAGACAGGTCAACTTCTAGTATTCCATTCTAATATTTTATGACACTGTAATAAAACAAAATTGCCGCATTTAAACTAAAGTCCTTGCAGTTTCAACATACATATATTTCTGAATGTTAATGAGTCATAAAGAGTAGTAGGTTTCCAACATATCTGATTATTAAAAAGCCTTATTAAGTGGCACAGAAAACCGAAGCAACTTACTTGATGATTCTCGACATGACTATTGCAGCCTGTGCTCCTTGGGGAGAAGAAGGGATCATTCTGACTGGCACTCTCAACACGTGCCCGCCCAAGGTTACTATCCCCAATCCCATTGGCTTTATGGACACAAAGCACTTTCCTAAAGCTCTGTTTGAAATTGTCTGACAGGAAGCCATAGAGGAAAGGGTTGGCACAGCTGTTCACATACGACAGGATAACAGTGAGGAAGTAGACACCAGTCATGAGGCTGTTCTCTGGTAGGATGATGATGAGATTGACAATGTTGAGGATGAAGAACGGCAACCAACAGAGCACAAACACGACAACGATGATCACCACCATGCGTGTCACCTTCCTTTCAGACCTACGTCGGTTGGAGAGTCCCACTCGCTCTCCTGCTGACTTCACCTTGACAACGATGAGGAGGTAGCATATGCAGATAACCAGTAAAGGGCAGAAGAATCCTAAGATGGTAGTGTAAAGTATGAAGGCAGTCGACCACACTTTACGCGGTTCTGGCCAGCTCATGTTGCAGGTGTTGAATTCAGGTTGAACATCAGAGTAAATGATCACTGGAAGTGCCAAAATACAAGCGAGAGCCCATACCATACAGTTAATGACCTTAGCTATGCTTGGTCGCCGCCATTTCGCACTGCGGATGGGATGGACCACAGCCATATAGCGATCAATACTCATTACTGTCAGACAGAAGGTGCTAGTGAACTGACTGATGGTGTCTGCCCACATAACAACACGACATAGCAAGGTGCCAAAGGGCCAGTATGACAGTACATTGTGGGTGGTGAGGAAAGGAAGTCCAAGAATGTACAGTTCATCAGCTACTGCCAGGTTGAGGATATACATATTAGTGACTGTCTTCATCTTGGCATATCGCAAAACCACAAAAATTGCTAGTGTATTCCCCATTAAGCCCAGTACAAACACAATGAGGTAAATTACAGCTACAATGCTTGTACTGTCATGCACTCTGGTGGAGTTATTGAAGCAAGACTGGTTTACATAAACAGAAAAACATGCATTCTTCTGGGCCTCCATCTTTGAAGAACTTTGATATTGAAGAACAGAAACTCCGTTCACTACGTAATCAAAGGCTGTTGAAACAAGTAGCTGAAAATGAAATAATAATAGTGTTAGGTAATAATAAAATACAATAGATTCAAAAATATGAGAAATACAGAGCTTGCTTTGCTCTCTTACTCTCTCTCTCTCTCACATACACAAATGAACTTGTAAGGCAATATAAAAACACGGTGCTTTGGGATTTCTTTGACAATATATGCATATAAATCATAATATATAATTATATTAGCAGCATATAAGTAATATGGTGAATCAGTAAGCCTATTTCTTGTCTGCCATAGTTAGTTTTCCAAACATACATTATAATTTTCAGCAAAGATCATTCTTTGAAAGCTATTTTGGCCTAGGTCTAGTTTTGCAGGAAAACCATCCCCCAGTGCAGATTTAATAAGTTTATGTGACCTTCACTTTGTGCCTATTCTCCCTGGAGATGATGCATGCAAGAGAACAGGGCAAAGCTATTGTACAAATATACTGGGTGACGTTGAGATTCTGTGAACCACAAATCAAAACACAGCTAACGATGGCATTGTTTTGAATAAAAACAGTTCTTGCAAATGGACACTAGTTCATAGAAACCGCTTAAATTTACGTATTAGTGAATAGTTAACTTTAAGAAACCTTAAATTAAGGTTTTACTGTGACGAAAACTATCAGTACAAAGAAAATACGAAAACCTACGCGATTTAAACAGACTTTGTTCAGTGCGTATTGATACCTCCGTTACAGGACTAAAATGAATTCCCAGTTAATTACGGCCAACTTTATATATCTGCAGCACTACTGAGCCACATGTTTGTTTTGGGCTATAACGAGTATGAGTGTCTTCATCCGTCTGCAGTCAAACTGTCAGCGGAGATTTTTAGAGCGTGTGAAACTTCAGATGTAGTAACTATCCCCTCTTGAATTGTACATTGTGCGCGCGCTCGTCGGTTCATTGATGAAGTGTAATAGTTCATGGCAACTTCAGAATAACACTTTCCCAGATGAAATGTTTGAGTCTAAAAGGTTTACCGATTTTTCTTAATGATCAAAAATGCTTTGCTTTAGTGTGCGTCAGGCATAGATAATCATACAGACCAAAATGATCAAACAACATAATCAATATAATAAAACATTAAAAATGTGAATAATTTTTAAATGTTATTAATTGTAATACAAACATACCTAAATCGCTGTCCATGGTACCCTGCGTCTTCTTTTGGGGTCCCTTGGCAAGAACTAAAAGCGATTGTTACTTTGGATGGCGACTGATAGCCTATATTTAGGATATTTTCTGGTTCTCCGGGATTCCAGAGGGAAAGGCATTCAGTGAGATTCACAAACTTCACAAAACTTCTGAGAATGAGCGCATTCGTTACATATGCTAGCTATCTTTTTTGCGCGTTACGAAAAATAGTTTGCATGAGCAAAACTGCACATATAAGTCAACCTTGTCATTTTTTCCTAAAATCTGATAAATATCAGATATCAAATATCATGTTCGAATATCATGTTTGAGTGTTTTCGCATTTCGTTGCGCAAAGTAAATCCGTTTGCATATCCAGATCATTGAGTTTAAACGTCTGCAGCTCAGTTCTCTCTCCGTTCAGGCAGACTAGCGTTGATGGGTTTGCTAGTAGAATCCAACGCTCCAAGTGGTTTATATCTTGTCGAGTGTCATGACATAGTTTCTGACGCGGCACTTTGTATGCAGGGAAGTTTCGCTTTTAAAATCAGAGTGTACCTTCATTACGTACGGCAATTACTGATCCTTGGAGAAAGAAACGTATTTTTAAATACACGTTTGAGGCTATTTTTAAGTCACATTACAAAGAATTCAGAAATCAAACAGACAAATCAAATTAATGATTATATATTAATGTTACTGCAAATACAGATATGAATGGAAAATTACTGTGTGCATGTTAGACGGTTTTTCTTTAATAACTAGAGGGAGCTGGTATTTATTTAGAATTTATTTAGAAGTCCTACCTTACAGGTTGACATTGTTATTTGATTTATTGTCAGTTGACATATGTGAAGTATGTGGAAGCAAATTTTTGTAAAATGAAATCATTTTGAAATAACAGAGAAAATCTGCAAAAGAGAAACATAAATATCATCCAGTATGTGGTGCTAGTGAGTACTGACGCTCTTTTCTAGCATCAAGTTTCCCCTGACATCTTAACAAAATCATTAGACATTGTATCATGCAATAATATCGAACCTGCGCGAATTGTCCTTTCAAATTCGCTTTTGTGTTATATGGGCTCATGAGTGTCAATTCCTTTCATAGCGAGGTATTAAAGATTTTACTTTATTTACTTTAAACAATGCTCTTCCAGGAGAGAACTTTAAACTTAAAACGTAGGCTCTTCGAGAAGAGAACAAAATGTAATATAGTATAATTTGTATAAACAATAAAAACGTATGAATCATGCAAAGCAACAAAAATTCTAGTTCTGATAACTCATAACTCAATAAGTGATATAACAACAATATATAAGTTTCTTGTCATTTTCATTGCAACTTTCGCTCCCAAACAGTATCCAAACATTCCATTGCTTAGGGTAAACGTTTCCATGGAATCATGACGTTCAATTTCAACAGTCAATCAGCATATGTCTGACACGATAAACTTGTACAACTTCCACCTTAAATTTTTCCAATACAATTCTATGCATGAAGTATAGGCTTTATGCAATTTGTGTAGCTTAAATCAAGGCTTTTTTGCTTGCACCCATATATAAAAAAATATATTTATTATATTATTATATATTTAATATTTTTGGCAACCCCTTCTTCCCCCTTCTCTTTTTAAATAAAAAATAACTATTGAAATAAAAGCTGACACATGCTCTGTCTGTTCTGCAAATACTTATGTTCTGTAAGTACTCTAAAGTTGCTGTCACTCCCTGATCCCCAGCACATTCCATCCTCACCTGTAACTTTTTGAGGTGACACCGATACACTGCAGTGAGAAAATTCATTTAAAAAGTGTTTTAGTACTCAGATGCACATGTGTGTAATGCTTATGGAGCACTGTGACTTTCCTGCTTTTAAAAATCTTTTATTAAAATCAAGAACCTCACTTAGTTACAGGTTAATAAGATTTGTCGATGAGAAAATTGGAATTACTGATATTAATTACTTTGTATATTTTCTGATTTTCTTTCCAACTTATCCATCAGAAAATTTTTGTTTTATTTTCTCCATGGGATCATAAGTTATGGAATAGAGTAAAGATTAAAACCTTATCCAGTTGCTTCCAAACAAAATGGTTTTGACAGAGCCATTTGTGATTCACCATTACTTCTGCAAACTTGCTTTGTCTAATGGATTTAAAATCCATAGAGGCATATCATCAGAAATACGCGACAATGCACAAATAACTAATTTAGATACTAGTGAGGGTCATGAGGTGCTCCTCATTTATACATATAAAACATATATATACTTATAAAACTAGTAAACATGCAAAAATGAAGACTAGATTTAGCATGTATGGACTTGAGTTCTACAGCAGCCTTACCTTGCAAACATCACACATGATCAGAACATCAGAACAATTAACTAAATAGGCATCAACAGCTAATTTTTTATTGATGTCACTAAGTTAGTAACAGGGTTTGCCAAGATGGGTGGAGGCACAATGATAATGGTCATGGAAAACACACAGATATTGAGACTGCTTATCCAAATGTTTTTACCAGTGTTAAGAAGTTAAGTGCTATTGAGAAAAAGTTTGCAAGATCACTGTTAAAGGCAATCAAAGACAGTTACAACCCCCTCCATGCCCTACCTTTAGCAAAGTTGATCACACCTCCATTCTTCTTCTGCCTGCATGCAGACAAAAACTCAAACAAGAAAAACTAGTTCTCAGGTCATTTTCAGGTCAGTGAGGAGGCCATTACTACACTTCAGGCCATCACCACAGAGTGGCACATTTTCAAAGCAATTCACAGCAAAGGTTTCCCAAACACAAAACACAAACCCTTGATGGATGCTGAGGACATGGCCCGAACTGCAGCCTACGTCTACAACTAGGGACCAGGAGGAATACAGGAAAGCCAGATGCAGCCTTCTAAGAGCCATCAGGATGGCAAAGAGAGGGTACAGGGACAAGATGGAGCCACTCTATCAAGGGACTGATCTAAAGTAAATGTGGAAGTGCATGTGGCTTGTACACCATAATAGATTAGTTGGACAGTCCTGAGATATAGGTATGTCTACCGCACTACCAGACAAGAAAAATGCCTTCTAATATCATTCTGAGACAGACACTTCCTTCCCTGTGGTGAAATTAATGGTAGACTGTGATAGCTGGTAGATATCTGACATGCTCAGATCCTTCAGGTGAATTCTTTCACACAAAGCATCTGGTCCTGATGGCATACACCACTGGGTACTTAAAGCAAGTGCCAACCAGCTGGCAGACACAGACATTTTTAATCTTTCACTAAGACAGTCTGTTATTTCTGTTTGCTTCAAGTAGATCACCTAAGAAGCCTGGTGTCACATTTCTGAATAACTACTGCCCTTTGGCCCTGACTTCAACAATCATGAAGTGCTTTAAGTAGCCAGTCAAAACCCACATTTGTTTCTCTCTTCTAATTATGGACCCTCTCCAATTTGCATACCACACAAACAGATCCACGGATGATGCCAGCAGTATCTTTGGATACAAGTATCTAGTTTCTTAGAGTTCACAGTCTGACTTGGACTTTTCACACAGAGTGTATCAAATCAAATTAAGTTTTATTTATGTAGCACCTTTTACAACAGATGTCTCATAGCAGCTTTACAAGTGTCTGAGTCCAAGCCCCCAGTGATCAAGCCAAGGGTGACAGTGGCAAGAAAAAACTCCCTAAGAGCGTGATGAAGAAACCTTGGGAGGAGTCAAGACTCAAGGGAGCCCATCCTTTTCTAGCCGACACATAGATGTATAGATGATGTCACCACGACAACAAGATAAATATATAAAAAACACAGTAGTAAATTATAAGCTATAACATAAAGTCCGGGGCTGTGCCACAGCAGCGTGGGGGGGGGGTGGGGGGGACCAAGGGTGCTGATGAGGACTTCCATCCAGTTGATTAATCTTTCATCTGCGTCTGGATTAGAAGGAGGTGGTTGGTCTGGGACAGGTAGCAGGAGAGCCTCGTCAGTCCTTACTTAGTACCAAGGACAGCCATTAGCTTGGTAAAAGTAAAAGTGTATCTACTTCCTGCGAAGGCTCAGGAGATTTAGACTAGCCCCCATCATCCTGGCTGGGTCAATTATTGGCTGCTGTCTGGTTTGGCATACCATAAGGCCCTCTAGAAAGTCATGAGAACAGTTGTGCTTATCAATGGCAAAAATCTCACGGGCTTAAAGGACATCTTCCACACTTGTTGTCTAAGGCAGGTCCTCAAAATCACCACTGAGTCCAACCACACAGCACCTGGACTGTTAACCAGAGTGCTTCTTGAAATGTGGTATCACAGCATTCAGCAGAGAATCATCAGGCTGAATAAATGTTTCTACCTGCAGGCCATCAGGATTTTTAGTGAACTGTAATTTAGTCACCACCCATCCTGACACTCTTTAACTCACATAAAAGACAATCTCTCCTTTATTCTCTGCCACTGTGGGCATGTTGAACTATTAAAATGCAGTACAATCATGGTGCTATTGCAAAGGACTCCTTTGTCTGTGCATTGTGGGCATACTGCAGTACTTATAAAGGCAGTTCAGTCTTGGCTCTATAGTCTCAATACGTTATCCATGCTAGTATTTTTACTTACACACTCATGTCTTACACAGTACATATTTCTTTGCACTTTTATGCAATAACTGTAAATACCACCCCCTACACATATTTGTACTTTTCACAGTTCAATTTACACAGTTGTAGAGCACCTGAATTTCATACAAGCATTTCAGTGTGCAACTCTATACAAATAAAAACTATATGACAAAGTATGACAACATTCGACAACAGTCGTTTTCAGTATATGCAGAGATATACTGTTTGGTACAGAAGAGAGAAGAGTACCAGTGAAATACCTGGAAAACAGCTCACCAGGCAGAAGAGAGAAATCTTGCATCTTAGAAAGAAAATCAAGACTCTAAATAAACATTTTTGAAGAGCAAGTGTTGATGAAAACATGAACATAGAAGATCTGACCAGTGGAATTTGAGAGCAACTGTGTAGTTTGAGAAGGGCAAAATGATAATATCTTAAATTAAGGAGACTGAGAAAGATGGAAATGAGAAGTAAAAGAACTCCCTTGGAATTTAATAGATTTATATAATTTTGCTTACAATGATGTGGTGATGTGAATGCCATGATATTGTAATGGTTGTTAATATGTTGATGGGATTTTGGAATGTTCATGTATTGTTTAATCACATAACATTTTAACAAAGTACAATTTAAAAAGCAGAATGATAATATCCTTAGGGGATACCCCAAGATCAACAGAAATTAAACTCTTGTCCATAAGGAAACTGATTCCTCTGAGTCAGTTGAAACAATCCCTCTCCTGAGCACTGAAGGCAACATCTTCAAGGTGGCAAAGTTCAGAACTGTCTACAGTGATTCCAGTAATGAAAATGTCATGGGAGCAGGTGTCACTACAAGAGCAACATACAAGAGGATAGCTGACAAATCAGTGGCTCAAGCAGAAAGTATGCTGAAGTTGAGGGACATCATTGGGAACCCAAGCATGGAGAGACAAGGACTCGGAACCACCCACTTCCAACAATGAGGGAGAACACACCCAGGAAAGACATGATCCAAACCAAGGCCTGAAACCTGGAGAAGAAAAAGCAAAGGTCAAAGGCCATGGAACTTGAATCATAAGGAGCCTGAATAAAATGTGGCATAAACTTCACATCTCTTGTCCAGAAAAATGTAATGCAACCACACAAGCTAATCAAACTGCTCTGCTGCCAATGCCACCAGACCACACAAACCATACTAGTTTGCCAAAAAGAATGACATAAAAACAAGCTATGCAAGTGAAATATTCTTTTGCCAGAAACAGCGCTATCAAATTCATGACCTATGACTGAATAACATATATGTCTATTTAATGACCTTGTAATAATGTCTCATGAAGAAATGGGGAAAATGTACCAGGTATGAAATACAATTTTTGGAGCTATGGACACACAGAGCTTCAAAGGAGTGATTTTCAAACTCCATTCATTTTTTCATAGACAAAAATAGTTTAGACCTCAAACTCATCCAGATGCTTACTATGAACTACAAAATGATGACACATCCTTAGAGGTCTATAAGCTGATAAGCTATTGCTTGTGTGTCTCAAACGCTGACCCACCTTTTCAGGACCAAGCATCTCTAGTGAAACTAGAAAGTTATGGACTGTGTACTATAACTTTTAAATAATAACATATTAATTTTTATCTTTTTAAAACAGAGTTGTCTTACTCTGTTCTCCAAAGTGTCTAACAATAAAGTATGTAATAAAATAGTGTGGCAGTATAAGCACTGTACAATATTATGGTAGCATCAGCCGTGACAAGCATCTCAGTGTGAACATTTTGTGAGCACACAAGTGCATAATAAGCACAGACAGAAAGGAGATGATTATATTAGAGTGACACATAAGCACGTCTGTATAAAACATTTTCCATACAAAGTTTGATTCGATTTAAACAACCCAATGTTCTTTTTGTGCAGAAATGGTACTGTCACATCCATGACTCAAGCATAAAGAAAATAATCTGCAAACAGGCTGAAGATAAGAACAGCCAGCTAGTAAACAGTAAACACAACTAGCATGCTAAACATATCAGTGAGTGCTAATCTAATGGTTTCATCAAAATAACAGCACTGCTAATGTCTAAAATGTCTAATGTTTACTACTGTCTAATGTTTACTCTTCACTCTGTTTACACTGTAATCCATCTACATACTCACTACTGAGTAACATATTTTGCTATAACTGCACAATAGTTAGCTTATATTTGTTTTTTATTTATTTATTTATATAGCATACTTGAAGGTAACTGCAAACTCTAGTTTGGTTGTAATTCTGCAATGACAAAGATATTCTATTTTATTCTACTAGTTTTATATTTAAACAACTATGCATAGATACAAAAATAAAATTTGTTGCACCATGTCAATGACTATCCTTGGCATTTATTTAAAAAAGGGAGCCAGATAGATATGAGAATGGTGGGAACACTTTGAGTAAATTAAAAGACCAGCTTCATAAGTCATCTGTTAATTTATTGTAGTATTGTAAACCAGAGTCTGTTATCCTATGAGGAAGTGAACTGCTCCACTAAAATGCACAGCTTGTGTAAAGCTGAGCCCAGCATTGTCTGGAAGGATATCCCTGAAGCATATCCCTGAAGCGTTGCTCCCTGAAGCATTTTTCTGAAGTCCAAATGTTCCTTTCTTAAGATCCTGTCTGAGAGCTTTGCAGTGCTGTTCAGATGTCAAGTGATGCTAATGATGCATCTATAAACATTACATAATTATTCATGGTTCATGAAAGAATAAACATGTTCAGCCATATGTTTTTGGAAATAGTTTTTGCTACATCTATGTAGATTTCCAATCAGTTGGTAGGCCAACTAACAATATATTTTTACAGTAAAGTAAAATATATTTAATACAATAAATGTTTTTATTTCTACAACATTTTCTGCAACTTAAAGCATGTGGATCAATGTTATTGATCATTTCACAATATTAAACACAGCATGTGTCCGTTGAATTACACTGACTTAATAAGACTCATGTCTGTGTGCAAGAAATCGCAAACTGGAGGCAATCGACTTTTAAAACCTACAACTCAGACATCATTGAAATATTGCCTCAATCCAAAAGCTTCTTCAAACAAGTAGATGCTAAATCTTGATACGTTTCCTGTTCCCTTTATTGACTGATTTCTCTAACTTTCTAGAAGTCACTTTATTTTCACATTATCTCTTTCTTCTTTCCACCTAGAACAAAGTCAATAAACTGATGTAGGCTGATGGTTTTGACAATCTCCAGGAATTTATTTATATAATGCTGTGTGAATTCTGATATAAGGTAGTAGCTTTCCATAAACATTGTTCAAATTTGTTTAGCTTTCCTACTCTTTGCTGTCGATCTCATTTTCCTTTTTTGGTAAAAACATGGGCTGTATTCGAAATGGCATACTACATACTACTCACGTACTAAATTTGGCTAAATCTAGTATGCAGTATGTGACCAAACTGGAGATCTGTAGTATACTACAAGTACCCGGATGGTGTACTACTCCGCTCCGATT
>JAOYMR010000001.1:20464133-20492145 GCA_025802075.1 Tenebrosternarchus preto
GACAACATGACTAAATATATTGACTGCCTTGTTCATGGGCAATGAGACACAGACTAGACATTCTGATGGCACTGACAATTTCATTGACATAAATATTTGCTTTTGAGGCAAAAAGAAAGTATTCTGAGTGAGGTACACGCTTTTGCAGGTGTTCCATTAAGTTTTGCTGTTTGCACAAACTGTTTTGAGAAATGCACTTGTTGTGATGCCAATGTAAATCATGATGTGAGAAATGAACCAAATCGACTGAGAAAAACTGTAACTGAATTGGTACTATATAAGAACAGCATAAACAACTACTGGTAGTGTGCTTGAACATGGATTTCAGTCTGTATTAACAGAAAACATACAGATGATAACACAATGCAAAAAGATAATTGAGGTACAAATGAATAAACCGGGCAGGCCAGGATTAAGATGTACTTTAGTGTTCTTCATTCTTGCAACATTAAAAATGACTATTTTTAAACGACAGTACAAAACATCTATCATTTGAAAAATTAACTGAGTTCTCATTTTAAATATGTAATTGTTATGAATGAGCACACATTTATTTGGTTCCATTTTTTATAGTTATATGCAGACCTACTTGGATACATTATTGTAAAATGTTTAGGTTTTGTCCATGCTTGTAAACAAAGACATTTTTGTGTTAGTTCCACCCTTCCTTTGTAATGAGCAGTGTGCATAATTTATGGTATGTGACATGAAACTCTGTCAACAGCAGAGCGTTCTTTTCACACAGCCCCCAGTATTTACCATTGGTGTGTCAGGGAGGGACTATGTTTTTGTATATCCCCACTGGAAAATCAGTGTTCTCTATTTTTAACTTGAAGCTGCAGAACATGTATGGCCAGTTAATCCTAGAGAGAAGTGATGTTATCTCTGTTAATATCCAACCACTGAATCACTGAATATAAGGGTTAACTAAGGGTTATTCCTAATGGTAACATGAAGTGACTTTATTTATGCTTGCTGTTCATATGACCATCTATGTCCCTTTATGGATCTCCACTGCTGGTACTGCAGTCATATCAACATATATTAAGTATATTACCTGAGGATGAATGCCTAATAAAAGACAAAGCTCAGTACAATGCTTAGAAAATCTGTCGAATAATGTGATAAGTAATGACTTTCTCGTGTTCTATGATCATGTGACGACTGTTGACCTATTTAGGAACTGAAGAGGCACTGCCAGTATGCCAGTTTTCACTGTTGTGATGTTACACAAGGATAGTGTGTGTATGTATGTGTGTGTGTGTGTGTGTGTGTGTGTGTGTTTGTATAAATAAAAAAAAAAATAGATGATTTCAAGTGATGTCCTCTAGTGGGCATCAGAAGACTGCAATCTTTCTTTTTCCCCTCCTTTTTTTGTAGTCTCTTCTTTTTTTGTAGTCTCTTCTTATTTTCTTTTTTTCCCTTCTTTTTTTCCTTCTTTGTTTTTTCCTGCGTTATGTAAACTATCCATGGAAAGAATTTCCATGGTATCTTTTGAATTTTTCTACTTCCTGCATTGTCTCCTTTTCTGCGGAGCACCACTAACAGTCATCACACTTCCTTGTTAGCTCAGTTTCGACTTTTTCTATTTCAAGCTCAGAACCACTTTGTGTCTTCTTCTCTGTGGAGCACCAGATCTGATTTTAGTTACCCACCATACTTATTGTAAGGTAAGTGGACTTCCAACAAGGGTTGCAAATAATGGTAGGAGGTTAAAAAGGAGATAACTTCATGTTTGTTTGTCCTGCTGTAGTGTGTCAAAGGCAAACAAAACAGGCTTGTTGATAGAGACCCTAAGAGAAGAATAGTAATTGTTTCATTATACTCTCATCAAAGAACTCTTTCATCTTTGAACCATTAATGGTACTCACATTTCTGAGAAAGCATTTGAGCATTTGTTAAGGAAATTGCAAATTTTAGTGTTTATTTACATATTTTATAACTATGGTAGCAATGTAAATATCTTACAGAATAATTCCTAATGCCCAGACTACTAAGTAACATTTAAATAGAAGAAACTGGTAATCAGTAGAATCACAAACAGCAGGGATTTACAAGAAACAATAACAAACCATTCAAGTAAAGTATATGGATCTATCTAGAATTTCCATTTGATTAAATATGCTTGTTGCACTTGGATATATTATACCTACAGTGACCTTTGATCTTTTCCATGTGTGATATGCGATAACCTGTTGGTCTTGTTCCTTTCCCTTTACAACTAGTGAAACTAGTTGAATGGCTTTAATTGCTCTATCATTATAACAATATATCAAAAACAGAATACCTGGAACGTTATATGAATAGAAACGTTTGACACTGACTTCCATGTATTTTCTTCAGCTACAACTTATTGTTTTTAAAGAAGGATATTCATTTATTTTAATTAATTTATTCTAGTGTACACTTACTAGATCTACACTTGAGAAGTAAAACTAAAAAAGTTTCATGATCTGCTTTTTTCACAAAGGAAGATTAGAAGAGCTCTGGTTACTAGCTAGGCCTTTAGGCACCAGCAGCATTAGTTAGGCGTATACCGGGATCAAGAGCACTGAACATAGCAGGGTTTTAAGAAAGCATAGATTTTTTAAGACAGTCTTTCTGGAGCTAATGATGTACACCTTCATCAGTCAGAGATTACCAAGAGTAACATAGAAGAGGTGTAAATTAGCGATGTCTAATGCAGTAATATGCTCTGGCCCCATCCAACGCGACATGATGAAGCTTACAGCAGGTTATCTTTGCTGAACTTTGCTGGACTGCACTGATAACAATGTGGGCTAAGTAAATATTAAGTAAATATTGGAGTAAATATTACGGTATCCACCCACTCAGAAAGGGGCTCTCAGGCTAAACCAACTGTCTGCTAGCTGCTTTGAGTTGTGAGGGAATTTTATTGTTTGTATACCTTTAAACATAATGTGCAAGAGCTAGTCTGTATGAAATAGTCTGTATGTGATTCTGTCTGAAGATTGTGTAACACTGCATGTAAAAGGGAGAATGAGAGAGTGTTTGTTCTTGGGTTTAAGAGTTTATGTATATCTGTAGATACACACATGTGACTAACTTCTGTTGGAAGTGTAATCGTTGTCGACCAAGATAGTGGGAGGAAATCCTTCCCAATGTCACCAACTGTAATCACCCCGCCTGCGAGCGGTATAAGGAGAGGAGAAGACAAAGTTCTCCTCAGAGTTGTGCATTAGGCAGACTCTCATGCTTTGCACTGAATAAACTTTTTACTATTATCATTCAACCTCGCCTGAGACCTGAGTCTATTTCACAGAAATTCCACCACAAACTCATCACTCAGGTCCCACCATATTGAGACTGTGTCTGTTCCCCAAGACAAACAACAATGTAGACATTCTCTTAAAGTTTGCTCTAGCAACCTAATTAGGGTAAAATTAGATCGTTCTGATTACACAGCCAGAACTTTCGATTTGAAGCTAGGACTTAGATCTCTTGCATCTCAAGCACTTATTGTCAATGAAAATGTTACTGATCAAGAGTTTAATATACTGTGTTTAACAGAAACATGGACTAAACCAAATGAGCACATAGCATTAAATGAGGCTGGTCCAGCTGCATGCAATTACATTCATCAGCCTCATCTAACTTGTAGAGGAGGAGGCATTGCAGTAATTTGTAATTGCTGCAGGGCAGTGGTACCTCACTGGTTAAGGCACTTGATCCATCAGGAGAGTGCTGGTTCAAGCCCCACCTCTTCCACTGTTGGGCCCCACACAAAAACCTCAACATAAATTTTCCATGTCTGAGGTTCTTTGTAATACCATAACATATGTACCCACAAAGACTGTCTACTCAGTTAATCTCACTATTTATTTACAGACCTCCAGGGCCATGACTTTCTTTGTGAATCTGCAGATTTCACCTCTAATCTGGTTTCTGTAGACAAAGCATTAATTGTTGGAGACTTGAATATTCATTTTAATAATCTTGAAGACCCTTGGAGAACAGGAATGGTGTCCATTCTAGATTTGGTAGGGGTCATTCAGAATGTAATAGGACCTACTCATTATGGTGGCCACACACCTGATCTTATAGATATTTCGGTTAAATATAGAAAACATAGTTATATCTCAGATCATTTCCTCATCTCATTTAAAGTACATATTAGTCAAAATAGGGGCATTCTGCCACATTACCACATAAAACACATAACTTTATCAGTAATCTGTCAGATTCTCAACCTTGATTGGTTTACCGTCTGACCCAACACCAGTGTTTCGCAACTCAGTCCTCAGGGCATCTGGCGGCTGCTTAGAAATATTATTCTGCTATGCTTTAGATAACATAGCTCTACTTCAAAGAAAAACATAAAAGAGAAAAAAATAGCATCTTGGATTAACGATCATACACACACCTTAAAACAGACCATTTGAAAATTAGAACGAAAGTGGCACCAAACTAAATTGGTTATATTCTAGTTAGACTGGAAGGAGAGTCTCCTGAGATATAGAAAAGCACTTAGTGCTGCTAGAGCAAATTATCTCTCCATGTTAATAATAGATAATAAAAATAATCATAGATTATTTAATATTGTAGCAAAACTATCTAGAGTAGGACTACCACAGAAGCTTGCACATCATCAACATGTAGTAGTGGTGACTTCATGAATTTCTTCAACAGTAAAGTTGAAAACACCTTGCAGAAAATTCATAGTATTAAATTAAAGCCTGATGATGTTATAGCCAAACATGTTGATGTCAATTTAGCTACATCAGTTGAACAATTAGGTTTTACTCCTCTAAATCAGACCAAGTTAATTTCACTTATTTCCTCATCTAAATCATCAATACTAGATCCCTTATCTACACCATTTTATTGAAGTCTATCAGCCAGGATTTAGGCATCATCATAGTACAGAGACAACCTTGATTAAAGTGGTAAATGATCTACTTCTGGCCTCAGGGCAATGTGTCTTTGCTTGTGTTACTTGACCTTAGTGCAGCTTTTCACACTGTTTGAAAATGTTGTTGGAATTAAGGGAACAGCTTTTTCCTGGTTTAGGTCTTACTTGACAGATCGTTATCAGTTTGTTGATGTAAATGGTGAATCTTATGCGCAGACTAAGGTGAAGTTTGGTGTTCCTCAGGGTTCTGTTTTAGGGCCACTGCTTTTTTCTTTGTATTTGCTGCCTCTTGGTGAAATTAACACTTCCACTGTTATTCTGATGTTTCGGCAAAGCCAGGGGAGATGCCAGCTTAGTAAAGTAGAGGAATGTGTAGAGGGCATGTGCAGTGGATGATGAAAAATTTCCTTTTACTAAATTCTGATAAGACAGAAGTACCTGTACTTGGACCACAGGTAGACAAAAATAATCTTTCTGATTGCACAGTAACTCTGGATGGTCTTGCAGTTACGTCAAGTACAACAGTAAAAGACCTTGGTGTGATTATTGACTCCAGTCTTTCACTTGAAGCTTATGTAGATAATATCACTAGGATAGCCTTCTTTCACCTCAGGAACATTGCCATGGTAAGAAATATAATGTTGCTACATGAAGCAGAAATACTAGTTCATGCTTTTGTTACCTCTAGGTTGGATTATTGTAATGCCTTGATGTTCCAGTAGAAGCATAACCAAGCTTGATATGGCATTTTGTTAATAGTTTTTTGTTAATAATAATTTTGTTAGTAATAGAAGGTGCAGAGCCAGGGGGTTCATGGGCATTGAAGTGTTTTGGTAAACTGGTATGTTTGGATAGTGTCACCCTCCCATTTTACACAAGTTTGTGACAGTAACTGGCTTTTCAGTTGTCATAGCTGGAGTCTCTGCTTGCCCTCTGCACGAGTGCAAATTTTATGCCCCCTTTGCATTACCAGAGCACCTAATACCTAACATTTTGTGATTCCGCCCACCTCCCACATGGCAAAGCTAAGTTTTACTTCTCTTTTCAACGTACTGGAATGCTTTACCAAATCTGCACATTCTCTACTCCTGCATGTCTGTGCCTTGAGAGTTTCTTATCTTGTTTACTGTTTTTTTTTTTTCTTTTCCAGCTTGGCATCTGAGCATTCTCTCGAAACCCCTACACCCATAGCTGCTTGTCCACTGGGCCTTTTTTGTCTTCTTTGTCTTTTCCTGCTTGAATAGAGTTCAGGGCAGCTCCTCACCCACACCCATAGTTCATTCCATGCTTCATCCTGTCACAATAGCAAATAGTATGTAGTTTCAGTAACATTTAGATTTACACAATGTAACAAACCCTTTTAGCCAAAGTAACTTACAGAAATAGTTTAAAATAATAATTAAAAGTAATATTAATTATATGAACAATAGTATGGTCATTGCTAAAGCTGCTTTCTTTTCAGGTGAAATGGTTTGTGTATTAAACCTCAAACCGAGAATAAATAAACTGAAACTGGACTGAAACTGAACTAAAACTGAGTTCCTCCTTTAGAAACAATCAGATTCAATTCTCAATTTGCAAACAAAAGAACTGTGAATTTAAACTGACTGTTTCAGTAAAAGAACTCTTCAAACCATTTCCCCTGATTAGTATGCTAATCTAAAAATACATAATATATTACAGCACTATGTCATCACTTATATGTGTTTCTGTCATAACAACTAGCAAACATGGAAAAAGCAGGTGAAGGCCCCAAGGATTCTGCCCCACCTTACCCAGGACCTCCAGCTAACTATGGAGGGATATACCCAGAGGCACAGCCTGGTTACCCTCCACAACTGTACCCTCCTGCTGCTGGGATTCCTGCATATCCTGGACATGCCCCTCAACCAGGTAATCCAGCAGTGTATAAAGGTGAGGCACATCTTTCAAATACAGTCAAAATGAAAATCTTGAAGCTGATTTTAAATCTAAAAACGTGGGGTTCCAGTAGCCTTTTTGCATGGAAACTGACCAATAGCAATAGTCTCTGCATATATACAATATGTTTTCAGAACCAGACAACCAACAAAGGCATAAGTAAAAAAAAAACTGTTTGAGTTGTTAGGTGTGAAATGTTGCAAGTACTACCTAATCTATTTAATTACAAATGTGTATCTCAAATATAAATCCTCCCATTTAATTCCTCCCATTTAAAACTTTCTTTTAGATCAATTAACTATTTTTGAGTCTGTAACTAGGAACTTAATTAAAAACCAAAAGACTAGTGAAGTGAATTTAATAGTTTAATGTACATTACCAAAGTACAATAACAAGGTAATAAAACCAAGTTCTAGAACCAAACGCACACATGAGCAAGAAGTATCTAGAGGAAGTAAACAAGCCCCAGAATTGCTATCAGAACAATATGACATGGTAGACTGAATAAGGAACTTCTCAAATAATCTGTGATTAATTACATTGCTGCATAGCAGGACAATTGCAGGAAATGGGAGACTTGCTGACATACATCTTTCTAATACATGTGTGTTGGCCTTGACTAAATTTCTTTCAGTGAACTCACCAAGTTATTTTGTACCGCATAATAGCATTGCTGGTAATTAGAATGAAAAAATATCTTTTAAATTGATGAAATCCTATTTTAAAATGTATTTATTTATTCTGAAGGCCCCACTCCTGTTGTACATCCTGGAGGAGTTCCTGCAGCTGCCAGTAAGTTGTGCCACCAACCTCGTGCTTGTGCTTGTGTTCGTATTGGATATGAAACCTATGGGACACTGGTCTGCTCTTATTACAAAGTCTACTGCATGTTCTTGCCAAGTTTGGTGTTTCTGGGCCTTACGGCCTAGGCTTTTCAGCCAAGAAAAAGAATAAGAAAAATAATGATAACTCTAGCAATTATAATAGTAATTTTGACTTAACCCAGACACTTTCATATTACACAAGAACTGGTTTTAATGAGTTTTTGTTATTCTTAAAGATGTCTCCTGATTACCATGGTCAGTAATTTTAAAGCATTTCCATGTATTGTTTGATATAGTTTTACTCTTTAAAAGAACTGCAATACCTGTTGACACTAACCTATGTATGTTTACATGAGGATATGTTTTGATATAAACTACTATGCACTTCTGTAAATTACTCAGAAAAAAATGTTCTAACTGTAAATGAAACCCACTTTCAGTGCTAGCCTGAGGGCAGATGTTGAGCAAGGCTAGAAAATCATTCTTTCGTTAAAATCGTTTAGGTCAGTGTTTTTGCTTTTTTTATTATTATTATTATTATTTCCTAAGTACAGGAAAATGTGTTTTTTTATTGTCTGAATTTATTTTGTTAATAATAGATGTAATTTGAAATTAATTTCAAATTGTTTGAAATTATTGTCTGTGGTAATTGACTATATCAACCAATCTTTTATGAATAATTAAATAACTTAAATAGTTGAATTAAATTTAAAAAAATATTGTGAATTATTGACACAAATCCCTGCATGAATAAAGATGTTTTTTACCTCGTATACCAGTACTTTTAAGGTACAGTGATATTTTATATATTATATAAACAATTAGGCATAATCTAACCACAGTCATCTTTCATCATGTGAAGCTATCAGTTTATGATAACAGTAGAGTTACAGGTGTTTTTTTGTTTGTTTGTTTGTTTGTTTTACTTTAAACCATGCAATCAGTGACCTTGTTTAAGAAGATTTAGTTGTTTCCATAATTCTATTTTTCTTAGGATTTCATAAGTGATAGTTGTCTGTTGAGCAGTTATTTTTGAACATTCAAAAATATTTTCATAGCTGTTGTACTGGACAATTTGGAAGATCCCAAAATTTAAATAAGGTGGTGAGGCCTGAAACAATATAAATGTTTGAAATTTTAAATGCCCTTGAAGCTGTGGTTTAACCTCACATAAAGAAACACATTTGTTGACACAAGAAGATTTTTTGAAGATTTTTACTACAATACGCTGGTAGTTACAACATATTTCCATGACTTTGAAATGTAAAATTGTGTAATTGAATAATTTCATAATTTCCCACATTGCACAAAGGAGGTGGGGTTGGATAAGGGTCACTGAAACAGAGCAAATTGAGTTGGTATTACTTTCCATATATCTTAACAACATATTTAATAAACCACGTATTTGTTGTGCATAGGTGTGTATGTGTGTGAGTGTGCTGTGAGAAAGTTGCTCAGTCACTTATCTTGTATATTTTAACTGTCTCAGCGGTCGTGATGGTTCAGAACCTGATTGATGTGCCTGGACAGACCAGATGTATGCATTGTCAACAGGATGTGATCACAAGGACAGAGCATCACTCAGGACTCCTTACATGGCTCATATGTGGTGGTCTGGGAATTATTGGGTAAGAATCCAAAGCATTTGCTGTATACAACCTAGTGCACATCTATAAGAGAAACAGATATAACAAAACCAAAACACAAAGTACCTAACAGGGTTTTAGTCTTGCTTCATTAATGGTTTGTCTCTTGTACAGGTGTTGGCCATGTTGCCTAATCCCATTCTGTGTGGATTCATGTAAGGATGTGCAGCATCATTGCCCAAACTGCAAAAAAGTTCTTTATATCCACAAACGGATGTGATGTTCTCACTGCAGTATTCAGGCTGTAATACTCTTCCTCTTTCGCTAACATCCACTTAGCATATTTCATTTGTTGTTCTCTAATAGATATGCAACTGTTTTTTTCACCTATTCTTTTGATTAGAATAATGTTGTTTACGAGGTAGCCATGGTGATGTAGGTTTTGGTATGGGCAGGCAAATTCTTTAGACAATGAACCATGTGTATTTTATTAGTGCATAGATACCATGATGTTCCATACATGCTGTCATGTAAACTACTGAGACATAACCTTTAACTGGCCTTCTAAATGTTGGCTATCAGATATAGTTTCAAAATATTTCAGACCAAATCTTCTCAGTGAGAAGATTTGTTTCTTGAAAAATGACAGTAAAGTGATATGTGAACAAGAGAGAAAGGAGAAGGTAAATGTGAAGATTGTGTATCTGTCTCTACAAGCCATTCTTTCGCTTCAAATTAATAAAGCTGCAGTGGTTTCAGCACAGGGTGTTTTGGTGGTTAGCATGTTAGCATGTTTGCCTCTCAGCATTGGGTCTTTTGTTCCCCATCGGGGCTGGGTTTCTATGTTCTCCTTGTATCTTTGTGTGTTTCTTCTGGGTGCTCCAGTTTCCTCTCACAGTCCAAAAGCATGGAGGCCAGGTGAATTGGTGCATCTGCCCAGTGCCCGATGGGCATGCCCCCCCACCGTCCCGTGACCCTGATTGGATTAAGCAGTTTAGATAATGAATGATTTCATTGCAATCATGTTAAATGTTTCATCCAGCTAATCACAGCTGTTTGAATTGTGGCTCCTGTAATCTTTAAAAAATGACAGGTTTTGATGCCAGTGTGAATAGTGATGGGCTTCTTTTACTGATCTGTTTCTTTCGAGATACACAATGAGCAACCATACGTTTCTCACATGAGCTTTAAATGAGCAACCATACGTTTCTCACATGAGCTTTAAATGAGCAACCATACGTTTCTCACATGAGCTTTAAATGAGCAACCATACGTTTCATTCATCATCCAGAAAGGATGCATATTCTCCAAGCGAAAAATGAACACTATATACTTATGATTAATTATGGCAACAACAGTAGATACTACCAATATGCTACTGAAGTAAACATTTAAAGGTATTGTAAAAATTGTTTTGTCACTCTCCCTTCCCTGACAAAAGCAGGCCCCCAATACATAAGGAGTGTTTTTTTTCAAATGCATGGTGTTGTTTTGAAATGTAGCTTGAAATGTTTGGTTACTGAAAAATGTCATTGTGGACATCACAACAGAATTGTGGCTTACAACAGTTACATTTGGCACACAAAATTCAATGTACTGATCATCTTAATATCTATTGATTAGCTGTGCTATATTAAAGGTTACATTCACATTACAAGCCTTAATACTTAAACCAATTTTGTTTTGACTATTCACATTCATGTTTTGTATGAGTCACTCAGTGATCCATAGTTGTCATCAGTATGAGCACAGCTCTCTCCTGAAAGGACTCACATGCACACATAATGCAGTTAAAAACACAATGATGTCTATTACGGGTTATCTGGTTTGTGTCTATATTCTTTTGTCTGCAGATAAAAAGTGTAAGTTCAGGAACATTTCTGCTAGACATCCTACCATGCTGGCCTAGAAAAGACATTTCTGTTCACTGAATGACTGAATGAGTCCAATTGTTGAAGTCTGTGAGGTGTCTCAGTGCATCTATGCAGTAGCTACTTAGACTGCATATCTAAGTTAGCTAAATTAGCATTTCACACAAAGTTGTTAACATTGAAGGCAACAATAAACACACTGACACTGTTCTCCTAATAATCACATAATTAAGTAAATATATAGGTTATATGTTTTGTAAGTTTTTTTTATAAGGATTACAGCCAAGATTATTATGGAAGTATTTATGTGATTATTATGGAAGTATATATATTATTATTATGGAAGTATTTATGCTATTATTATGGAAGTATTTATGTTATTATTATGGAAGTATTTATGTTGACTACATTCTATGCAAAAACAGCAGGCACAAACAGCAGGCTACAGTGTAGACCACTGAAACCTGTGGGCTTATATAAGGGGAAGAGGTGATAAACAAAACTAGCGACAGCTGTATTCAATAAACCGGTGAGGAGGATCTGGAAAGTGATGGGTGTGGTGTGAAAGTAGGCATGTCCCGCTGCCTGGGTATCCGGCGCACTGTGACAATACAAAGTAATATTAATAAAATTAAGGACCTGATCTAAAATAAAATCTATCTTTGTATTTTTAAAGTGAGAATTTGTAAACTCAATTTTGCCGCTGTATTTTTCACATTAAGAACAGATGGACAACGTTTTCAAATCAGGTCCTACAAGTTTAGCAACATAAATGCTAGATTGTTATACAAATATTACCTAATGGTTTTGTGGTAGATTAGTTTAGATAACACTCTAACTGGCTTCTTGTGTGGGAAATGTGTAGTGCATGATGGTCTAATGTTGTGTAGAGTATGATGGTCTGGTGTTGTATAGTGTATGATGGTCTGATTTTGTATAGTGTATGATGGTCTGATTTTGTGTAGTGTATGATGGTCTGATGAAATTAGGCTTGTTGTGGACCCGAAAAAATGGATCTGGCATTATTTTAAATTTTGTGAATGGAAATAATGAATTGTCTGCTGATGACATATCATGTAATAATCAAATATGTTCAGGGACAAAAATAATGACTAATTAATTATGATGTCTCTACTGAATACTAAATAATATTTAGTTGGAAGACCAAGACTAAGGCTAAATAAATGGCAAACATGGATGGATAGTTTTAAGGGCCTTTGATTGACAGGAACCTTAAAAATTATTAGATTATTAGGTGATCATATCTAATATATCTTTTCATTAGGCCCAAAATCCTTGGCCATACTCTTCAGCTTTAGCATCTTCTGCTAACTGTTTAAAGTCACCATATAAATGCTAAATATTAGGATTTAATTAATGTTTGGGTCTGTTGTAGCCTTGAAAGGAGGGAAGGGAGATGAGGAAATTAGGTATATCTGTTGAGCTTGGGAGAGAAATACCCCCATTCCCATCCTCTCTTTTTCTTCTCACTTTACTTTTGATGTCAGGCCAGACCTCAGAGTCACAACCACGGGGTGTCAGAGAACAAATGTCTTTCAAGCCTGGCCTATGTCAGATATAATCACTGTATAATCAAGGCTTGTCATTTCGCCCCTCAAAGAATTGTGTCACTGGGTCCTTGCATCAGCCCAGAAGGAGCCACAGCTCAAAGGGAGCCCCCTGGTGGACATGAAACAGAGCACGTAAAACCTCACTATTTCAACCTGGACATCTACACACATAGGGGGGCTGTGACCTTTCAGATAATCCTTTCATACGTAAGACCTGGGGGTAACAAGTGGGCCCATTCAGACTGTAAATTACACCCACAATGTGTTTTCACAGAGATATACACAAGGCTGGATGATAATGGAAGAACACATGGGTGATCATGCACTTCAAATACAAAACACAAAATCAGCAAAACAGTTAATTGCAAATGAATACATGAGTAACTGAATGAATAAATAAAATAAAAATGCATTTCAGTAGTACATACTTAAATAAAACAGGGTTACTCAGAAATGTTTTAAGAGTTGGGGATATAAGGAGCTATCAGAAAAGAGTTGCATCAGTGACAAGATAGAATGTACAGCAACAGAAAACCCAAACAAACACAGAATGCATTGAACATTATTGCCATTATTTGAGAATACACATAGATACACACAGAAAAATACACATAGAAAAACACGTAGATGTCACGGCCAATCACCACTCCCACACAGAGAAGCCTCACATGAATATTAAACCAATGCACCTGCCTTCCTGCACCTGTCCTATATAAACTGCGCTGCCCGCTTCCTGTTTGCGAAGTACCATTTGCCCAGTGCTTTCATACTGAGCCTTTGCAGAGGACAAGCATATTACTGCTGTGCTTTGTCTTTTGATTCTTTTGTCTCTGTTTTTCCACAACCCTCTTAGATCTCCTGCTCTTTTGTCCTGTTTCAATCCTAGCCCTAACCTTAGTTTTCTTTAGATAGTTTTTACCAAAGCTCTGCATTTGGATCCCCCATCCCTCTCAGGTGTGAATGTTACAACAAACAGAAACGTGTATCAGCCTGTCTGTGCATGATTATAAAAGAAATTTAACAATTTTGATGTCACTGAATCTTGTTTTTGGGAAAAACTATGTGAAAATAAGGACCTCTAGAATGTTTTTGTTAGTAACCTTGAACAAATGCTTTCTGTGGCTAATATTTTAAGATATTTTCCCATATTATTTATCTGACTATTTATCTAGACAGACATACGTCTACCAACATAAGATCCCACAACGATGCAATGTTTCCAGCCAGTAGATAGTAAGCAGGTAAATTGTAGGCTGTCAAGAAGTAAAATGTCAAGTGATTATACTATGATTTTGTTAAGTGATACACATATTACCACTTACATACACACAAAAAATTTCATTCTTAATAAAACAACAACTCTAAAATACTGTGCTAGTATTACTGCTAAAACTGCTAATTTTGAAAATCAACTTTTTATTTCAGTAATTTTTGCCCAAATGTCAAAATTATTATAAACTACACTGTACATTGGCAGATGTGTGCATACTCTTACAAGTGTGTAACCAAAAGTGTATACAAAACCCTAACAAATTCTTACCCATGATGAAAGCTAAACAAGAAACAAATCAAAGAAACAATTGGAACAAAATGAGTTCCCACAGAAATAATTAATCAAAATCACTTTGTCATTTAAATATTAGGCATTAACGCTGTATAAAGATTACTGTTTTTTAGAGAAAAGTTCAACAGGTTCAATGCACTAGACATCTAGCTTTGAGGTCCAAGTCTTTTTTAAGATTTAAACACAGCCCTCTCATATGGCTTGAATGTCACAGAGGATTTAATGAATTCAAAATAAGAAAACCTTCCATCCACTAAAGGCTAATGAACTTTCAGTGCCTTTAGATTAAAATGTCTTCTCTCTACCTCCCTCTCACTCTCTCATTCTAGTTATCAGCTGAAAAGTTACAAAAGCAAATATAATCCAACAGGAGTTATAAGAGTTGAACAAGTTACGCATCATTAACACTGAAGCATTATTGTTTTCTAATTCATCACTCTGAGCTCTATTGATCAGGCCTGGCAAACTCTCAGGAGGATAACACACTGACTGAATGTGCAGCATAAGGACCAATGTATGAATACTAAACTTCTTATACTTTTTTGCTGATGTTTAATTTTTGTCTTTGTTTTATGTAGTTGGGTTTATGTTTCTCTAATGTTTTATCATGGGCATCAATAAAACAAATAATTTTTTACATCCCTAACAGATTAATCATGTAAAACTTACAACGTAGAGGGTTGGGATGGTTACTTTAAAAATGTATTTCATTAGAGATGACCTATTAAAAATATATCTACATCCCAGTCCAAAGGATTAATATATTAAAGTAATCTGATTATTTTCCATTACTTTGGATTATTTTTAACTGCCAAACCAATCTCTGAGCCAGTATGGCCACCACCAAGTTTCTGTATTCTCTCTGTGTAAACTCATGAAGAGTTGTAACAGGTCGGGAGAGGCAAACAGCATTTTGTTGGAATATACAGATTAAAACCCATCTTCTACAGTAGGTCTTGCCAAAGATAGTACTCCTGTTTTTTGTAGATTTTTTTCATAGCCCAGCCAACTTCAGTAATACCAAAAGTGAGCAGACAGTTAAAATAAATATAGGTGACTTGAAATTGAAAAAAAAAAAAAAAAAACAGGTCAAGCTGGCACCACTGAAGAATCTAAATTTGAGTGTTTATGACAAAAAGCTAATTAATTATTTACACCACTGACTTCAGCATCAGAGATTGTGAGTTCAAATCCCACTCATCGTTAATATAAAGAAAAAAGAAAATAAGAGAATCATGCCAGCTCAGATGTCACCTGGGTTAACACGGTCCATGTCAGATGCTGAGGGATCAGGGCAATCTGATGAGAAGTAGGCTACTGAAACAAATACAAGACACTCATGGACAAGAGTGGAGAACAGAGGACTGTTGGAATGCTACTACTCAAGCAACCCCAGTATAAGAGAGTACACTGGAGATCAAAATTAGAGAACACAATTTACATTCAACGATTATCAACGAGACATTGACTCATTTGGAACTGGAATATCATTTGGATGGTTGCAAGGAGAGGAAAGGTAGCCAGAAGTACTACCAGAAGGTGTTGCAGAGGGCAGCTACAAGTACCTTGGCATCCCACAGGCAAATAGAAATCATGAAGAGGCCACCAGGAAAGCAGCCACAGCCAAATACCTCTAAAGAGTGAGGCAAGTCCTGAGAAGCCAGCTGAATGGCAATAACAAGATCCAGGCTATCAACACTTATGTTTAACCAGTCAATAGATACCCAGCTGGTATAAAATCCTGGCAGACGGAGGAGATAGAAGCCACTGACATAGACAAGAAAACTCCTCACAATGTACAGAGGGTTTCACCCCAAATCCAGCACTCTGAGGTTGTACAATAAGCTGTAACGTGTGAGCCCCGATGGAGTACAAAAAGCCGACAGGACTCACGTGATCGTAAAATGTACAAACCGCTTTATTTTCGGTTTTGCTCAAACAGCGATGAGGACAACGACACGCACACGACACGACACGACACGACACGACACGACACCAACAACGCCATCAAAAACCCACACCACACTGTGCCACAGACACGCTAATAAACGTTCACCTTGACGAGACACAGGTGTAACGTATCACAAAGACAACGAGCTCATTCAGACGCCACACCCACTGTCAAACACATACACGCACTCATTCATACAACGCGACGACAGAACACACCTCCACACAGACACACCCACACTGACACGGGACGAGGGGGAGGCGGCCAGGGCGGCCACCGTGACATAAGCGTAACGAGGACTAGTGAGCATCAGAGCCACTATCCAGGATGAAACAACCAAGGTCCAGGAATACATCAGGAATATGGCCCAAAATTACAAGGTGCTTAGGTAGTACCTCAGACAACAGAAACCTGATTAGGAGAAAAATGAGGAAGAGCAGGTGCCATCATGGGTGGAAAAAACCCTACATGGCATGTACCAAATAATGGAAGTGGCTGATATGGAAAAGTCCTACCGCTGGCTGGAAAAAGCTGGACTGAAAGACAGCACGGAGGCACTAATCATGGCAGCATAGGAACAAGCTCTCAATACAAGATCAATATCTACCACATCATACAGGACCCCAGATGCAGACTGTGCAAAGATGCCCCTGAGACGATCCAGCACATAATAGCAGGGTGCAAGATGTTGGCAGGAAAAGCATACGTAAATCGCTATAACCAAGTGGCTGGCCTAATATACACAAACATCTGTACCGAATATGGGCTGGAAGTCCCAAGGTCAAAGTTGGACACTCTCCCGAAAGTGGTGGAGAACAACCAAGCTTAGATCCTGTGGGACTTCCAGATACAAACTGATAAAATGGTAATGGCTAACCAACCAGACATACAGCAGAAAAGGGCTGTATTGATAGATGTGGCAATCCCATGGGATAGTAACATCTGGCACAAGTTGGGTAGTTAAACTCAGGTGAAATCTGCCAGTATTCAGCATGAAAACTAATTAAGCTAGCTGAGAGAATGGCTGATGGTCATGTAGCTCAGCTAAAAAGGCGTTAGCAAACTGTAGGACAAAGCTAGGCCCAATTGCACCACTCAGTAATCAGTGAATCAATTTATAAATCAGGAATAAATCATTAACTTATCAACTGCTTAACATTACATCAGTTAAAAATGTAAATCTTGATAGATGGACTAAACAGATCAAACAGCTCATACATTACAAATAACCAGTGACTGATTCATTAATTAACTGGTAAATAAAAATATAATTAATTTGAAGATAGTTTCTTTGATAATTAATAATACAAAAAAATTGTATTTCCTGACTCTTTGTTCCTTCTGTTACTGATTTTGTTACAGAGGCAGAATAACAGGATCCAAACTGCAGGTCATCATTTTCCTTGATTGTTTGATTATTACATAATGATAGCTCTCTCTGTATAATGCTTAAGGTAAAAGCAAGGGGTAACAATAGATTTAAATAGCATGTTAGCGTAAAAATACATGGATGCATAGTGTGTTTGAATGGTTATTAATGAATGTATTATTCTATAATGTTTAAATGTATATATTAGAGGAGTGAAAGACAGTATTTCTGCACTCAAGTAAATAAAAGAGTTTATGTCTGAAAGTTTGGACCTTATATAGCCCCTGAATCCAACTAAACATACATTTCACTTCCTGAAGTCAAGAATCAAAAAACCTTGAAACAAGCAGAAACTGAGTGAAAATAGTTGCACTGGAAACTGTACTAAGAGTATTACCAGAGTAAAGTGTCTGGAAGCAGAGTAGAGTATTACCAGAGCAAAGTGTCTAGAAACAGAGCATTACCAGAGTAAAGTGTCTGGAAGTAGAGCATTACCAAAGTAAAGGGTTTGGAAGTAGAGCATTACCAGAGTAAAGTGTTTGGTAGCAGATCATTACAGGGTAAAGTGTGTAGTGTTGCAGATTATAGTTTGGCATTGACCACCAATAATTTTCAGTTGTCCAGTGTCATACAATAAAATGTATCATTATTATTATTTTGCATAATTACCTCAGGTTCCCTAAAATGTGAGGACTATATAAATAGTCATTACCTGTGATTCCAATATGGTGATCCCATGATTAGACAGTATTTGCTACCATTCATGTCCCATTCTGCCATGGTCATGCATGCTTTGGTTTATTAGGTGTAAAAGGTCTTTGTTGCTTTTGTTTTGCTGACGCACCTTTAATAAATTCAAATTCTGCTTCACAGATCAAGGTTGTCTGAATGCAGGCAGCACAGGTCTGAAGAATAATGCATACATTACCTACAGGATTATAGCAAACAAAAAAAGAAATGTGGAGGCAAGTGGTTTAATACACACTTCAGAGGGAGCAGAAAAAATATTTATGGTCCTCCTTTCCAGTAAAGCCCAAAGTGAATAGAGTCCCTCTTGGTCTTCTTGATAGTGTTGATCCTGGGAAAGGTGATAGTGACAGGAAGCACACCTGCATCAAAAATACTGTTTCCTTCATTTCCTTCAAAGTTTCATAACAAATTTAAACTAAATTATGTAATTATTTTAAACTTTAAACTTTTTAAACTTGGATCATAAACATTTAGTTGATGCCATGTGAATTATTTGGGTCAGTGCAGTTTAAAATGTTGAAGTAATGAAAACTACAGTGCTTTTTTTCTGACAATGGAGTTGTCAGGAAGTAGTTGTTCAGGTAGATGAGACTGGTGCTTCAAACATGGAAGCCAGTTGTTTATAATATTAAAGTTTCCCCAGAAACTTTAATATTAAAAGTTATAGTTTTGGGTTATATATTTTAATGTATACTGATTAGTAATGATCACTAGTTGTCATATACATAAGTGCATGTAAATATAATATATAAAAGAGAAAAAAAAGAGAAAAACATTTGAAGCATACATAGGAAATACAAGACCAGAAAGTGTCTTTAGAAATACAGTATCTCACAAAAGTATCTCACATTTTTGTTAGTATTTTATTATATATCTTTTAATCGGACAACACTGAAGATATCACATTTTGATACAATGTAAAGTAGTTAGTTTACAGCTTGTATAACAGTGTAAATTTGCTGTGCCCTCAAAATAACTCAACACACAGCCATTAATGTCTAAACCACTGGCAATGAAAGTAAGTACCTCCCTAAGTGGAAATGGCCAAATTGTGCCCAAAGTGTCAATATTTTGTGTGGTCACCATTATTTTGGTGAAAAGAAATCTTCTTTTGTTTTTTCAACAAAATCATGTATAGAAGGCTAGCATAAGAATAACACTAGATTTTCCAAGAACTGTTGTGCTGAGCTAAATGAGAAATCATGCCAAAATATTCATTTAAAAATGAATGTATGGTCATATGAAGAAAGACATGGAATTTTTTTATTTGATTACTTTTTTGTCTTTGCTTCTACATAAATGCTGGTCTGTAGTGGTAATCTACCCTGTACTGTTTTCTATGTACTCCATACTTTGCAAATATTTAATTTAGAGGAGAGGTGAAGAAGGTATTTAGCTTTTCTGCTTCAGTGATTTCCTACTGGTGAGTGAACTAATGTAGGGTCAGTGAAGGATTGCGTATAATGTTTAATAAAATATAACTCAGTGACACGCATTGATTACTGTAACTAGGGGAGAGTGGCAGGTCTTTTCTCATGTTCTAACATTGTCCTGAGGCTATGGAGAACTTACACATACACACCCACATACACACACTAAGAGTCTGGTCTTAGACCACTTTTCTGACTGCATGTTGGTGTGATATTATCAGGATCATGACATAACTAACCTTATTTCAAACACAAGGCAGGATTTCAAGCAGGCATACAAATATTTTGCTAGAGAAAACATCACTAACCAGAAATATGTTTGTAGAAATTAATGCAAGGTTATAACAATATAAAATGAGGTATAGAGCAGTGTAAATGAACAATGTAGTCTTAAAATGAGTAGATTAATGAAGGTTTTAAAATGAAATATCTGTTTTGAAGACATGTGAACCTTCTAAGCTTTAAATTAAAACCTCAGAGTCAGAGAGTATCGAGTCAATATTAAAAATGAAATTTAATATCATAGAATTGCTTGTTATTAATAGATGTCTCCATCATTAAGACTTTTGCATTGTGTTACCCTATCCAATAATGCAGCCACACTAAAATGCTCTTATGTGCACAGTCACAAAGGTATACTCCAGACTACTGCATATAAAAAGTAATGGGAATTCCATGGGCAGGCAAGAATACTCTAGAGATGCATGTATATACATGCAAAATTGTGGTTTCCTTAAAATTTGCATGTGCAATACTTACATGTGACTTAACTAGGTGTGGAGGAGAAAAACAGAAGGTAATAAAGACTGAATACCATATCCTAAACACACACATATGCATTCAAACACGTGCATTCACACACATGTATTCACACACATGTATTCACACACATGGCGAGGGAGGGTGTGTGTGTTTTAGGTCAGAACAGCAGGAAATAATATGGGAGTGAAGTAAGCATGAGTAGGATGTGGTGGTGGTGGGGGGGGGGAGGGTTGAAATGAGTGAATGAAAGCTGGGGGAGGGGGGGGTCTTGTCCTGCCCTATCTATCAACTGAGAGTAGAGTGACAGGCAGTATTAATAATGGATTGCAGGCATTAATGGAGGCTGTGTTTATTTAGCATGCTGGGTAAATCAGTTGTTTGAGTTGGAGAGAGAGAGGTGAAAGAGTTCACATGCTCACCTCCCCCTCCAATTGTCTCTAATACATTTCTAAAGAACAGGCAAGAGATGAAAAGATTAAATCTTGGCCCATTAAATAAAACATTACTGGAGGATGTGAAACAGAATGTAGAGGAGACATACACCAGTTCCCTTGAGCTCACAATCTTTATGACACAGTCTAATTCACCCGTCCTCTCCACCTCCCAGTAGTGTCTAGGTTATTAGAGAGCATCTAAATAAGCAAGTCTAGACCTATTCACTTTCTATCACTAATCAGTGGACAGCAAAGACATGTTCAGACATGACTCAAGCATTGTTTGACATTTGAACATTCTAGTCAAATTCTGAACTTTCTAATGTATACTCTGGTTTTTCTTGATACTTTGGTTTTTCAAAACAAATGCAATACAAATATAAACATATAAATGACAGTGTGCACTAACTACACACTTGAGACAAGAATTAAGATTTTAGTGCATCTGAACTGGAAGACTGCACTCATTTTTCAGACCAGTATAAGTTCTGTATCTGAGCCATGGCTGCAACCTTTTTAGATATTGCATGTAAACCACTATTATTATATATTATTATATATTATTATATTATTATATTGCGAGCAAACACCAGACATGTTGTCATGACCTCTAAAGATAATCATAGATGTTGAATACAGCTGACCAAAACATTTCCTAAAACACTATGATCTCTCCATCCTGCTGAATAAAATTGCTTGAATTTGCTGAACGTGCCACAGTGAAAAGCAAAATACTCTTTGTTTTGTTTATTCAGTCTAAACAAAGGAGACATATTCTGCACTCCCTGGACACAGTATTTGGTTCATCAATTCATACAACTTGAAAATAACATTGCATAACATTATATGTCTCCATTTTTAAGGAAAGCAGAGTTTACAAAGGAAGACAAGGGGTTAGACTCTTGTAGTTAACCTGCTTAACACATTTCTATTTTATTAGAAGTGCAAACCAAAACCAGTCCTTTCATAATCATGTGAAAAGTTTTAAATACAAATATGAATTCCCAAAAAGGATGCACTCTTCCATTACAATGTAGTCAACAATGTACAAAATTATTCACAAAATCATTCAAAATTGTTCGTAAAAAGATTAAAAAAGATAAGGTTATCTGCTCTGTTGTTTCCAAAAACAAACTCCATGCTTTTTATGTATTAAAAATGTATCAAATTCCTGTTGCATTTTGCATTGGCCACACAGTCTTAACTCCTGGTCTCTTGAAGCATTCTAGTCCATTCTTACCAATTATGTAGTAGAACAGTCGTTTGCCTCAGTGTCACCATTTCGGTGATTGTGTTGATTTTTTGTCTAGTGCATGAAAATGTCCAAAAAAAAGTCATAGCAAATGGCAGACCACTATTTTCAACAAGGGACACTCTTGATGACATCTCTTTTGTCCTTTGAGCAAATGGCAGACTGTCTCAATCACCCTCCAGAGCTGACAACAGTTTGCCTGCAGATTCACCAGCACCCTACTGGCTGCCATTTGGAGCTCTTCCAAAAACACTGGGTCAGGGTTAAGAGAATTCAGAGAACAGAAAAATATATGAGGTACTCTTGGAAAGTGGTAAATCTAAGCATTCTGAAACCACCTTTTTGCACTTGTGTTGCTGAGTGAATGTATAGTATATCTATTGAAAAGTTTCTCCTGTAGCATCCACTACATATTGCATATGCTTGTATATTCCTTGTATGATGTGTTCTGGGTGTTAACTACATTGTGGAGTAAACCTCATGCTTAATCCCTTCACCCACATGCATGGTGTGATGTGACATTAAAAGCTATTTGACTTGATTTACTATGTGGCCTAATAAATGTCCATTTATGGTCCTCAAAAAAAAGAAAAACAAACCTTACATGTTAGTCCTGGAATACAAAAAGACCCCTGATATAAGATATCTCTTCTGTGCATTGCTATGTGACCAATTACATTAAACAGTTCTTATAATCGACTCATTTCTTTGTGCACTGCTATGGTGACAGGTACTTGGTTAATATTTCAATCGCATGGTTGCTACAGATGGAACCTCCTCAGAATAAGTTCTTAAAGGACTACATCATTGCATATTATTTGTGTACTTAATATACTAAACAGTGCATAGCCAGGACTGTGTTTGTGGAGGAGATGTGTTGGTGTGCTCAGTTACTGGTCTTTTCCACTGTATTGTGCTGTTAGCAAAGACAGATGGGGTTGTCTGTCTAGACCGTGATTGGACTGCTGCTGATTTGTATCTATGAGGGAGATACTGAGAAAGAGGATGAGAAGCGATGACAGACATGGAGTGAGACAGCACAGCAACAAATAAGAGAGGAAGAGAAGGAGGCTAATGTCTTAACAGGATTTTATTCTGTCATAGACTGTGTATGAGTGTCAAAGGTCACACTGAATGCCTACAGTGAACATACATTTACAGGTGTTCTTTGCTCAGCCATCAGGAAGCTGAGTGCAATGCACAAACACGCTGCACAGATTGGACACTTGAACAGTTTGTAAAGTTTGTTCCAAATCACTAACAGCACACATGTTGTACAATTGAAGTGTTCTATTATGTGAAGTCTGGTGTGTACAAATACAGTGTAAATGGTTTAGGTAAATAATGCAGTGCTTAAAGGGGCTGTGTACAGAGTTCAGAGTTCGCAGTTCAAAAACTGAAGGAAATAATGGCTGGTCAATAGCTAGACATCACATTTGTTCAGCAAAGTGATGTTTTAGGCAAATGGCAGACAGTTTGTCATACATATTTGTATTTGCATTCTTGCATTTCTGCCAGTAAACCCTCGGAGACCAGCATGAATGAAATGTCAGAGATTATTTTATGATTATGTCATGCATACCAAATGGAAAAGTCAAACTTAAGCAACAGCCTTGCTGATCACCACTCCAGGAAGGAAAGGCTGTAGTGATGGCTCGCCTGGCTAGATCTAAACCCTTAATCGGGGTTTCCTTCCCTTAATCAGATGCACCTGGTTCTCCTAATACAGGAATAGAGCAATCATCTTAATGTGGGAAGGTGTTAGCTCTGAATTCCCAGCTGCTGCACTCAGAGTACATTTAAAAACTAGTGGATGGCCAACAGCAAAAGAAGAAAGTCTAGAGAGGTTGTGCCACTGGGACGCTCTTTGTTATTCCTTATTATTACTTTCCACTGACAACACCAGACAATTGGACCATCCTCCTGCCAGGCTCCGCCAATCCTGTGCCTGTTTCCTTACCTCTGAGAACCTCTCCTAGGGCTGGGTGCATGGGCAGATGAGGGCCTGAGCACAGAGCAATGCTGGACTGGCACCCACAGCTACAGGACAGAGTGCTGCCTAAGACCTTGTGCATATCGTGTCCTGCCTGCAATAGCAGAGATTAAAAAGATCTGGAGCAGGTGAGAGAGGTACTCAATCATGGCTAGGGTGTGTACAGAAACACGTCTGGGCAGAACAGAAGTTTCATCTCCCTATGGTTGAGAGTGGATTAGAGAGACACACCAGGCCCACTCTCCTGTGGAGCACTCAGGATGTCATCCAGAAGGGACGGTATTCAGGCCACTGACGGAGATAGGCAGGTCCTGCTAGGATGGGTCGTACTCCACCTCAAGTGTATGCCAAGCCTATTGGCATATTGACAGTTTAAGGGGTAATGCTTCTTAGAGCTGATAACTGGTCAACAATTTGATCATCCCCTGTAAAAAAACACAAGTTCAAACTATTCAAATGTCTATTTTTACACATTATGTCCTTAAGAGCGCAAACCAATACGACCAGAGACAAAGCTACTTGAGTGCGTATATTTATTTCAACATAACAATGTCTCTTCATTTTGTGTTTGACAGTGTATAATAACCAGACCACTGGGGACTTGCAGTGCATGAAGCTTCTGTCACTAACCCTTGAGTATCTGTTTAGTCAGTTATTTATTCTACCATTTTGTAGAAGCCACATAATTCTGAGAAATGTGACAACAAAGATATTTTACCTGTAGGGATCCATAAAATGTTATTAAAAATAGAAGAATAGGCTACTTAGCTATATTCTTGATGATAAAATTATCAAAATGCTAGCTGGCATAAATAATGCTTGCAGACATCAGGCCATACTTGGTTGCATTATTTTCAAGTTGTGCCCTCAGGCTGGAATGATAGGATAACTGTAGCTTACATAGCTTTCATAATACTTAATCCTGAGGTTCCACAGTTTTGCCATTTGCTGACCAAAATTGCATGAGTGGATAACAGCAATATGGTAACAACACCAGAGTTCACAACAGGGCCCAGAGAGAGTGATTTCATTTGCTCATTTCAACTTGACCTACATATAATTTTAAGTCACAGCAATGTTGTGTGACTCCTCCTGTTCTTCATGCAGCACAGGAACTTTTACTTAGATTTTTTCTAGTTTTTAGTTTTTCTTAGTTTTGCAGAATTTCAACATCTATTAGATCTCTCTCTGTGTCATATTAGCTACCAGCCTGAGCTGTTGCCAGCTAAAGTTTTTACTCCAAGACAATGTTCCAAACATCAGAGACAATTACACTCTAATAACTTTAAATATATGCTTAAATAAATATTAAATTCATTGATTTATAAAATTATGAAGTGAAGCAGCCTTTTCTAACTTCAGTGTTTCTTTCCATTACTGGTCAGCATCATCAGACAACTGATAACTAGAAACAATCTCTTATTCATTTACATCTATTTTCAATCCTAGACTGTTAGAACCATTGCATGGAATAATCCCCATACTGTTTGACACACTTGTTTGTTTTTATCAGGTACCAGTTTGTGTAAGGTGCATCTACCTGCTGACAAGAGAAATGACCTGTCACTCCACAGCAAGGAAGCAAAATGACACACAAACATGATGCAGTCAGCACTGTCCCACATGCAAATCTCCTCTTGAGGTTAACATTATGCCAATCATACCTGTATGCACTTTTCCTAACTACAATAGCAAAACACCATGCAACAATATATGATAAAACAATAAAACCATCCACTATGTTAAGTTATATTCTAACTATTTTAACTATAACTATTTTTTACTCTTGCCAGTGCCCAAGTTGGAGTGAGACAGCCTTAGCGAGCGGTCCAGTCCTGCCTGGGCGATAAAGGTTGAGGACCTTGCCCTCAGCCACAGCTGTCCACTCTGAATGTGAACTGTATGTGCGCATCCCCTAAACTGTCCACTCTGAATGTGAACTGTATGTGCACAGCCTCTAAACTGTCCACTCTGAATGTGAATTGTATGTGCACAGCCTCTAAACTGTCCACTCTGAATGTGAACTGTATGTGCACAGCCGCTAAACTGTTGACTACCCTCTCATTCTTTGACTGGATAATTTCCCTAGTCAATAGCAGCTTGTGTTATTGTAGGAATTGATTGCACTACCCAACTTCCCAAAATCTTGTTACCCAAAGTTACTTCCAAAGTACTTCCAAAAGTATTGAAACAATAAAACCAAAACTGTGTTTAGCAATATACTCTTCCACAATCAAAAAACTAATCAAATGTAAAAAAAAAAAAAAAAAAAAAAAAAAAAAAAAAAAAAAAAAAAAAAAGATAATAACCTTTTTGTGTGAGGGGGTTGTCAGTTTTTTTTATATTTTGTAAAAATATAGATATAAATCGTACCCTAATTTTGGTATGTTTATAACACAATGGTTTTATACCGTGTGTGTGTGTGTGTGTATACCATATACCAGAAAGTAGTACAGCACAGAAGGCGTTACTCTAATATAACTGCACAGGCATCAAAAGTTTTTCACATTTATAATGGCAAGTCAGTTTTGTTTACTATGCTGGTACAGTGCTTCGCTGCTCTGTTATGGTATGCTCTGTGCATTAAAATGTAGCTCTATCCTTTTGCATACTGGTAAAAGAATGTAGAGGAACTTACATTCCTCTACATTCTAGAGAAACCTACATGTTTAATGCATGCTAGGCTATGTTCAGCTCATTTCTCCTCTAGCTAAACATGTAACCCACAAACATGCAGCCATTTACATTTACATAGTCTGACTCTGTTTATCAGAAGAGTGCAGTAGTTTACAATTATATTCAAAATCATTTTTTAAGATAATTAGCAATGACATTTTTGTTTTCTTTAAATTCATTATTGCTGTCTCTCTGTTTCTTTCTCTACATTCATGTTCTTTCATCACTAGTGCTGCATATGATGGATATTTGAGTGTTCATGGGTAATTACCATCCCTCTTTATTGTTCTGGTCTCTCATGTTTTGGTTTCCCCATCAATAGGATAATCCATCTAAAACATACGCTAGCATCATTATTCTCAGCTATCTGAATGTGACACGCATTTTTCCTGATACCTAGGAACTAAAGAACATGGCCGAATAATCTGTAACAATGACATAAAATGAAGTATTTACCTATAGTATTTACCTACAGTATTTAACTACAGTATTCCTACATAAAGACTGTAAAGGACAACTGAAATTTCATCTTTTTTATTATTTTTATAAATGTCTAATTAAGAAGACTTCTATAATAGCCATTTGCTGGAAGAGTGGCTTTGCATTAAAATAAATCCTTCAACATGAAATACCACATACCATTTCCAGCATCTGCCTGTGTTCTTTAATCCCACTCACTGATTCAACTGGTACCAGTGTCAGCACTGACTTGCTGTCTCACAGGCTCATTTATTTCTCTCCCTCCCTTTCTTTTTGCCCTGCCTCTTCACCTAGTTTCACTCATATCTCACAAGCGCTCTGGCTTCTCTCTCTCTCTATCCCTTGTTCGTTCTCTCTCTCTTTCTCTCTCTCTCTCATCTGTTACTTCCCCCTCCCCCTTTCTCTCTCTCTCTCTGTCTCTCTCTCTTTTAACCACCTTGCCATTTTCACTCGCTCACACACATCCAACCTTTTTTCTCTTCCACTCTTTACCTTCACATCCACTTCTCCTCACACACCCTCTCAGCTTCCCTCGCACACACATATCCTACAGGCACTCTCTCTCTCTCTCTCTCTCTCTCTCTCTCTCTCTCTCTCTCTCTCTCTCTCTGTCTCTCTCTCTCTCTCCCCCTCTCTTCAACCTTTGCTGTCCTCCCAGGTCCTCAGGCAACTCTCACTCAGACACTTTAGCACATCCAGATTGCTG
>JAOYMR010000001.1:20494063-20504254 GCA_025802075.1 Tenebrosternarchus preto
GATCAGCAGTTTCTGAAATACTCAGATCAGCCCGTCTGGCACCAACAACCATGCCACGTTCAAAGTCACTTAAATCATCTTTCTTCCCCATTCTGATGCTCGGTTTGAACTGCAGCAGATCGTCTTGGCCATGTCTGCGTGCTTAAATGCATTGAGTTGCTGCTATGTGATTGGCTGATTCGACATTTGCGTTATTGAGCAGTTGGACATCTAATAAAGATGGTGTATCTAATAAAGTGGCCGGTGAGTATATATATATATATATATTAGTCAAGATTAGCATGTCTGTATAGATGTAGACAGACAATGGATATGCAAATACAACCCAGGCTATATTTTACAGGCTGGTGTTTTGGTTACGAAATGAGAACAAATGCTCCTGCATTCCAATTTGTACTTTTGAATTAAAGAAGGCAAGATATTGCAAACCCCTGAATCCTCTACTTTAACACATCAGTCCAAACCTCTTACTTTGTTGACCTGCAGCTCCTTTCTCGTGCTTTGAAGTACAAATATTTAAATGCATGCACTCTCCATTCATTTGGCCTATAAAAAAACACCCAGCTGTCTTGCTTAATCATTTGCATATTTGCATATATTAGTAGTCGGGCACTTTATCACATCTCAGATAGCCAATTACTTGATAACTCTTTTGGATGTTAACATTGTGCTTCTACTTTCTGTGAATACTGACACAATTTTGCCTGGTTATTGTATGCTAACCAACCAACACATGTAAATATACATATTAGACAATTATCTTCTTAGTCGATATTACATTATTTATAATAATTCCCATATTAGGATCATCATCTGCATGTGGAGATGGAAAAAAGGAAAAGGGTAAAGATGCAGAAATTCAGACCAGGATTAATAATAGCAGCCTCAGTGAAATGACACCTCTGAGCTCAGAGAGTGGAAGCAGGCAACACAGCTCAAACGAATTGCCACCTTTTTAATTAATCGTTCACTCACTCTTAACAGGCATGCACATCACAGCCACATTGTGTTTGGGCATGGAGGTGAAGAGGGACAGTGAGAAAGGAAGAGAGAGGCACTGCATTTAAATATGATAGCTTTTGTGCGAGGAAAGTCAGATAAAGGTCTTGCATTACTTAAACACATAAAAGATATATGGATTTTGAGTTTTATCTGTATGTCGTAGTGTATGTGAAGTATGAAGCAAACTATGATAAATGTAATAAACAATAACAATAAAAAATCATTATAATTAATTGATAATAGTTTTTATGTATTTCTACATCTATCTATAGTTCACTGGGTACACTTTGTAGATGCCCTGCTTAATAGTAAAGAGGGCTCCTCAAGAGCAATAATTACCCTTTATTGTACTAGCTATAATTTGGCTATGTCAGAATAAACAGATGTAAGTAAACGTTTCCAAATATGGATGGAACAATCTGATTTCATCGGTTGTATGGCTAAGGGATGTTGTGCACTCATGTGGTTTATGTCAAGGCTAGACAGAGAGGAGTATGCAGGGAGGGGGCTCCTCTGCGTCTCTGATTGAAGGTCACACATCTACATTAATGCCCCTTTCTACAGCCCAATGCTACCTAGGTGTCACACGCCACTTAATGAAAAGATGGGCCCATTGATTTTTCATTTAGTTCATTGATCTGGTGTCCCCCAACCAAGGCTTACTGTTCACATGAGGAAATCCGAGTGTATACGCATGTGGTTATGTGTGTCTGTTTTAGTGCTGTTTTTCATTAGCTTTTTGATTTTGAATAAGTCAGCTTGGACATTTATATCACAGTTCATAGAATGGTCTCACTCTTAATGGTCACACAGAGGGATCAATAACATTTACACTCTGTTCCCTGTTGTCCATTTGCAAGAGTTGTGAGAACATGAGTTGGTGTTAGTCAGAATTTCTGTCTCTCTGTGAAGACGAAGCAGAAATGATGCCACCTAAAGCACAAAGAGGCTGTGACCTTTAAAGTGTCCTTTGAAATTCATCAACCCCAAGCACCCCTACCCTTTGCTCACCTCTCTATCTCTCCAGTTTCCACTGAATTCATGCACCAAAACCTTGGTTATAATCATTACGAGGTCACCCTCAGATATGCAGCTCAAATCCAATTTACTCCAGATGGGAAGAAAAAAAAGATTTTTCTTCTTTTTCTCTCTCCCTTGTTCTAGTGGTAAAGTACGATCAAATGCAGCTCATGAAACTATAGCTAGTGAGTGCAATTTTGAAGGTCCATAAAAAAATTAATTTTCAAGATCTGTTAATTTTTTATATTTTGCATTCTAAAATGGTTACAGTGTATGTATTTTGAGCCACTTCATTTCATAAATGCCTAAAATGTAAATGTCAAATGTAAATCTTTATGGTTGCAAAGACACATTTAAAATTCTCTGTTCCTCTACGATCCAGATGAGTAGTCAAATCCTGGGTGGTGCAATCCAGCTCCGCCTCTCTGCCCTTTACAATTTGCCCCCTTTTTGGAGCCCACCAGGATCAAACAGCAGGTGTGCATGGATACTGGGATCAGGTGCGAGATGTAAGGAACAAGTGATGCCTGAAATAGTCCCGCAACAATTGAGCTTCAGTCCAGTCCCCACGCAGGCCCTGTAAGGGAGCCCAGGCTGAGCTGTAGAGTGAGCACTCTCTGGCTCAACAGCAGCAGCTGGCAGGGCAGGCCAGCTGGACAATGGGCACAGCCTTTAGCATCAGCAAATCAACCAGAGACTGACAAGGATTAAGAGCCAGAAGACCCAGATAAGGGGTGGAAATGCTTACTGTTCACTGGCTGACTGTTCACCAGTTAGAACAAGTCTAGGTTCTGCACAACCATCGACGATAGATGCACAGGACTACAGGTGCTGTTGAGTACCCTCAATATTACTACTGATGGCAGTAAGGGGGGCAGGGTGGTGTTGGAGGGGGGAGGCTATGGCTGCTTCAGTGTGCTCATCATCTTCCTGGGGATTTCCTTCTTCTGGCAAGTGACAGTATCAGCTGTCCCTCAGGAAATCAAAAGGACATGCTTTAGAGATAGGGCCACTGCAGGGTATATCCACCAACACGTGCCCATGAGACCAGGAATACCTTGAAAACCTCCCACTACTCATCGCTCCATCAGCTCATCACTCACCAGAGCCATTCAGCGGGTCACAGAAAGGGCTGTTGGTGGGTTTCATTTACATTTATGACATTTGGCTGACACTTTTATCCAAAGCGACTTACAATTGTGACTGAATACATCTTGAGCAGTTGAGGGTTAAGGGCTTTTGCTCAGGGGCCCAACAGTGGCAACTTGGCAGAGGTGGGGTTTGAACCAGCAACCTTCTGGTTACTAGTCAAGTGAACCAAGAAACCAAATGACATCCTGCACACTAAGAACAAAACAAAGTTTAATGACTTCTTTTACAAGTAGAAAATGTAAATGAAAATCTTTACATTTACACATGAGCTTTCTGCATGGTTCTATATTTCTTAAACAGAACAGAAATTTGTCATTTCTGCAGCAGTAAAGAAATAAAGTAAAACAATGAAATAAGAAAGCTCCATCTGCAATTATTTAAAGAACTGAAGGTCAGTCTTTCAGACAACCTACAAAAATCACATATATCTGAACAAATCAGCACAGAATGTTGCACGAATTGCTGCTTGATAAGGTTCAGTGTTTGCATAATGAACACTGCCAGGGTGAGCTAGAAGCTACAGTATATAATGTTCTGAAATTGTGAACATGGATTTGGTTCCACATTAAATATTTATTTTGAACATGGATTTGGTTCAACTTTAAGTATTTAAAGCTGTGAACATATACAGCTGTAACAGGTGACTTGCAGTGCCAGCAGGAACTGAGCCAGGAACTAGTTAGGGCTCATTAGCCTGATCCCCCTCAGGTGGCACCACCTTATATAAGCAGCTTCACAAGTCTTGAGTGTTTTGCATGGGTTTATGTTACATGCACGCATGTAAATGAATGGTACTGTTGTGTTCTTGATCTCTGCAGTCTATTTTCCTATTTCCTACCCGTGCAGTGGGCTGAGTTGTGCTCTCCTGCTGCTTATGTTCCTGGTTCGAACTGTTGTTCAATTGCTCACCAGTTGCTGGGTATAGTTCTCATCAGTTGGTTTTCCCTTTTCTTTTACTCTCTTTCCTTTATCCACTTCATCAGTGGGTTCTGTTAGGAGGGTTTCCTTCTAGTGTGTAGAAGCGCGGTCCCCTGATTGCCCTGGGAGCCCTGCCACTCTGCTACAACAACATTGACTGATATGTGGATACCAAGATATTCTTTCACTGTCAGAATAGTTATTATTCCAGATACCTGTATAGGAAACCGGTATTTCTATCTTTCTTGAGAAAACTTCCTTTGTAATAATTTGCTTCACTGCTCAGTTTAGCCGCCAGCTGACGCTAATGCCTTTTTTAAATGTGTGCAGTATTTTTATGCCTCATGGGAGTCTCTTGTATCAGATTATGCAATCAACCTTTTCTCAGTTTGTGTACACAGTATACGCCTCCTACACACACACATGCACATCCATACACACGCACAAAAAATACTGAAATATTATTTTTGTTTTTACCACCTGATTCTCTCATTTGAAAATCTGAATTCTAAATTCATAATTCTAATGCATGCATACCCATGATCCTACTTAATACATGCAGATACATGGAAACACACACTCACAAAAACAAGCAATGTGAGTGATAGAAATGGGTGGCTCTCATTTTCAGCCATCGGAACTGGCAAGATGAGTCAATTAAAATGAATGGGCCATACAACAGAGGGATGCCATGGCTAAATGGAAATGTCAGACACCAGGCAAACTGCAGACCTATTGCGGACCACTTTTGTTTGTCTAAATAAGCAAAGCCACAGCAGGGAATCCAGGCTAGAATAATGGAGGGAGAGAGAGAAAGCAACAAAATACATGCTCTCTATGAAATAGCCCAGCCTGATAGAGGAGTGCCTAGAGTGTGGGACAAAAGGGAAGAGGGAAAGGAAATCAAGACATGAAGAAGAGGATTACAAAAGAAAAATGAAGGGGTGTGAATGGAGAGAAAACGTGGAGAAACAGATGGAGCTCACAGAAAAGTGAGAGGTGGGTGAAAAAGGGGGTAAAAAGAAAGATTTGATATAGGAGATGAGAGAGGAGAATGAGGGGAGGAGAGAATGGTGGAGAGGAAAGCAAGAAGAACAAAAGAAAAGAAAGACAGCAGAAGAAATGGGTAGAAACACGGGAACAGAAAGGAAAGAGTAAGTCAACTTCCACTGCAATATATTGTAATATATTCTCATTGTGATGTAGCCTGGGGGGTTGGAGTGTCTCAACAGTTTAGGCTTAGACACATTTTGATACACATGGATAGAAAGTTTTGACATTATGTCACATTCACAGACAGGTGCACAGCATGCATCACCTACTCACTAGATGGGATCTCTGCACAGAGTTGTTGAAAATTCTACAATAAAACTATACTATTATCTGAATATAAACATACAATGCATACTGTTTACTGTTTCAGTCTCATCTTACAATGGAATGCATTTTTCTCTTCAATCTACACACAGTAGTCAATTAAAATGTATTTTAATTCATAAAAAATTAAAGTGGAGTTTGTAAAAAGGTGCCTGAACAGTACCCAAGCTGGTATTCAGGTAAAATCATATCTTTGCCTGACATGATGAAGTGAAGACTGGATTATGTGGCTACGGTGTCCACAGTTCCCAGTGGCATGAAATTCTGGCGCTCAGCATCATTTCATTAATCTCATCCCTACAGTCAAATATAGTACAGCATCATCTTCTGAAGATGTTCAAGGACGGGGAGACCAAACAGCAATCCTGGGTAGAAAATGTTTCCTGAGTATCCAAGATGTCAGGCTGGGGCGAAGGTTCACATTTCAACAATACAATGACCTAACGCTTCTAAAGACATGGCACATTGAAATCAATTTAAAAAACCTACAATTTTTAAACCTCCAATACTGTAAACCCTACTCAACTACAAAAAAGGAGCAGGCACAGTAAAATAACTATCAAATTCTTATGATTTTAGATAAAGTTTTATTGATCCCAGAGGAAACTGCAGAAATTTGATTATTCAATTTTCTTTGGCATCAATTTCATATATACTCTACATAAAAGACAGTACATGTAAAAGACAGTAAACATTACACCGTAAATGACAATGGTAAAACATTGTTATATCACTGTAAACGTAGCCCATCATAAAGTCTACAACGCCATATGGTTGTAACCCAGCTTTTTTCAGTGGTATTTGATGGTAAACCAAATTAGTCCTTGTCAGCTGACATCAGAGCCTTGCTCCCTCTTCTTCTTCCTCTCTGATCTCTCTGATGGGCACCTACAGCACTCAGATGCTCCTCTCCCAGTTCTTCATATAATCACACGCCTGACCTTATTGCTATCCCTTAGTTCTAATTAGCATTTTGCTCAAGCATCCTAGATTACGTTGATTCCACGAACTAATTTTACCTGCAGGCTTGCACTAATTAAAGAATCCAGGAAGCCTGAGCAAAATCCTGGCAAGGATTTTTATTTTCTGAACCTGGAATGTCCATCTCTGCTAACTAGTGTTGGAATAATATGTTTCTTTGTGTTTACACCTGGAGATTATCAGGTGATAACTGGGATGACTTGAGTTAACTATTTTGTGTGCAAGTGTTTTTTTAAATGAGGACAGTGCTTTATGGAAGAGTTTGTGTGTGGATGTTTTCACTGAACATCTAACAAATCTGTGTATTAAATAGTGTTTAGAGTTTTGGGAAATTCATGATGAAATAGTTTGAGATATTTGATTCACAGGGTCACCTTGACTGTCTAAATCATTGTGAAAAACTGTCATATGTTCTGTTCTATGTTGATCTGTGCTTCTGTTTTTTTTCCTTTTGGTGTGTCAGTTCTGTGTCATTTCTGAGCTTTATTTGTGTGTATTTGCCACCTGAATAATAAGAGGAAGAAGACAGTCCTTCATGCACCTTTGTTTAGTTATGATTGTGTCTATCAGTATATACAACATGTGCCGTCTCTGTATATTCTTCTCTGTACACATTTGAAGCTCTGTTTATGTAAATGTGTGTGTGTGTGTGTGTGTGTGTGTGTGTGTGTGTTTTGCATGGCTTAGGTGTTATCTCGAGCATGGTTTGTAATTTCTAATCAGCTGATACACTGTTGCTGTGAAGTGTAATGCACCAGACTCCCTGCTGTCATATTAAATCCAGTCCTATGTCTATTATCCAATGAGTTGGCCAGGGAAGAGAGGGATGTCAGCTCAATTCAATTCAGAATTGTAGACAAACACAGACTCGCTTTTGGCATTCCTATTCAGTACCAGTACACCATCTACAGCTGCTGCTACAGGGTTACATTAGTTGCTTTAGTTCAAGTGGCTGATTCAGTATTCGTTAATATCACAAAAGTGGTGATTATCCCTGAAGAGCTGCTTGGGGGAAACATACATTTTTTTATGTTTCATCATGTGATTGTTTTGATCACGATTTACAAATGTGTTCTGATGATGAATTCATGAAATTGAAAAATCATTGGTTTGAAGATTTGTGTGTAGTGCGATATTGAGCATAATTATTAATTAAGTGAAATTATCATATATTTTTTAAAAGCATACACCAAGTTAGAATGTTTTATGAAGTAGAAAATAGTCATCTTTGTCTGAAGCTGAAGGGTTATTTTTCTGTTAGTAATCATACCATCTGGGTGTAAAATTTCCCTCTGTGTCAGCGGCAGGTACCTCGGCTGAAATAACGTTGGCCCCCTTTTACCCGCAGCCTCTTCCTCCCAGCGTGGGGTCACTCTGATTGTTTGGCCTGTCTCCTGCACATGCGGCTCTCTGAGCTGGCCATGTTTGAGCTGACAATGGGAGGGGTTATGGAGGGTCATGCTCTGTCTGTTTTTCTGGGACACTCTTCCAGAGGTCCAGGAGATTGCAGTAACCATCCTCGCATGCGGTCATTGTTCCCCAGACACTGCTGTGTATCCACGTGTATTAAAAATAATGAGAGATAGTAGAGAGGTAGGGGCAGCCCAGCTGCAGGAGGGTGTAGTGGGAGGTGTGAAGCAAACAAACACTCAGAAACACAGGCCTGGGGTAGAGAGAGTGAATGCTTCCTTTAGATTTTTGCCAGAACATGAACCAGAAATTATATTTAAGTATGTTTAAGTAATTATGTTTAAGTTAACAACATATTGTGTATAACTTTACATATCATCCCGTTATAGATAATCTGGCTACTTTCTTATCATATCCTTACTCCTTCCTACTACTTGTTGACTTTATTCTTTACAGCTTTATATGCATCAAATCCTCTGAAACTATTTTAGAGGTATAACTATACCTCTATATTATTTCTTCCCTTGTGGCCTTTTCTACAATAGAACATTGCATGTAACTGTGTTCAATTAACAAGCAAAAATGCATTTGTCACCATATCATATATATTAGCATAGAAACCTTTCTGTTAAACTCCATAAACTCCATAATGATATTCATTTTAATATTATTCACTGAATATTTAATATGATGTAGAGGGGACATACACATGTTGCTGCATCATAAAGTTTAAGTGTATTGAACTGACAGCCTTAGTCCAGTTAAACTGTCGCGTCTCCACCACAACCTATTTTCACAAACAGTAACTTATTGTTGATCTTACTTACTCTTGATCTTCCTTTTCCTCTCATTCTGTTTCTGCTCCCACTCATGTCATCATTCTCCCATGATCCTCCTGTTCATTTTTTTCTCCCTCCACAGCAAACATCCTCACAGTCATCATCTTATCACAGCTGGTGCTACGCCGTCAGAAGTCGTCGTACAACTATCTCCTGGCCCTAGCTGTTGCTGACATCCTGGTCCTTCTGCTCATCGTATTTGTGGACTTCCTCCTGGAGGACTTCATCCTCGGAACACCTTTGCCGCCCTCTCTGAACAAGACAGTGCAAGTATTGGAGTTCTCCTCCATCCACACCTCCATCTGGATCACGGTGCCCCTCACCGTGGACCGCTACATCGCAGTGTGCCACCCTCTACGTTACCACACCGTCTCCTACCCGGCTCGCACTCGCCGAGTCATCCTGGCCGTCTACACCGGCTGCTTGCTGTCCAGCGCGCCGTACTACTGGTGGCCCGAGCTGTGGCACGGGCTTCCCGGTGCGAGCGGAGGGGGTCGCAGCAGTGCCGCCCAGCACGTCCTGGTGTGGGCCCACTGCGCCACCGTCTACCTGCTTCCCTGCTCAGTCTTCTTCTCTCTCAACACAGTGATCGTGCGGAAACTCCGTTGCAGACGCAGCTGCTTCCGTCTGCGTGGCTACTCCACGGGGAAGACCACAGCCATCCTGCTGGTCATCACCTCCGTGTTCGCCGTGCTCTGGGCCCCTCGCACCGTCATGATCCTGTACCACCTGTACACGGCGCAGCCGGCCAAGCCCGGCCCCGCCCGGGCGCTCCACCTCATCACAGACGTGGCCAACATGTTGGCGCTGCTCAACACTGGCGTCAACTTCTTTCTGTACTGTTTCATCAGCAAGCGCTTCCGGGTCATGGCTGCCACTGTGCTCAAGTCCTTTTTTCGCTGTAAGAAGCAGCCGCCACCATTCTATGCCAGCCACAACTTCTCCATCACAAGCAGCCCCTGGATCTCCCCCGCCAACTCCCACTGCATCAAAATGCTTGTGTACCAGTACGATAAGAACGGTAAGCCAGTCTGTATATCGTCCTGAGCGCAGACAGTAGCTACTTACTGAGCTGCAATTAAACAGTTTGATCGAGCTGCTTGAGTCAAACAAGGAGCGAGACAAAAAGCAGCTCACAAGTTCATGACTGTGATTGTTTTAGAAAAGATGGATCAAAAATGTCTAACGAGAAATGTGAGGTTTGATACACAGCACTTTTAATGGTTGAACTCTGGTTCAATAACTTTTGATAAAGCTGTCATTTACAGTAAACATACCAGCAGGATATTAATGCAAAAAAAGGATTCAGCTTCAAAATCATTTAGTAAGCTGTTGAATGTCCTGATGTGTAAGAGAGTCAGAGCACACAATCTCTGACTGATGTACTTGATGTGTAAGAGAGTCAGAGCATACAGTCTCTGACTGATGTACTTGATGTGTAAGAGAGTCAGAGCATACAGTCTCTGACTGATGTACTTGATGTGTAAGAGAG
>JAOYMR010000001.1:20517681-20533527 GCA_025802075.1 Tenebrosternarchus preto
CAAGGGTTTGTACATTTATTTATCTTTCTACTTTTATAAGAATCACACTTTTGTATACAGTCCTTCCTTTTTCTGGATCTTGTTAGAGCATTACACGGCCAGCTGTGATGGCTGAATAGTGAATGAACTGAAAAAAAAAAAAGTTACAAATGATATAGAGCTGATAGTAGCAGCAGTACTATCTGAATCCTGTTGCTGGTATTGGTCTACATGAGGTATCAACTACTAGCTGCTAGCACCAGTGATCTTAGCAATACCAAACATTTTTGCAGACAATGGAAAACCACATGACCAAATAACACTTTCAGTCATTCAGAAAAACTGGTGGATACATCAGCAGCACTCCAAGATGTGGGCACATATGTCCTATACATGTCATGGATTATAGAGTAAAGCATACAGCAGCATGACTTCATAGGGTTCACTACTAGATGCAAACCACTCAGAGGCATCAAGAACAAAAAGGCCAGGTCACAGGGTGCAAAAACGTGGGCACAAATAAGACAAAAGTTAACCTGTAACTGAGTGATATAAAAGAGGGGGTCTAGGGAGCTCAACATCCAGAGTACATGCTAACATAGTGGTCTGAGTGGCTGTGGGTCTTAGTGGAATTGGTTCAGTTGTCTTCAGTGATGAAGATGAATCTAAAAATGTAGAGAAGGATTGTTCCTGTTCAGATCCAAACAAATGCCTCAAAATCAATTTGCAGCAATGTAGTGGATTAAGATGCTCAAAAATACTAGGGACTATAAATAAAACAAGTTGTGAGTCCTATTTGTTTCACATGACACAATGTATATCAAAATACATTTTGCACATAACCTCTTGGTAACTGTTTCGATTTAACCTACTTGAAATCCAGAGAACTTGGCCTATTTAATTGTGAAGGAGAGAGGTTAAATGATATTCTTTGTATTTATATATCTTTATGCATACACAGAGCAGTCATCACTGCAGTCTTTCTGTAACAGTGCTATCTCGAGTCAGGGGGACTGAAGTCCTCCATACATTAGTGCACAATATGGATTTCCGCTCTGTTAGGTAATTGTGCAGGCTGTGGACATACAGATCATAGTTTTGTTGCTCTAGTTATTCTGGGACCTAAGGGCCACTTCTTCCTTCACTCTCTCTGCTTATTATTTTGGTGTATATGAAGATGATGCACAGCTCCACACAATTAAGCGTGTTGTGTATATGCATGTTTAAACATGGCTAAGCGTGTTGTGTATATGCGTGTTTAAACGTGGTTAAGTGTGTTGTGTATATGCATGTTTACACATGGTTAAGCGTGCTGTGTATATGCATGTTTACACATGGTTAAGCGTGTTGTTTATATGCATGTTTAAACGTGGTTAAGTGTGTTGTGTATATGCGTGTTTAAACGTGGTTAAGCGTGTTGTGTATATGCGTGTTTAAACGTGGTTAAGCGTGTTGTGTATATGCGTGTTTAAACATGGTTAAGCGTGTTGTGTATATACGTGTTTAAACATGGTTAAGTGTGTTGTGTATATGCGTGTTTAAACATGGTTAAGCGTGTTGTGTATATGCGTGTTTAAACATGGTTAAGTGTGTTGTGTATATGCGTGTTTAAACGTGGTTAAGCGTGTTGTGTTTATGCATGTTTATATGTTCATATGTGCATGTTTATGTTCATATACACAGTTAAGCCTGTTGTGTTTATGTTCTTTGGATTAATGCGAATCAGCCAAAGGCTGTGCAAACCTAAAAAAAAAGTTCAACCACTGCAGCACCACCAACACCTCCTCCTCCCCCACTGGGAAACAAATACAATACTGAGCCATCACCTCATATCCTTTCTGAATAACACTCTACTGTCATTGGTCAGATGGGGCCTGGAACAAACTCTGAAACAGTGTCAGTTTTCCTTGTGTTTTACACTACAGTACAAAATTCATAGATATGGAGGCCCACAGTATCACAAGAGAACAGCAACTGTGAAGCAAACAAAAGATGACAACATCCTGACATGAAGGGCCAACACAAATGCATTAAATAAAAACATGAAAATATTACCAGAAATGAAACCTTCAAATCCTGCATTTGTGGAAATAATCAAAAACTTACAACATTGAAACATTAAGTGATAACGCATTGACATCAAGCCATAACAAAAATGATTTCATTAACCTAAATGAAACATTTTCAAAAATACTGCATGTAAGGTCACTCGGATCAGAAATGCCAAAAGCCACTGGCAGCAGATGTTTTCAGCACAGAGAAGTGTGAAGGTTTCCTCTACATCAGCGTCCATAACCACAACTGTTCAGCTCAACTAATCAAAAAAGAGAAACAACAAACATTTAAGGAACATCATATACCTCAAACACCTTTAAAACAATGGTGGTTTTATCATTATACAGTAGTAAAAAAATCAATTTCAAAATACATGCGTAAATAAATATATATCTGTAAATAATGCTCAGTTTTCATTTCCAGTCATGTTTACAGATTTGAGTGTTGGTGTTTAAATTTAGAACTCTCGTTCTCCTGTTCGGTCTCCACCTGTATCCTGGAATAGTTATTCTTTCCTGTTGGGTTATGAAGCAAGATCCCTGTTTTAGAAATGACAGAATATTTCTGCACATTACATATTTGCTCATTCTGTATTAACAAATTTTGGTCAAAACACCAATCCTAAATTGCAAACTTGATGATCTGTGAAAATTTATGAATGAACAAATATTGTTTTGATTTAGCTATTTCAGGGTCTGGGTCTAGAAGTGTGCGTGTGTGCGTGTGTGCGAGACAGATACGGGCCTGGCAACCACAACATCTGCAAATAAGAAGAAATGGAGAGGACTGGGGACAAGTGCCTGTCAGGGGATACATCCCTGTTTATTATAATGCCTACTGCACCTTTTAAAAAAAATCATAATCACCACCCCCCGCCACGCACACACACTCATAAACAACATACAGGTCTGAAAATTGGACCATAGTCACCCAGGGATTTGTTGCAATTCACCTTCATGGAGCCATAAAACATGCGGGGTAGTAGCTAACAAGAAGCTGGGAGAAGGAAATGAAGCAAAAGCTGACAGCGGACGCAGGTGAGATATCTGTAGAACAAGGTGGGAAAATGTGGTTTGTTTGAGTAGCTCAGTGTTTAAAGAGATGATTCTGTAGATGTTGTGCATTTCTGACAATGTGACAAAGTTGTAGGCACAAAACTCATCTTATTTTTGACTTATGCTTGTCCAAATCAACAAATGTATCCTAAGATTAGCCGGTATCATAGATGGTACAGTGAGCATGAGAAGAACTGTACTCTTCATAAATCACTATGTATGACTGCAGTGCTATGAATTATTACACAACTAAGTCTCAAGGCTACTATACATACTGCCTGCATGTGGGGGAAACCCTGTCTGCCATGCTTTCATTTAGCACTTCAAGTTCCACTGTTGAATATAAGCATTTCCATAGTCCTCTGGGTATTAGACTCACTGTCTCTCTGTTCTCTGAGTAGAGACAGGAGTGAGCTTTGTCACAGAAGGATCAAAGGACTAAGGCATTACAGCAGCTCTAACACAAGGTACCATATGGTGAAGACCACTACATGAGCATGTTCTCTAACGCAGTGCTGGATCTGCTTACACACAGTATGCTAATATTATACCATTATACAGTAACACGAGATATACCATTATACAGTAACACGTAGGTTTTGCTGTATTTTAATTGATGTATATGTTTATTTATTTATTTATTATACTATTTTTAATTGATGTGTTTATTGATTGATTGGTCACCAAGTCATTTGTCATTAAACAAGCAGTTATTCCATTCTTCTGTGTCTGCTGAGTGGGGTCATATTGGAAGAGTTTGGATGGGTCCTACCATGTAAAACCACATTCTAATATGCCCTCTCTTACAACCAGCCATCCCTCAGTTGGCTTGTATCTGGCAAGGGATAAAGCCTCCCCTACTCCCCAAATCCCCTACAAAAGTACTGCCTCTCTTGAGTGGGGGAGAGTGTAGGGGGGTGGATAGAGGGTGAATGGGGTGGGTAGCTGATAGAGTTAAGTTGATTCTTATACATGCTACGTTGAGGTTAGTATTGTCAAGAATACCATTCAACTTTCCAGTTTTTCACAGAAGGAATATTCTTCTTTAAAATATCACAAAGCAATATTGTGACCCTTAAAACAAATCTAAATTATATCTGAATTCAGAAGGGCAGTTTCAAGGGGCATTTCACAAACTAATTTGGCAGCTTCACTAAAATGGGCTTTAGTCTTCTGTCAAAAGCTCTGTGTAACAACAACAGCAATAATAATAATAATAATAATAATAATAATAATAATAATATAACACTGAGTTGATCATGAAAATGGGATTGTAATTAAAACCTATATATCACGTCTTACATTATTCAGTAAATTAATCCTAATCGTAGACAACTCTAGTATTCAATAAGAGCTTCCATATGGGCATCGCACACTGAGTAATGTATAGTTATGAAAACGTTTACAAAACAGAGTTGAACTCAGAATAACTAAACGGGAGGGGGGCGGAGATACTGTCAGTCACTACACGCCTCTCTAGATTGATCAAATCGAACAGCTGAAGACGCGCGTGTTGAACTGAAGGGAAAGCAGGAGAGTAACAACAAGCCGTTAGTCTACTTTTAACTAATTGTCTCGTCAACACAGTAGTTACGATATACGGGGATTTTCAGAACAGCGAATTGAGAGCTATGATTGACGTAGTCCTGTTGCTAATGTAGAAGATAGAGCTGTTGAGTAAACATTAATCTCTTTTCGTCAAGAGGACAATCGCCATAACTGAGTATCTGGATCTGGAAACGTTGCCGTATTGACCCTTGTTCCACAGTAAACGAGTTTGCTCATTTCATTATCCAGAAAAAGCGAGGAAAGAAGATTTCTTTGCTGTATGTCAGATTTGGTGTTAACTCCGTGAAAGTGAGACAACACGGAGCGCCTATTTATCATACACGGATAATGCGGTCTGTTGGTGACTGCTGAGGCAAGTCAGACTCAACTAGCGGTCTTTGCTGTGAGACACGGTTCCAGTGATCCAAGCGGATTAAATAACTTGTTTTCTTCTTATTTGGGATTCGTGTTTTTGATTTATTTACGAATATTTTCATTTATTTACGTCAAGACGGTGTTGCTGAGTGAATGCATCACTGAACAAAGGATTTTGGAAAAACATCGATTGCCACACTATTCTGCCACATCCACTAAGAATCTCACTGGACTCACTGTAGGCTAGAACACAAGAAATCTCGTTCGAGGTTCGTAGAAATCTAAACCTTGAACAGTATCTTTTAGTCTGAGGTTACAGTGTTAAAGCTGCTGTAGCTCGGGATCCCAGTCGCTAAACTCATCGGAAGGAATAATCCGAAATGTGACATTTTTACATCTACCCTCAAAAACGTGTGAGACGTGAATACCGCAGTCGTTTGCATAGGATTTATCCACCAAGGTATGCTCATTTCATGTATATTAGTTTGCCATGCTGATTTTTTGTATGTATTCATTGATTTTCTTCGGTAAAATCTGGGAAATTATGGTGTAATCAAATTGACGTTTATTGCTTGTTAACCCATTTGTATTCAATTCTCTATCAAAAAGGTCTTTTACGGTTCCATGAAAGCCATTAACCGAAGATAAAATGTCGGACAGCTCAGATATCTGGGATAAATTCTAGTCAAAGTATATCCAGGCAAAACGTGCAAGCAACTTACATAAATTTCCGTTTATTAGTCAACAGTATGCATATATCGAATAGTTATCTTGATGAATCGTGACTGAGTATGGTGGCCACTTTAATAACCCCTGAAAGGAGAACATCACACCCCCAAAGGAGGACATACTGGGGACGGAGAAGTGACACTAAAGCACACAAAATTAAAATCATAAGCTATCTACTTACCCAACAGAACCGGCCAATTTGATCTAGAAATCTGTAATTTAAATAGGTGTTTTACTCAACTAACTTGGCACCTAACTGCAGTATTAAAGGCGCCTATGGAAAAGCGTACAGAAAGAATGAAATTCATCTTTCATATTTCTTCGAAAGGAAATGATGAACTGACCGCTGATAACTGGAGTTATCTTTTTTGTGTTTTCATACCGTTACAAACATCATACTAGCATTTAGAGCGCGGAGTTTCTGTGGTAAGTCGGTAGGTGAGGTACAAGGCGAGCTGTTAAACCAATGAAATACAAGGTATTTTCTTTGACTTGTATGTGACCCAGTGGTACGCTAAAATAACGTTGATCAATGGAAAGAAACTACCACCTCCCTCCTGAAAGATGACAAATGGATTTCCGCTTAGGCGCTTTGCCTTTCGGAAGACAGGGATCTGAAAAAACGGACTTTCCGGCCTAAAACCGGATGACAATTACTTACATACCCTATTATAATTATAGGAATTTAAATTGTGATTTTAAATTTCGAAACATATTGTAAATAATGTAGGAATGTAGTTAAATGTGTACTAAAATCCTATCAGGCATGGGAACTGAGAATGTTGTAGCCCACATGTAAAGCTCAGCCTTTCGCCAGCCGTGGCCCTGGAGCAAGTTCAAGGGTTACGTTTATGATTTTAATATATTTACATTATGTAGTTAATGATGATCATTTTGTGGTTTTTTATAAGGATTATATATAGACTCTCAGCATTAGACTAAAACATTTGCATGTGAAAAGGTTTAGCTGTTCCTTAAGCGGCCAGATCTGCAATCGAAATTTTAGTGACTGATACAATTAATCTTTACAACATACGGCTTTAACTGTATAGAATACACCCATCCTGGTTTATGGTTTGCTAAAGATATTGACATGTACCAAACAGTTATAGTACCACATTAATGCAAATGAACAGTTCAGTCATTTTGACCAGTAACTTATGTTTATTTTGTGGCATTTTTATAACATTTTATAGCAAACCAAAATTCAAGGTTAATGTAAAGAACACACGTTTTTGGTTCGTTTGTATTATAATGATGTTTTTAGACATTAGAAAGGAGAGAAATAACAGGGAAACAATATATGGATTTCAGTGAATCCTAATTCATAACAGGCATATATATTTTTTACATCCCTGAGCTTATGTGGTACATCCTACCTTGGCCTCTCTAATAACGTTACTAGATTTTGGTAGATTTTATCTGTGTCGTTTAACTTAAACAAGTTATTTATGAATAATTTCATGAAACTGGAGCACAATGATATATCCTCTAATACCTTTATGTAATTTTGAGGTGATTCCTCTTCTATGTATAATGTAAATCAACCCTGGAGAAGTGGAAGAGATTCTGGCTGCTAATTGCCAAGTCAGTCAGCATATGATCACAGTTTGAGACGAGTCACATGTTAATGAGCTCTAATTACTAGAAGCAGAGATTCCTTGAGATGCAGAACAAATAGCTGCACTCCCAAAACCCAGTTTAAATGGCCTTGTGGGGGTCATTATTTGTCCTGCTCAGTCTCTCTCTCTCTCCCTCTCTCTATGACCCCCATTTCTTGTTAAAACTTTGTGTGTGTTGGGGGGGGGTTAAATGGCAGTCTTATAGATTTATTATGAGGCTGAACAAAATCTGATAACAGAAGAAGTGAATGAACAACTGTTGGGTAGACTACAGTGCCTTTATTGATCTATTTTTCCAGAATACTAGGGTCCCTTGCCTATACACTCCTTGCATATTCCTGTAGAATATTCCAAGATGGTACCAATTTTAAGGCTTAATGGAATTGCAAGTTTGTAAAGTAACGTAGTGGCCTATACAAATTATCCTATACTACAGCCTGTATGCTAATTAATTGTCATGTAAAGATATTCTGTTTTAAAGTGAAAACAGTGAATACTAACAACAGATTTATTTTATGAATGAAAAATAATGAAAAGGTATGGGATTTCAAAGACACAGCTGGTTAGTTAAACATGTAACTGACCATAGCATAGAAACATACACATGCTGTTCAGTATGTAGATGATCAGGCCTGTAGCAGTAGTTGGTCTAACACAATAGCTATTTTGCATGATGTTACGTAATATACAGCTTAAAGGAATTGGAACACTTTCTTGGCTTGCATCATTTACTCTATAAAATAGACCATCGCAGCCTTTTTATGCTGACGATGGACAAAGAGCTAAAATAGAGTAGAGTAAGTAAGGCTTCCCCACTGGATGGAAGAGGTGGTGAGAGCCATGGGCAACTTTAACCCTCAGCATGGCTTAAAGGAGCAGGTTTCTACACTAGCAGTGCACAAAACCTGGCAAGAGCTGGATTTTTTGGCTGTTAGAAAAGAGAGAAAGACAGGAGGAGTGAAGCGAGTGAGAAACAGTGAGGTAGTGGGGGTGGAAATGGATCGGAAGCTGCATGTGTGATTGGGTGGCTTGGAGAGGCCAGAGAGAGAGAGAAGCACATCTTTCACAGCACATCTTCGAATGTGGCAGTGTGACGAGTGTTCCAGCAAGGCAAGGGGAAACAGACAAAAAGGGGTAAAGGGCATTCATTCTAAAAAGGAATGCTGAAATAATAGAAGGGTTGATAGAAGTTGGAAAAGAATCTTCCACCATCACCCCTTGTCAAACAAAATGGAACCTTCCTCTTAGTACTCTGGTAGTTTTCATGTTTCCAAAATCACCCATTTTTCAAAATCATTCCAAAAACCCATTCTAATGTTACTCTACTGAAGTCTTTTGTGCTACTGTGAGTGAAAGCATATAAGAGGTGAATGAATGAGACTGGCAGGCAGTGAAGAAGAGGTAGGGTTTATTGATCTCCTGTAGTGCTTCTGAATTGATTTAATTTGGCATGGCACAGTTTAAAGCTTGTGTGATAGTTGTTTTGCAACATTCTTTGTGTTCAGAAACCCCAATTTTAGATGGAAAGTGGGCTCTGGCTATGGGAAAGAGCTGTTGATGTAGAAAACTCATGAGCAAGTCCTCTGAACATAAGCAAGGCCCCATCCCCTCTGCTCTTTTCTGATGTTACCATGGCAATCATGGTTTCTGCCAGAGCACAACATTATGGGAGCATGGCACTATGCAGTCTGTGAAAGCAGTGCCCCCAGTCACCCCCTCTTTGGGTGACTCACACAGTAAAATTACTGACTGAGGTTTTTTATGTAGCCTTGTGACATCTAGTTTGTAATGATGTTGCCATAGAGGGCGTACAGAGATACAACACAAAGTGTTGGACTTATAGTAAGCAGGAATAGCGGTAATAATTTAGTAATAGAACCTTTGGTATGCTCTGCAATCTGATGAGAGCATCTGGGGAGTAGTGTGTCACTTTATACAGATGATCTGCTTTTGTATTTCCAGGCCAGAGAATCTGATTCCGCAATGGTTAGAAAGGCAGATCTTGAAAGATCATAACATAATTGGGTGCTGGGCCTACCTAATCTATTACATTAAAATTGGTCTACAATTGTATGTTAAACTACTGGATTTCCTCAATTTCATATAAAGAAGGTCCCACCTTTTCATTCATGGAATTTAAAGCAAGTCTTCCGAATTTCCATATGTAAATTTGGACAGCAAATATTTAGAAGGCAGATTTCATGTGACTTTTACGTCAGTCCAGCTGGAAGGACGATAACAATTTCCTCTTCATTAAAGTGACGTAACTGGGCATGACTCAACAGAGAACCATCATTAAAATCTTCACTCTCTTCTGCCTCTTCACCCTCATAGTCATTTGTTGTCACTATTTGCAGCCTCATGAACCCGAGCGTCAGACTAGCGCCTACTTTAGTTAGCTACGTGTTGAACCTCCATCTGTGGGGATCATCAGCTATATGGATTTAATAAACACTAGGCATTAATGGAACCCAATTTTGTTTGATTTTTTGTTTGTTTGTATGTTGTTTTACAATTACTCTACAAAAGAAAAGAGGTCATTAGTATTAATGCTTTAATGATAGTGATGATAAAGTGCCTTACAGAAGTATGACTCTTACTTCTCACCATGATGTAGTATTCTAAACCAAGAGACCAGACCCACCTATCAGTCATCCAGAAACTGAAGAAATTCTTCTCTTGAGTCACCGCTCGAGTCTATATGATGCCCTCTTGAATATTTGGCATGTCACCTGTCCTGCATATAGAATAGCCTGTGTTTGAAACTGGATCACAGAGTCAAAACCAGTGTGGATCAGCTTTAGCTTAAAGGCCATGTCTAATTTTGAACCCCTACCCATAATCCCACAGCACTGTTAGAACAAGCCATTCCTTTTTGAGGAAGTAAAGGCATCAGGTGTCATTGGTGAACTACATAAATATAGCCTCGCCTGCAACTTTATTAGAAACACCAGTAATTATATCCCCATTGTAGGAGTACAGTTCTTGAGTGTGTAGCACATTTATTGGCATGCACAAATGTGTTATGAAGAGCTCTATCCTTTCAAACACACTTTTTCTAACCACAGAGCTCCAGTTTGACTGGATATTTTGGTGGTGTCCCACTCTCAACTCCGTAACACTCCCCTGCAACATTGCTGGTAAACTTTCCAGCTCAACATCACCTCTGTGCCACTACTATGTCAGTGTTAATGCTGTGTTGAGGACAATCAAATAATATGTGCTCAGTAGGGTTTCACTGCTCAGAAGCACACCACAGATGGCGATGAAGGAGGGCCGATGAAATGCTTATGCCAGCAAATGACAGGCAGAGTGCAATTGTGTGATTCTAAAATGCACCTAATATAGTTTCTTTATCATACTTTGTAGTATATACACTTCTTAGTATATATGACATGAACCTAAGGAATGGTGCATGCAAGCGGTATTTCTTTTTATCAATGAATATTGTAATCAGAGTTGTAAATCTGTACAGATGTATTTTGGAAAAACTTTTTTGAAGTCTTTTGAAGCTCTTCAGATGAATGGGTTTAGATTTGAATTAAACTATTTTCATGTCAACTAAATTGATCTCTCACCTATAAGATGTATGTTTGTTTATTTCAGTAAGGCCTGGATACTAATCAACCAACCACACAGTGATACTTTAATGTTAGTCATTACTTGAACACAAACACACAGTTATGGCTGTGGAAAGACTAATGTCAGGGTTGAGGCACGGACAGAAAGAAGGATTGGTATGTGGAACTGTTTGTTTTTCTGTATCCTTCATCAGTGGTTTTTTATATCTGTGAGAAGTTATGTTTGTGTATTATGATTTGAGAACTTGTATTAAAAAATATGATATGTAAAAAAAATATATAACAATATCTCCAACTACATACACCTAAAAACGTTTTGCAAGTATTAAGTGCTGCATGTATGCAAAAATAATTTTTTGTTTTGTTTTGTTTTATTAAAATGAGATGCATTCCATCTACAGTCTGCAGATGGAGTGTCCTTAAGAGCAAACACCATCAGAGAGTCAGTAGCACTTTGGCACAGTCTCTGCTTTATTTTGCATTGAAGAGATAGATTTCCTTGCCTGACAGCACACACATTACATGTGAGAGATACGTTGCTTTATTTCCAGTTACCACAAATCTGAGATGTGTATCAATGAGGATGAAGAACCCATGCCATGCCTGGCACACGCTCATATGTATAAGTCATGGGGGTGTAGCTGCATGTGATGCTCATGTTCCCGTCATGTTCATTTTTGCCCTTAGATTTTATCAGATGGATGTTAGAGATTATGTAGCACTGGCTTGTGGCTTGTTTTCTGTTTTTGCACACATTTATTTTGTGTCTCCTTTCCTCTCTTTCTATCAGATGACATTCTTCCTTGTGCTGGTGTTCCTCTTCCCTGTCTTGGACTTGGGCTTTGCTCAGGACAAAGCCCCCGAGGTACCATGGGGCTGTGGATTTGGCTTGAGCCGCCCCTACACCCTGCTGTGTGACCTGGAGGCCGTGTGGGGTGTGGTGGTGGTGGGTCTAGCAGCTGCTGGTGCCCTTGCTGCCGTTCTTCTGGCTCTGGTGCTGCTGTGTCGTCTTCGCTCCGTGACCGAGGCTGAGAAGCGGAGTGGCGTTGGCCCCATCCTCCTGCTGCTTGTAGGCATTGTGGGTCTCTTCGGTCTGAGTTTTTCCTACCTTATTGAGAGCGACCAGAGTCTGTGTGTTGTTCGCCGTGCCCTCTGGGGTGCGCTCTTTGCCCTGTGCTTCTCCTGCATGCTGGTACAGGGCGTGCGTCTGCGGCGGCTGGGGCAGGAGCGGCGCAGCCCAGGCGGATGTGCCCTCAGTGGGCTGGCGCTGGGGCTGGCGACGGTCCAGGGCATCGTGGCAGCCGAGTGGTTGCTCTTAACCGTGTTGCGACAGGGTGAGCAGGCCTGCCAGTATGAGCCACTGGACTTCGCCTTGGCTTGCTCCTATGTGCTGGTGCTCTTGATCGCCGCCCTGGTGGCAGCAGTGCTGGCGGTGTGCCGCAAAGCCCAGCCGTGGCGCTGTAACGCCGTGTGGCTGCTGGTCTCCTGCCTGCTGTCTGTTCTGCTGTGGGCCGCGTGGATTGGCTTCTATGTGTACGGTAACCAGGCGCTGGGGAAAGCTCCAGACTGGGACGACCCCGTGCTGGCTGTGGCACTGGTGGCACAGGGCTGGCTCCTGCTGCTCTGCCACGCTGTACCAGAGGCCCACATCTGCCTACGACTTCCAGCTCAGCCCTCCGCACCAGACTACTTTGACACATCACAAAACTCAACACGCATGAGGGAGACCAGCTTTGACGAAGACATCCCCCTCTCGCTCAGGCAGTTTGTAGAGAATCAGGGATACGGATTTGATGAAAATGCCGCAGGTATATATCACTGGAATAAAAAAACATAAAAGCAGATGCTGTATTTTACAATAAAGCATGGTAATCGTTTGTGCTTGTTATGTAGAGACCAAGAGTTAACATGTCTTCATGTGTTAGGGCTGAGGGGAGGAGGCCACAATAATGGCAGCACAGGAACAAGACCCAGTGCCCCTTTCCGCAGTAATGTCTACCAGCCCACTGAGATGACTATGATACTGAATGGAGGAGCAGTGAGTATATCACCTTGAATTTCACACTGATTACAATCAAATCCTGCAGAATTCACTGCTAAAATATGAGTAAACCTCTTGCTTAACATCGATCCTTACCTTATCTGCTCAAATCAAATCTATAAGGAACAAAGAGGCTTCCATTCCGAAGAAAGAAACACTTAAATTAACTTTGGATAAGTTTGGGAGTGGATAAAATGGGTGTGGACAAGTTTGTGTACTTCAGTGTTTAGCTGTATTTGGTTAGAGTTGTTATGTATGTAGGCTGTCACAATTTCTGTACTGTACTGTAAATTCCTCAGCTCACTGTAGTGGCTCCATCCCCCTCATTGCCACTATATATATAACTAAAGCCTGCCGACAGTGCAGAACAGCATTCAGAGACACTCACATTGCATCAACGCAAAGCCAGAGCAGCATTTCAGCTCAGAGAGACACCGAGCTACCTGGTGAAGACTGCTTGTGTCTGCAGTATGTGTGCTGGTTGAACAGATTAGAATAGAAACGCCCCCTTTAACCCTAAATTGCATAATGATTAGGTCTCTGTATTTAAGGTCTGTATACTTCAGCAGAAGACTAATTACAATCTAGTACTTATTTCTTCCCATCTGACAGCATGACACAAGGAAGCTGAAGCGTTGTACCTAAATATCAGATGAAAACATAACAGTGCTACTGGGTTTATCTAAAATCCAAGCTTGGCACTGTACATCATGTTTTCCCCCAGTAACACATGACTAAGGGAAGTGAGGGAGTTCTTTTTATCAGTCTGAAATGGCATGATCAATTGGCATGATTGGTGTAATGGTCTAATGGTCTGATATTTCACTTTTCTCTTTTTACTGTGTAGGTCCCGTCCGCACCCCCCACATACACGGGAAGGCAGCTGTGGTAAAGGGACTAAGTAAGACAAAGAGGAGACTGAAATGAGGATGAAGGACAAGGGATCCTGTTATGAAGGCTTTGATGGGACTAATGATTCTACCTTTTGTGGCAATGACCCCAAGCACTGCAGTGTGACTGAAATGAGTGAGGACTCTTGACATGTCTGCATGTGTGAGTGACCTTGTGATTTGCTGGAATCTAAAATGAGCATTGCAAAAAAAAAAAAAAAAGACACAGATCGGCTGTTGGTAGCAATGATGTTGTAGAGAAAATAGTGATTCCCTTATCAAGGTATGCAGAGCAATCAAATGAGACTTTTCCATTCGATTAGCTGGAATTCATCATTCCAAGCCTAAATAGATGTTTGGACTGTCTTGTTTTTTTGGTTATACATTTGGGATACTTTTGTTTGTATGAGATGAGTTTTTGGATAGTCCTAAATGCTTATTATCTCTCTGAAAATACAGAAGTAGTTAAGGTTAGACTGACCTCGGTTGCTTCAGGCGTATTTCTTCCAGCTGAAATTCAGGGTAAACAGAAGAAAAACCTTTGCTAGGCTCCTGTGGCCTATGAATGTGTGTTTGTTTGCTTGCTTGCTTGGCTTCTACTTACACTGCAGTGCAAGGCTCTGTAACCTGCTCTGCCTCAACAAAGCCTTCCTTTGCAGGACTCTGGATTTTAAAAGTTTCAGTTTTACTAACACCCTGCTACTTATAGGCTTTTCTTATCTGTTACTGATGGACATAGATTTGAAACCACTTAACCAAAGTCCTTTATTTAGGGAGGTAATACTCCTGTCCCAGTAGTCAAACAGTAAGACTGGCTGTGCTCTGCTACCCAGCCTACCTAGCTAACCTTGAGGGATTAGCTATTACTAGTGTGTAAACCAAAATGGCAACAAGTTGATTTGAGAACACTGGAAAGTTGTTGTTTTTTTGTTTTTTTTATTCTAAAACTAAGTCACATGGCTGCCATCACACACAGCTCTCTCTACCCACCCTGTTACTGTCAGAATAAAACAAACGCTGAGCAGTATATCATAGAATTGCACTGAGATGGTGACATTTAAATCTGTGGTAGAGAGATTGACATAAAGATGAAGAGTGGTTGTTGCCGTGATGACACTGGAAGATTCCTGCAGAGATGAATAACATACTGTGATTTGCTGTATATAGATCTGCGACGGGCTTGGTGTCCCATAGGTCTAGATGCTGCTCCAGATAAGGTAAATTGATAAGGGAATGTATATATTGATGAGTTTAGGGGGAGGGTGGTTGATACAAACTGTGGTTATAGCTGGATCTGTTCAGTATTAATCGCAGCATTGATACACCCCATCTGCTGTCTGGGTAGGAAAAAACAACTGGGGAACCATGATCCTTTGTGTGTGTGTGTGTATGTGTGTGTGTGTGTGTGTGTGTGAGAGAGAGAGAGAGAGAGAGAGAGAGGGAAAGAAGAGAGTGCAGACAAGGAGTGCATGATAGTGTGCTTTCTCTGTGTTACTGGGAAACAGGTTTCTTCTCTGTCTGTGATGTGAAACAGTGCCATGAGAGACTTGGTGTTATGCAGGCTCTCTGTGTCATTTTATTTCCTTCTCTTTGTCTCCTAGGTAAATGAAATGTACATATTACATATTGAATTTTTTGTATTTTTACTTTTTATTATAGATAAAGGGCACAGCCTTCATAGTAAAAACAGCTTTTTACTTTTTCAAAAAAAAAAAAAAAAGTTTCCTGCTGTAAAATCACTGGATGGTTTTTTTGTTTTTTTTTTTGTTTTTTTTTGGGGGGGGGTATTTTTTTTTTAAGTATTTAAAATTGAATATTTTCAGTATCTTAACTAATTTTATTTGATTATATAAACAGACACATTTCTAATTAAGGAATCAAAAATTCCAATGTTCAAACCTTTTGTCTGGCCAGATAATGTAGTCCTATCAACTGTAACACTTCATTTATAAAAACTTTTTTTAATATATA
>JAOYMR010000001.1:20536374-20564453 GCA_025802075.1 Tenebrosternarchus preto
GTGTTGCCCACCACCCAACTAAAGAGTTCTGACTGCTCTCAGATCAGCTGATAAAAACATGCTGGTGTTGCCCACCACCCAACTAAAGAGTTCTGACTGCTCTCAGATCAGCTGATAAAAACATGCTGGTGTTGCCCACCAACCGACTAAAGCATTATTTTACTGCCATGGCCCCAAACCCTGGAATTCTCTGCCAGTGTTCTCGATTACTTAAACCTTTCCAAGAAGAAAGTTAAGACTTTTCTATTTTGTAAGGTTTTTAATTAAGCTGCTCTCTCTCACCTGTACTTTTACCATGCTCATTTTAACTTTGCTCTTTAGTTTTCAATTTCAATGTAATGGCATGTTTAATTCCTTGATGGGTAGAAATTTTACTATAGGAAAATTTTGGCAAGTACTTTCCAGAGGTAATAGGCTTTAGGATGTAATAAGCTTTATTATATATATTCTATTTTATGTAAAGCACTTTGCAAACTGTATACATATGAAGTGTATTATTATTATTATTATTATTATTATTATTATTATTATTGTAAATTGAATCTATTTATAGTCAAACTTCTGTCACGCTGGTTGAGTTTATAAACTGTGTGACAGATAGTAGTTAACATTAGTATCTGTTAGCAAGATGGCATTAGCTAGCACTGCTTGGGCTCACTTAACCAGCTGTTTCTAAAATATTTGCTTTGATACCTATTGATAAACTGTAATCAGTGTGTAATCTGTAATCACACTGTGTTTGCCAGCCAATTTGTCTTTTATCTGGCAACCTGAGGTGCTGGAAGTGGTACTGGAAATGGACGGTGAGCTGGATCACAGGCCAAAACACAAATAGACTTTCTGTCCTGGAATGGAGATTACAGTAGAACATTCTGGCTGTAGCACTACCGTCAGAGAAGTTTGTATTTCATCTTAGAATGTTTCTTTAATCTCTGATGACATATGATCAATTTATGATTTATTACACTAAATATATTATACATTTGGTTTTCCAAGTTTATGCTGCCCAAATGGAATTATTATGATAGCATGATGATCAATGCCAGCAATTAAAATAATACCACTGATGAAAGTTGAACACAACTGAGTTTTAGGGAAGAGTAGGTAGCAACAATGGTTTAAACATTTTTAAAAACATTTCTAAAAACTCCTGTACTCCTGTACTAGTCACAGTTAAGACATCATTGTCTCAGTTTGCATGGCCTACTAGATCTCAGTTGCTCAACACCACTGACTGAAACAAAATCATTGTCTAATGTTCCAAACACAATGACTGAATTTATTGAGGTAGTTACCGAGTACACTTGAGTCTAAGAAGTAAAAAGCACCAAGCACAAATACAGCTCCTGTACTGTTGGTTTACCAATAGTCACATAGTTAAGGTGATATTGTCAATATCTAGTTAATAAACATTACAGTCCAAGTATTTAATATCATAGAACAAGGATGTTATAAAGGACCAGCTGAGAAACAATGACAGTTGTTCAATGGCAATGGCCAGCAGAAAAGCAGCAGATTCAAACCACAAGACTGAACAAGACTGGCCATCAGGAGGTTCTGATCTGCATAATATATCAGTACAAGGCTGAAAACCCTTGCTCTCACAGTGGACTTACATGGGTAGCCAGAGTAAGCAATAACTGGAGCACTTGGAGATTGCTTATAGCAATTAGCACTGCAAACAGAGTTTGATGTTCATCCTGAAACCTGGAGCCACATGTCAGTGCTACAGTTCTTCAGTAGCACTTCAGCTGCTCCAGGCTCTGCAGCCAGTGCCACCTACTCCTGAGTCATCGCCCAGAGTACCGACATCCCCAGAACAAACACTCATAGAGACCAAGTGAGCTGAGGCAAATCTCTGTCTCATCACTTCAGGAAATGGTGGTTAGCCTTGGTTCTGTACAAGATGCCTTGTAACCAGCAAACATACCTTTTAGCAACACACTGTTAATGCTTTTTGCAATCTTCGGGTCACTGGTTTATATGACCTCTGGGAGGTCTATGTGTCTGGCAGTGCACATGTGCATGAGTATGAGTATGCAATGCTAGTTCTATTTGTGGTCTACAGGTTCAGGGAGGGGGGACCACCTGCACCGGTGGACAAGTATAGTTGGAGCAGTGCTGGATGCAAGTCTGGCAGCACAGGCTGTGTGTGCTGTGTTATCTGTGTGTTTGTTTGCTTACACAAGCCAAGATAATGCAATCACTTCCTCACTGTGTGTGTTTCCTCAATGGGCAGATACTACGGTAAAGACAAACAGCCTACTGAAGTCAAAATGGTTGTTGTACTCTCAAGATGACTTAAAGACATACATTAAATCTGAAAAAATTAAGAAATGACAATTATGAAACAACAGCAGAAAATGTCTCACATAATTGTTTTTACTTTAACACCACTACTTTACATTACTATGTGCCCCATTTCATCTGACCATAAGTACTGGGGCTGATGAACAGTATATTACAGTATATGGGATGCCAACGCCTCAGGGCGCCCCCAAGTCTGTGTTATCTTCTGGTTCTGTCCTTTTAGTTAGGCTGTAATAGTTAATTGCCAGTGTTGCTGCCACGCTTCTGAAATGTCTGTATTTTATGTCTCATACAGAACTAACTGTCTCGCTTTACTTTTACCGAGCTAATGGTTGTCCTTGGTACTAAGGATTGACGAGGCTCTCCTGCTACCTGCCCCGGACCAACCACCTCCTACTCATCCAGACGCAGATGGAGGATTAATCAACAGGATGGAGGCCCTTATCAGCACCCCTTGTTCCCCCCCGCCCTGCTGTGGCACAACCCTGGACTTTATGTTATATCTTATAATTTACTACTGTTTTTTTAATATATTTATCTTGTTGTCGTGGTGACCGGTGTCGGCCAGAAGAGGATGGGCTCCCCACTTGAGTCTTGGTTCCTCCCAAGGTTTCTTCCTCACGCTCTTAGGGAGTTTTTCCTTGCCACTGTCGCCCTTGACTTGCTCACTGGGGGCTTGGATTCGGACACTTGTAAAGCTGCTTTGAGACAACATCTGTTGTAAAAGGCGCTATATAAATAAATTTGATTTGATTTGGTATTTAAGCATGTGCATGTCGGTCTTTGTCAAGGTATTGTCGCAATGTCGTCAATGTTTAGTGAGCATTTGTAATTGTTGTTCGTGCAATAATGAAACCGAAAATAAATGGTTTTTTTACTTTACGCACTTGGGAGTCCTGTCTAGCTTTTTGCAGCTCTCCGGGACTCGCAACATGACATATATATATATATGGATGCACATTTGCATATGTATTTTTATTTTCAAATTGTGCTTCACATCTTTTTAGTGGGTAACATAAACCTGAGTGAATTCTGCACCTCAGCATTTCCTCTTCCACAGAAAGAAGGTCATCTAGCATCCTGTTACACAGGACACAGAAATGCAGCGCTAAATGTGACTGCATAGGGAATATCGTTCTCTTTGTATGTGCCTCCTGTTTGGATAGTGCAAATTCCAACAGAAAGCATTTGAGTAATAATTATGATAATAGATCATTTGAAACATTCGATTGGAATTGAATTTAGAAACTATATGGCTATATTATGCTGTTTGCTGTTTAGTATTATACTTGGAATGTTATTACAGAATTTGAGGAATCAGTTTAAAGGAAAGGTGTGAATGGATGTTTATGAGCATGCACATATGTGTATTTTTTTCATCTTAATATGCTTAACAAAACAATAGTTATTATATAATGTGCCATTAATTAACATCACACTAATGATACATAAATTACCATAACTCTCAATGACTCTTGGCATTGCTAATGCTGTGTATATTACTCATTGCTAGCTGTAGCACCCTTAGGGCTCCGTTGCATTTGCAGGAGGCTGTTTGTAAGATCTAGGGGGCTCTAGGTTTAGTAGGCCACGGTTGAGGTGCTCCATGCCGTCCATTCTGCTCTGTGGTGCAGGTGTATTGTAGGGGGTTGGAGACACAACCTGGATCGACACCCCAGACTGCCCATGCAGGTCAGCTTCATCAAAGTCAGCCAGTTCTGATCCAACTGCAGAACAACACACATATATACACACAAAGTCAATGAGTGAAAAGAACAGAAGATTGAGAGGGAAGACCAGTAATGCCGGGAGAGAAAGAGATGGTGAGAAATCACACCAAAGAACAGGAAATGAAATACATGTCAAAGAAAGGCATTATAAAGTGGGAGAAGTGTGTCTCAGAGCTGCCTTTGTGTTGTCCTCTGTTGTAACAGAAGAGATACAGTAACCGATGAGAAAGCTGATCGAATGAGGAGAGTTCAGCTGGGGCCAGGGGTTTTGGATTGCATAGTCATGTACCACATCTGAAGCTTTTGTCTGATTTCAAGCGTCAGTCATCTATTTGATCTGTAGTATCTCTTTGTTTTCATGTATGATAAATTGTATAAAAGTTTAGTATTGCAGTATTTCACACTAAAGGTACTATTATGTCTCAGTTCATTTAGGTCATTTGTGTACTGAGTAATGAGTATATGTAGTCATCGCAGTACAAGCTTTGTGGAGGTATGAACAGAGAATTGTAAAACACAAGATGCTGTGTTTTACCAGCTAGTCAGCGACAGAGAAACAAAAATTGGTAAGAGACAAGAAGGTGGATAAAGGAACAGACAACAAAATGAGCAGAAATACAGTTGAGAGGGAAGAGTGGTGAAGCCAGGAGAGAAAGAGATGGTGAGAAATCACACCAAAGAACAGGAAATGAAATATATGTCAAAGAAGGGCATTATAAAGTAGGAGAAGTGTGTCCGTTCTGAGTCTCATAGCTGCCTTTGTCTTGGTCTCTGATCTGAGAGCAGAAGCACAGCAATCAGGCTATTTGTTTACAGTGGCCTTCGTCCTGTCTGCTCGTTTCAGCCCATTAGGCCAAAAGAACACCACCAGGCAGAAAACACAAACTGCTATCGCAGCGGCTTCTGCTCCAGAAAGGTTGGCCTCTCTGTAAAGCACTAGTTCCCTCACTAACACGCTCCATTTCTTTGCAGTGCAAAGTTAGCGAGTGAGGCAGTGTTACATATTTGTTTTCATGCACAAATCATAAACAAACTGCAAATACTGGACCTGTGGCAGAATGTCAGTTCAGCGGTCTTGGCCTCACGTGCTCTGTGTATGTGTTGGGCTGGGTGGGGGTTGTAGTGGATTGGGCTTTGTTTAGAAGCTCCTCATTGTTGGCCTGTGCTTTTCAGTATGTGGAAAACGGCCTGACTGTGCATTCATGTGCATGTGACTTGTGACCTGGGTTATAATTCCCATGAGTGAGTCTGAGTGTGTGTTTACACCCCTCCTGGACAAATGCCAGCACCCTGGAGTGGTCTGAAACTGGTCCTCACTGGCCAGCTGTTCTTGTCTTCCTGACACAGACCAAAGCCCTCTGCCATTGTATGTTTTTGTGGTGTTATTGTTTAGATCAAGTCAGATGACCGTTTTGGCCAGTTAAAGAAAATTCCACTTATTGGCCCAAAAAAACAACAATTTTGGAAAATAGTAGTAGTATTTGGTGCATGAACAGCTACAGTGAGTATGTATACTTAAGGATTATTGTTTTAAGAATTATTCTCACTCATATAATCAATAAAGATATGTGAGGGCCATACCCACCAATGGTGCCATTGTCACAGATGAGGAGGTATCAGTCATTTTATCTCAAAAATGTCCTCTTTTCATCACTCTGGAACACATTTTATCACTTTATAGGTTCTTTAGTGTACTTTTTATGAGTGAAAACCTTGTGCAGCACACAGTGAGGACTGGAAATGGGAGCGTGTCTAGCAGGCTCTGTCCTGACATCCCTGACTGTTTTGTCAGAACCAGTTGCTCATTATCTCTGTGCTGGCAGCCCACTAGTATCAGCCTGAGGCCTCTTACATATTTCCAGCTTGTCACCCTTTGTAGCCTATATGCTTTTGTTATGCTGCAAAGTTCAATGTGATGTTGAACTTTGTTCATATCAGTTGGTTAATATCAAAATTATTTACCTTGCGTTCTTTCATAATAGCTGCTGACAGATGAATTAATGGCCGTGTTCGCCGTTCTACTGGCACAGAATCTTATATGACCGTGAGGATGGCCTGGCATCACTTTGCATGCTGGACTTTTAAGCATTTAAAATGGTCAAATGTGTGGTCATGTAACTACTAGTGAAAAAGCTGGGGGGGTTCCATTTAACCATAACGTATGTTTGACTATTTCCTCTTTTTGCAAAAGGCATCAGTAAAGATTCTTCCTCTTGCTGCACAGTGTTCTTGAAATCACCATGACAGAAACAGTGGTGAATGAAACAGCTACAGTTCCAGTTTACCATCAGCTAGAACATTACAGCAGTGATTCAAAGCTAAAATGGGAAATGAAAGGTGCTACATCTTATAACCTGCCACACACCCCCCTCTCCACCCCACCTTTGGACCTTGTTTTGACAAGCAAAACTGCATCTAGAATGAACTGAAGTGAACTCTGGAAGAACAGTGCAGTAATGATATGTGATTGTGGGATGTTTCTCCTGATAAGGTTGTGCATACCTTCACTTTAAAACTCCTGGTCACTGTCATTCTCTACTTCACTGTGTGGGTAAAAAGAAGAGCAACAGCAAAACATATGTAGATTGCAGCCCCACGCACACACACACACACACACACACACATGCACGCACGCACACATACACCCACAAACACACACACGCACGCACACGTACACAGACACACATGCACACACAGACACACATGCACACACACACACACACACACACACACACAGGCACACAAACACACACATACAACAACACACACACGCTCTCTCTACCTCTGACAACTGTGCTGTCTCTGTTTGTTCACTTGTATGCCTCTATGACTCTCACATCATCTATTACCATTAGATACTTTATTCCACATCACCGTTCTCTCTCTCTGTATTTCCACATTCAAACCGTCAGCTCTCTGTGAGTGTGTATGCATGCAGTAGTGTATGTGGGTGTTAGGAAGACAGCAAGGGAGAGTCTCTGACCATGTGATGTGTGTGTGTGTGTGGTCATAAAAGCCAAGGCACTGTATTAGGAACATGTCCACATGTGTGAGTGTGTCTGTGTGTGTTTCTAACCTCTGTTGTCCTGATGTGCCCAAAACTCATGAACAGTTTTGCTTATGTCTCTGTTTTCCTCTCGATGCTCTCTTTGCCACTGTCTCAATTCCTGCACCTCTGGATGTGCTCGAACCTACACACACACACACACACATATATATATACACATAACGCAATATATATTTTTAAATACATATGAACATACACACAAAAACTTTCTTGTATAGATGACCTTTCAGCTGGAAGCTAGAACACACATCTGCAAAGTTAAAATCCAGTAAAGCCACCTTGTATAGCTGACAGGGTTTTGAGAGCAATTACTTTGTACATTACCATGAGCTACTTTGCAAACAGTTGACCAACACGAACCACCTGCCTGCTCTGTGGTACCACTAATGAATAGATGCTGCTGCTGCTGGTCCACAGGAAGAGAAATCTAATATGATCCACAGAGCAAATACAGAGAACATTCTCTCTCTCTTTCTCTCTCTTTCTCTCTCTGTCTCTCTCTCTCTTTCTCTCTCTCTCTCTCTCTCTCTCTCTCTCTCTTTCTCTTCTGTGCTACATTACAAAGAGCTGCAGAGACTGAAAGACACATAATCCCCAATCCCTCCTCCCTTCTCCCTCACCTACAGCCCCCTGATTCTCTGACCCCCCCTGTCCTCTCTCCCCTGTTCTGAATCTGGGTCTGTTATATAAGGAGTGCTCTAGTAGTGAGGGGAGGATTCACCGGGTGTCAGCAAGCAGCCCCAATCCTAACAGTAACCATGGCAGATACCATACACATGGAAATAAGGGGTAAAGGTCAGAAAGAGAGAGAAGGAGAGCTACGTGATGTTGGGGGCTGTTTGAGTATTGGTGCTGTGTGTGAGTGACAGTGAAAATGAGACTGTGGCTGCATGTTCTCAGAGCTGCATTAATGTGTGTGAGTGTGTGTAATCAGGAAAAAAAAGATTGTGAAAGAGACACAGAGAAGCAGAATGAAATATGTGGCGGCCAAGAAAGGTTGTGCATTAGTATCTATGCATTCGAGTTCATTTCTGTGTCCCAAAGTGTACGGGTTCTTCATAGTGTACGGGTTCTTCATGGTTTCTCCGATGTCTGAGCATCGTTTGTGAACATCTGATAAGGGGTATGAATTGTCAGGCAGTGCTATGTGGTCTGCTTATCAAGATATGCAGAAATATGATAAACAGCTGAAGTATAGTGTGTGCAAATCCATTACGCGCACACACAAACCGCAAGCACTCTGACAAAAACTTACTGCTGAAGCAAGACAGATCTTCCACCAGCAGCACAAGCACACCGTCACTGGGAGCGCATATGCGCACCAGTGCGTTAAACTCCTGCACAGAGGTGTGTATGTGTGTGCGCAAAAACAGCCAAGGGCCACTGTGAGGTCACTGTCCAATGAGAAAGAGCCACGGGAGACTTGCTGGGTAGGAGACCAACAGCAAGCTCGTTCAGCCACGTCCCTAAAGTCCCTGTGTGCCTAAATCCACAGCTAACAATCAAGCCTGTTGCAAACAATTGAAAATTGATAATCCAAAATTACTATTAGTATCTTAAAATGTAGGTTAGGGCTGGGTGATGCACTTAAATACTGCACAGCCTAAACTGATACTAACAGTAGTTAGTGATAAAGACTGTAAACGTGTACTCCATTAAAGCTTACTGCACAACATGAGATTTGTACACTAAGATCAATATCATGGAAATATCATTTCTCTACTTTGCGTACTAAAAGGTTGAGGTCAATCATGTGGACAGAATTCTCTAGACTGGTCAGTGTCAGTCTATTTAAAGGAACTCCATGTACGAACAGACTTAAGTGATGCTACAAAGAGGGTTTATGTAATCTACTGACAGCAACACAAATCACAATAATGCATAATTGGGTCAGTATCCAGACAAGGGCAGATGGTAATGTCATAAGAAATCAGAGCTGAATAATCCAGAAAGGGGTACCAGCATTCATCTGCGCTTCTTTAGATACACAGACACACATACACATATCTCCATTTCTCTGGTGTTTCAGCTGTGTCAGCCATCTTATATAACATCACCCAGAGGCATTGGCACAGAAAGTAAGAGAGAAAGGGGGAGAGACAGGGAGAGAAAGAGAGGAATATATTTGGACCGAGCTTGGAGTGCTATACTCAGCAGACTAGGGGATTAAAATGAATGAGGAGGGGAAAGCAGTGTATATGAAGAGGACAGCCTGGCCATACACACGCACTTTCACACATGTCACAGCAGAAGGGCTGGACTTGTCGTTCTGTGAGTAACATGTTGCTACCTTACTTTCCCATCTTCTGTGACTTTTCCACACATCCACCTTAGCCTCCATTTTCCTCACCAACCTCCCCTACATGATTTTATATCCCTTTCCAAACTGCTCTCAGTCTGCCGCTTCTTCTCTTCAGCTTTTGCCTCCCTGGGGGAAGGAAGCTGAAGTCTGCTCACTCAGACAGGGAGAGAGAGAGAAAGAGAGACATGCATAGAGAGACAGAGGCAGATTAAAGGAGAGAACCACTGCTGCCCCCTTGCTGTTAATCATATTGTGCCACACTTAGACAGCCTTGAAAATGCAGCATATAATGATGAAATTATTATTTTATGCTATTCCATTCACACATTATGGTCTTGCACTAATTTATGGAAACAAAAAGTGAAATATTATCTGTTTTGCGTGTGTGTGTGTGTGTGTGTGTGTGTGTGTGTGTGTGTGTGTGTGTGTGTGAGATTAATGCTTCAGCTGTTTTGCAGTGATTAAGCCAGGCTCTCTGCAGCCAAAGCCAGTCGCTCCTGATACCTCTGGTGTAGGAGTCTAAATTTAGCCAAGAACAGAACTCTGTATATCACACACAGGAAGATCGGAATTAACACAGCATTACAGATGACATAACCACTGCAAATGACAAGAAGCACTGAAAAAACTGAGGCCTTTTGATACACACAGAAAAGAGAGAGAGAGAGAGAGATGGAGACATTAGTAATTGTCATACTGTCATCCTGATTATGGTTTGGTAACACCTGTTAACAAAGACTGGACTCCTAACTTCTTTTCATGCTTCCTAGCTTCTAAAATGTTAGATCTTGTTAGATTGCATTGTGTACATTTAAAACCCAGCAATTTCACTGGTCCAAGATGCTTTTCCAATCATATACACTCACTCACTCACTCACTCACACACACACACACACACACACACACACACGTACGCACACATACACACGCACAAACACTTTCTGGAAATGTCTGAACTCTTTTGCTGCAAATCCACCATTACAAACCAAATCAGCCATTATGAGCCAAGACGATTACAAAGTGTCAGAACACCACCAACCTTTCTTAGCTTGTTTATCAGTGTTAGACCTTTAACCCCTTGCTTAGCCAGTGTGCTAAAATAATTACTCCCACAGAGGTGCCCATGTTGCTTTCAAACTTGAGCTAAAACATACTGAGTTTTAACTGAATAGTAACAAAACCCACTGCCATTTATTAGGAAGACCTTGAAACTGGATCTCACCTTGTAGCCTCTCCAGAAGGCTTGGATGAGCAGTGCAGCCTGTTCATCTGTCAGTATCAGAGAGAGAGGGATGGGTGGCCTTGGACTGAAAGGGACAGACAAGGAATGAAACCTTATGTTACTTTATATGAAGGACAGCAGAAGTCAACTTAGATCAGGGTTGAAGTCAATTCACCGAGTTCATTGTCAAGTGAATTCATTCATCATGTTTGTTAAATAAGCATTTGAAAAAAATACTTAATGATACTTACGGCTTGAGGATATATTTTTTAAATATAACCAAATTTAATTAACTAAAATGGAAGTTAAACATTCACTTACACTGTGCATGTGCTGTACACACCTGTTCTCCAGAAAACTGATGGAAGGTCTGTTGCTTGGACAGAGACTACAGTTCTATTGTATATTGTCTTGTACTCACTGTGTGCTGAGCCAGTCTTGCACAAAGGGAATCTTATGAAAGTCCAGAGGAGTCAGACCAGTCCTTCGAGGATTCTTACTGACAGAGAGAGAAAAAGAGCAGAAAAATAACAAAGTAATGATGGGGGGAAAAGGCATAAGATTAAAAGCCTAGAGACTGATAAACACATTCCATAAACTCACTTATACAGCCACTCTGTTAGGAAGTCACAGCCATTAAACGCACTTCTTTTTCTCTATATAAGATACAGCAGGAGACATGACAGTTACACCATTACTAATTGTTGCAAATTGTTTTTAATTATTTTTAGAGTGTTTATTTTTTAGAGTGTTTATTCTTTGCTTTTTTTTCTTTACAAACAACTGCTACTGTAAAAAATGCAATTTCCCTCTGGGATCAATAAAGTATATCTGAATCTGAATCTGAATCATTACAATTCAGATAAATGCAGTAAGTTGTGCTGTGGAATATGGAGGACTTAAATGATGGGACCTCCATGCAGTGGTGTTTCTGGGCTTCCCTCAGCAGGGCCTCTAATCCAGGTAGCAGCACAGGGAACACAGTTCTTTCCAGATACTGAGTGCTGGGGCCTGTGGAGTAATTATATAGTTACTAATATACATATACTCACTAATTAGTATATAGTATATTAGTATATACTAATTCGTACTATATATAGTACTATTTATACTGTGGTTGATTTGTTGCATCAATATATGATGCTCTCATTCTGGATTTAAATTTATTTTTTTTAAAGCTTTATATTTTAGCCCTTTACACAGAACAAGTAGACATTTTATCAGCATGGCACACCTCTGGTGATTTGTTTTGGATGATAACATACTTGTCACACTCCAGCAAGTCCTCAGCCAAGACACCACAGCACTCTCTACCACTTCCCTGCTCACAGTCCCCCATCTACTAATCACTGCACACACCTGACGCCTATTTCTGACGCCTTGTTTCTATACCAGAGGTGCCCAAGTTCAGTTGTCAGGTTTCCCAGTCCCTGACACCACACCCACACACAAACTCCTTTTCAACTAGCGTGTGCTTCCAGGCATTACGTTCTGTTGTTTATTCTATCATTAGTTACTTTCTGTTGACTTGTGCCTCGCTCCTGCTTCAAACACATCACAGTATTAAGAAATAACTGCTCAAACAATAGAGTGTCCTACAGTTTTTTAACTGCTGGGCCTAACTATGTTGGGGGGGGTGGGGGGGTTAAAATTTCACAATAATATTTTTGTATAATAATAAGGTTTGTCTTTATAGTCCACATAGCAACAGGCATAGGCATAATTACCAGTTTAGCTTGCGCATAGATTAAAATAATTAAATGATTCTGTTTTTTATCTATAATTCTACTTGCTATTAGTGTTGATTAAACAGATCAATTACAATTACTGATGGTAAACTTAAAAGAAAGAAAAAAGCAATGAAAGAATATTGTAAATCTAAAAAATCTTTACATTTTTAACAATATGTAGTTTACTCGTACTTTAAAAACTGCATGCTTTCTAAATTATTTTGATAATTTTAATATGATCTCCATTATAAAATGCTAATGACTGCTGTGAGACTTGATCAGCAGAGTACACCAGGCAAACAAACCTTAGTAAGACTCCTGACATTCCAAATATATACAATTTTTAAAACTAACATGTGAATTGAAATATTATGTACAAATAAAATTCACCAGATGCTAATAACCAGATCACTTGGTTATCAGTGGATATGAAAAAAAAACAGAAGGATTGGACTAAAATGTATAAAAATAAGGAATGAGCAAATTACTTTGGCCTACTGTTTGGTTTAAATGATATTACAGTTGTAGAAATATAGAGCATTTAAAGTACATCTCAAATTAACATGGAATGATAAAGATTAGCAAACTTTTGGTGGCCTATTTTTAACTTTTATCCTGCAGTTACAAATGTTAACCTGCATGCATAAAGCTAAAATGTGAACATATTCCTTAATTACTTCTTATATAGATGCTATATTCTCACTATGGGCTTCTGTCTAGGCAGAAGAGCAGGAGCAACAATGGCCTTATGTGTTCATTTAAATGCATTTTAGGGACACTGGCTCTACAAGAAGTATAATCCCAATAAACATTGTAATCCATACGTACACTGCTGCAGCTCCGGAGGAGGGCTAGGGTAGATGGCCTCAGGATGCTGCTTATCAGAGAGAGGATATTTCATCCCAGCAGGATGGGAGTGGAGAGTATTAACATCCTTTAATGGATCTGCATTCGTTAGAACCTAATAAAAGCGTCCAGCAGGGGGAAAATATGTACTCCAATATGTACTCATTTGAAAAGCAGAAATAGGTTTTTGGACTACAACTTTGGCTACCTGCAAATGCCCAGAATGGTATAAAAAAAAACAGTAAATATGGCATGTAACCACTTACAGACTACAGTTGCAAGGCATATCACAGAATGAATGAGCTGCTTGTTCAAGAAATAATGTGCAATTATAGGTGTAATAGGCCTACATCTAAAATATTTTCCCAAGTTAGCTAGCTAAGTAACTTAATGAGAACCAGTCGTTCAAAACACCACCTGTAACAACTTTAAAATCGTTACACGCAATATGTAACTACTTCTCACCGTCGCCATCAAAAGTGGAGTTTCCTTGCTCCCGTTGAATTTGATGAATGTTGACCGGACTTCCCTACAGTGATTGCCGGAGGGTACAGGTTGCTCGGCGTCGTACTCTAAATTAATTAATGAATAACAGTCATTGCCAGGCTTCTAATCTTCAGACAAAATACGAAGTGAAATACCTCGTTGTCACTGTATGACCATATTTGTAGTGTCTCACCATCGCATATCTGTTGCCATAAAGTCCTCTTAGAACTGATCAATTTGGCCATGACCGCTGTGCGTTACCATGGTAACGAAGAGAGTTTACTGTTGTAGCTGTATCCAAGGAAGTTTATTTAAGCGTTTCCGGTGTTTCGTAAGACACGGCTCGTATGAAATCTGACCCGCTTAAAAATTAGGTTATGTATTTTTCTTTAAATTCCATCGTATACACTAAATGCTCAGCAACACGTGCTAATAAGAGTTGCGACGAAACACTATCAGTAATCTCTCATTGATCTTTCTCCTGCGCGTTTTTTTATCCACTATGCAGTGCTACCCACAGATTGCTTTGTCTTTGTAGGCTATGGACCTCAATTTATGATCCACATGTAGTCTACACATAAAACTGAACAGAACGCAAAAAGCAAAGAAACATGGGATTATAACACATATTCAAAATTATTTTTTATTGGAGCATTTTTCCCATAGCAGTGTATCCATTGTAAGACAGTAGCAACAAAATAAAAATCTAAGTGGTTTCAAAACAAACAAAAAATTACTGTCTAAATATGTAGTTACAAAAATACATTGCACAAAGTCCTACTTCATAGCTAAAATAAATAGTCTTGGACAAACTCAGTAATGTACACAAGAAAAATTTCAACATAGAATCAACTTGATCCCTAATTCTTTGCTTTACATTTAAGTGAATAGGACTTGTGCAATGTACATTTTTACAATCTGTAGTTCTGCATTCTCAGAAAAAAAAATTAGTTCAACAAAAATAAAATGTTAAAGTAATAACAAATAATAATTATTATTATAATAATTTGAGGGTGTACCCTTCTTGTTAACCAATGCTGATAAATGGCAGACAACAGAATATACATGACATCCCTCCAGGTTATCACTGAGGATAGCTAAGATACAGATCTTTCTATTCCGCCTTAATAAAAGACTTTGATGGGAACACTGACTGTCATGACACCAATTTTATGTACTTCCATGTCCAGTACCGGTGTGGCTTTATACACAAGACCAGAATCAATGTACAGTAAAAAAAAAAAAAAAACAACTTTTGGTGGAAGGATTCTATTTAAAATGACAGGTAAATTTTGGTACAGTGCTTATAAAGAAGACTCCTCTGCCCTGCTAGAACATCTTAAATACACATTCAGTGCTTGTTAGAGCATTTCTGTTTCTCAGTCCTGGTAATAGAGCAGCCCTTCCCCATACATTTTAGTATTTTTCCTGTTTGAATACACCTGACTCAACTCACCACCCCATTATCAAGCTCAGTTGGTATAGAGAACACTAATATATACAAGCAAGGGGTACTCCAGGATCAGGACTGAGAAACATGTCTCTCTTCCATCACCTAGTGTACAGCTTATGGCTATCAATGTTTATTCTTATGGCTAAAATTATATTTTAAAATGTAAAAAGAACACAGCAAAAGACAAGAGAGATCCTTAGAAGCAGTCCAGTCCAGTTAATGACTATGCAGATAAGTCAGGGCAGCAGCAGACTGTAGCTTTAGATATACAGAGCATGGGAGTAAGAGCAAACTGCTGTAGCTTCTCTCCCGGTCCAGTTCCACATAGACTGAACCCTGGAGATGAAAGTCTCCAGGACAATGAATTCTGAAGCAAAAAAAGGGGATAAGGGGGAAAATGCATTGTCCTTTTTAAGGTACACACACCTGCCTAAGTAAGTGGTACCCAGGAAAGGAGAAAGACAGCTGAATGATACAAAGTCTCGGGGCTGATTCAGTGCAAGAGAGTGTTAAGGAGAGGGATTGAGAGGGAGTCCAGACCCAGGACTCTTAACTGTTCAATCTTACTCTGTGTCCATCATCATTCATATGTTCTTTCAATCCTTGGTATAAAAATGTCCATCGTGTTTGCGTCTTTGAACTCCAATTTAAACCCAAAATCTCCAACAGCATAAAAATGTCTTTTCTATCTCAGTTTTCTTTATGTTTAAAAAGGGCCCTCCTTTATATATATACAAGCAGATGTGTTACTATACAGCGGATGCTCTTTTATTTAGTGGAAGGGTGTCCATGAACTCTGAAGCGATAGAGGCAAGTGTACTCAGGGTGACCCCAGTTGGACAGCACTCTTAGCTCAATGATCTGGAAGGGTCTGTCATTGTTCTCCTGGGGGGGAAACCGAAACAGCACACGAAGCCAGTCAATAGCAGAAAATGCCAGAACCAGATACAAATGAAGTGAGGTTCTGTTTTTTTATATATATATGGACAATCTTCTTCAGTCTTTAGTCTAGCTGTGTGGTAGGAACAGTCAGAGTGAAAGGACAGTGGGCTGTCTGGAGACACCATCCAGTTATCACAACTCCAAGCAGTAAAAAGTACAACTACATGGCAAGATGTTTCATGTCCAAACAAGCAAGCTTATTGTTCAGCTAAATACGTCATAATGTTTTAAAATAAAAATCCTGGACTCTTCTAAACTGTGATATTAATGAAGAGTCTCTTTAGACAAAGCCTTACCTAATAATTACTATGCACATTTTTGCAGATGTATTTCAACTATCTATAAAGAGGTTTAGTAATGAAGTATGTACCAGAACAGGGAAGGTCTGCAGGGATTCTCCATCTTCTTGGTATGTGTAGTCACCAAGAAGCTTCCCCTCCTCCTGATATTCATCATCCATCCCCTGCCAAGCACAAACATGCCTATGCATTTGCACTTTACAAATTCAATGCAATAATATTATTCAATATTGGGGAAAGAAATACTGCAAAAACAACCTTCAAAATTGTGCACCTCTGAGGTTTATCAAAGGCTTTGTGTGTGTGTGTGTGTGTGTGTGTGTAGTCTTACGTATACTCTGAAGTGTTGTGGTGCGCTGCTGATGTTGCCAGTTGGAGAGAGGGCTTTGGAGATGTGTTCCAGGCAGAAGGATGTAGGCAGAACACTCAGGGACAGCCTAATAACCAGGTAACCCTGAGAGCCCTTAAATGCCCAGCAGTTACCTGGGTACATATCCGGCTACAAAGCAGGAAAAAAAAAATCCATGTTGCTTTGAATACAATATCATGTATTCCTTATGTAGAACGTGCAACAGAATGAGGACCCGTCCTGAAGAGTTCTGTCCTGCTTTACCTGGATGACGACACGAGGAGACTGGGAGACATACCACAGCGGGACACCAAACAGACTCATCAGGGCTGTCTTTGTCTCGTACGTCTCTGAACAGCGTGTACTCAGGATGCTCCCACCTGCACCCACACACACCAGTCAACCCTGAAGCTTTCGGCAAGCAGCATGTCTTTCATGTTCATGAACTGTGCACAGAGTGAGGCCCCGGGCCCCGTACCTCCAGACTCTAGGGCGTAGTCGACCAGGCCCGTGCGGTCCTGAGAGTACAGTCTCAGTGCGTTTTGCACAATCAGCTGTACTTGCTGCAGAGAGAAAAAAAAATGAACATAGTAAACAGCTTTGCTGTTTACTTTTAAATAATAACCTTTATTTATTCATTCTTTTTTTGTATAACCCTTGACACAGTATTCTTGAACTCAAGTGTCATGTACACCCCAGTAAACCAAGAACCACACAAACACTTCACCTCCTCTGTCATTCCAGCAATTCCCGCAGTGTGGGCAACCGTCTGAGTGACTGTTTCAGCGCAGGTCTCGTGTTTGCTCTGCTGAAGCTGAACGGACACGTTTCCCAGAATTCTGCGCTCCAGGGTGGCAAGGATGGCGTGAAGGTCGGCAGAGCTGGTGTACTGAGAGGACAACCACTGTAACAGACTCTCGGGAAGCTTCGCATCGCTGTTAGGTGTCGTCTCACTTCCGTAGAACAGGGCGTGCAGCTCCTTTCTCACCTGAGAAGACACCTGAAGAGGACATACAGCAAATCAGAAAAAAATACATTCAACGAAAAACCACAATATTCCAAAAACAAAACAAACCATAAAAGATTGAATTCAGATTTGTGTTGAATGTAAATTTGGTTTCCCAAACTGTTTAGCTTCTTAATCTGAGAGATAATGCAGTATATTCATGGGACACCTTTGTAAATCAGTTAAACAACAGGCTCTTCTAAACAGTTTCACTCACTGTTTCCTGCAGTGTGTCAAATTGGCCACATTTGCCTTGGCATCCCATCACCCCTTGCAGGTCCTTTCTGATGTGTCCTAATTCTTCCTCCAACCTCTGCACCTCTGCAAGCAACGCATCGCGTTCCTCCTGAGTCACTGTCACACTTGGAGAAGAACAAACCTTCAGGATTAATCTTTAGGCATTTAGGTGGGGGGGGGAAAAAGTCATCCACGTCAACCACAAATCGTAGAACTTAGTTCAGTAGTTATGGTTTCATACAGAAATAAACAGGAGAATGTGCTTACTCTATAGGAGCTGGAGCAGGTGAGTCATTCTGCCTCCGATACACCTCCTTTGAGAAAAGACATGTGTGGTAATGCTCTACCATCACACTTTGTACACGTTTCAGGAACATTTCTCCTGTGTAAAAATATCTTGTACACAGTACCTCTGTTTTGGAGCTCAGGGTCTGGAGCAGAAGCTCTAGCTGAGTCAAGCGACTGGCATGGACCTTCTGCTGATCTGCATTCAGCTCCTGAATCTGGCATTGAGGATTACAAGCATAACTGCATTTAAGGTAAGACACAAAAGTAGTCTGAAAGAGACTAAACACAAGAAATATATATATTTACACTGTAGACAAGGTATCGTTTGTATGCATAAGCCTATCAGTCAGTGTCACCTGTGCTCTGTCTGAAGCCTCTCTCTCCAGCTCTCCTCTGAGCACGTCAAATTTAGGCTCCAGTAGCTGTGAGATCCACAGGCCCAGAGTTTCTTTGTCCGTGTGTGTATTCAGCTGCTCTTGGAGGGCGCGGACCAGCTCGACAGCATCGCCGTGCTGTTGTGCTGCCTGCTGCTCCCTCTGCTGGACAGACTCCCACAGCGCAGCCACACTCTGCTCTAACCGAGCCACTCTCTCGCTGTCTACTGACGCTGCTACAGGCTGAGAAGGAAGAGAGTGGGCGTAACTGAGTGTAGGCACATGCTTGCGTGTGTACTGAGAAGTGAAAAACCTGTAAGCAAAGAATCAAACGTTGCATTCGTACCTGGGAGGTGACAGGAAGTGGGCTATGCTCCATCTGAGCGGCAGACTCAGAGTTGGAGGAGGATATAGGGAGTAAAGAAGGCAGGGAGAAGAAGGTCGGCACTGGTGGCAAAGCGGGGAGCATCTTTGCTCTCCACTCAGTCACGTTTATAAGTGGGAGGTAGTAGATTACTCTGGACAGGCCCAAAAACCATAAACCTGGAAATAAAAGTGAAGGAATATAAACACAGAACCTGAGACTTCCACAAATTCTCTTCACATATCATATACTTAAAAGAACTGCGTAACAGAAGTGGCAGAAGTTGATGAGAAGCAAAAACACACTCGGAGAGCCTGTGCTGGTTAGCAAACTGTCCCAGGCCGCCCTGGCCTCTTCTCCCGTCTCATGTCTCTGTGGGCGTGTCTGTGTGGAGGTGTGCTCAGGTGTCGTGACCATTGTGTGTGTGCCTGCGTGTACTTCTATGTGTGTGTCGTATGTGTGGTGTGTGTTGTCCGTTTCATTATGGTTCGTTATCGTCATTCGTTTCACCTGTGTCTCGTCAAAGGTGTGTGTATTTAAGTGTGTGCATGTCACTGTGCGTTTGTCGTTGCTACGTCCATGAGTACGTCGCTGTTGCTATGTTCAGTGCTCTCAGAACGGTCAGAGAAACCACACGCTAATCTCAAACGTATCCATCTACTCTAAAAAACATTAGTTTCCTGGAAATGTCTTCTATCCACAGGTGAATTGTTTCCACCTCAAACCAGTCAGAGCTACTCTTAGCAGATTTATTTATTTATTTGAAATTAATCCTAATCCAGACTCACCCAAGAGCAGCAGGAAGGGAAGCAGAAACAGAAGTAGCTTTAGCAGTTTAGGGAAGCACCTGAGAGAAAATGACCAGACTTAGCAAACGGCAGTGATGTACAATTTTATATGCATACAATTGAAATATAAATTATATTAATTATTTGGTCAAATGATTAAAAAGCAATAATGTCAAATAATCAAATGCAAATCATACAAATCATATCGACTAAACTGAAATGAGTATATTTACAAATTTACTCAACATCAAACTCCAGTTAAAGGAGGGAAAAAAAGATAAAACCAAAAACACATTAAAACAAGAAAAGCAACTATTGACAAGAATAACTGAATGACTCCAGTCTTACCTGGTCAGAATAAAGACATTCACAAGAGACATCAGAGTCACCAGCTGGTACCAAGCCGTTCCCAGCCACCAGAAGGTTCCGTTCAGGGCCTGCCCTGTACAGAACACATAAGGAAGGAAAGATCTAGTGTGTTAAGAATGGATATATGCTGAAGATTCACCAAGAGTATGAGAAAAGGAAACATTAGTGAAATTATTTGCTAAAAGTCAGATTCTTTGGTATTCTTTGGTAACACCTAACCTAGGAGTAATGATTTATTATACTGATAAATAAAAGTAGAAAATATCACACAAGTTCATGGTCTGAAGACGAGAGACATTATGAGATGAAAGGCAGTGAGGTTAAATTAATCCAGAAATTCTCTACATCAGTATTCAATATTGTGTTTGAGAGAATTAAAAACCTTCCTCTTGCTTATGAGGACTGACTAACTTAATTTTGTAAGGTGATTTATTCTCTCTTAATTGGGCAGCTTATGTGGTTATGTAATGCTCTTTGGAATCGTGCTGTGTATCTCCATCCTGACAGAGAAGGCATGATGGCAGTAAATAATCATAATGACCTGGAGACAGAATGGCCAACCACAGGACAGACAGCAGCTTCCGAAGCACAAATGTTCCTGCTGAACACACCCCTCTGCCAACATGCTGCACACCATAACCTGGTGTGTACCGCCGGGTTACCGAGACCAAAACAAACAAAAACACAAACGGACAAACAAACGTAGTTAAACACAGCAATGCTTTACTAGTAGGTTTGAAGTCCAAATATGCATAATTAAATGGAGAAAAATTATAATAGAAAACCTCAATGAACATGCACTAAAACATCTGAATAGAACACATTTGGTACACATGTACCAAACACATTTAAATACTTCAACACCGTGTGTGTGAGTGTGTGTGTGTGTGTGTGTGTGTGTGTGTGTGTGTGTGTTTGTGTATAAGAGACAGATAGAGAAAAATTTGTGTAAAAGTATAACCTGTGTAAGCCACCAGGCCCCACAGAGCCGTTAGCAGACAGCGGGAGCTGGAGGAGTGTGTGTGAGACGTGTGTGTTTCCAAGTACTGCTTCCCTTTACAATCATCACCTACAGATCAGCGCAGTGACAGACAGCAACAAAATGGAAGCAAAAGTGTAAATCAAATTCTCAAATACAGCAACCAAACTGATGGCAACAGTAAGTAAATAAACACAAACACTTGTGTTAAATGATTAACACAATTCATGATTTCAAAACAAATTAACTGCACACACAAAACGGATATGAAAAGCTTCAGAACACATCCTACACAACGTAGGAATGAGCAAGACACATGAAGGCAAGTTTAGCCAGCGAGAGCTGTGAAGGGGGGCCAGGTTCACTGTGCTATGGAGGGGGGGGGCAGGTTCACTGTGCTGTGAAGGGGGGGCAGGTTCACTGTGCTGTGAAGGGGGGCCAGGTTCACTGCGCTGTGGAGGGGGGGGGGCAGGTTCACTGTGATGTGGAAGGGGGGCAGGTTCACTGTGCTGTGAAGGGGGTTCAGGTTCCCTGTGCTGTGGAGGGGGGGCAGGTTCACTGTGCTGTGGAGGGGGGGGGCAGGTTCACTGTGCTGTGCCATGTGCCACAGCCTCCTCAGGTTACTGTCCTTTTGCTTGGTTTGAATTCATTCTCATCCAAGTCGTTCGTTATTCTTTATCTTAGCTGCTTTAGAGTAATATCTACTCTTTAGAGTAATATCTACTCACCTGACTGGCAGAGAACAGGCCTGATAACCAAGGATCCACAGAACCAGTTAATCAAACTAAATCCAACATAAGGGTTCCTTTATGAACTGTTACAATGCTAAAATGTACCAATATACAATATTAATATTTTAACCCCAGTACAGTGCAGCACTTTTCCCAACGAAAATGAAAATACAACCAAAGATGAAGAAGCAAGAAGAACCAATGACAATACGCTAACTTAGGACACTACAAAAAGTAGCGCCTAAGCTTAATGTTCAAACGTGAACATTTGGGTAACATCTCCATCTCTTCAGCAGTACAGTTGGAATCGTTTGCTGAACAGCTACAGCTATTTCACAAGCTGCTGGACTCTGGACTCTAAAACTGCTGGACTCTGGGACAGTAAAACAATACACCAGGCCTCTGGTGAAGCTGATTAATAAGCTAGATGACGTTTTATATTACTGAACCACGGAGAAACAAACTTACAACCACTAGCAGACACTTTGAGACATGGTGAGGAAAATGGTGGCCTTGTGTGCATGCAGCTGTTGGTGTCTGCTTGTCTGAGACTCACACAATGAGCTGTTGAGATCCAGATGGTCATTTCTTGTCACGAGATCGTTCATGTTCACACTGCCGCAGTAACTTGAATGAGCTGGAGCACATGACACACAGAAGTAAACAGCATTTGTGTTAGCATGCCTAACTGACCTTCTTAGAAAGATGCACCTTATGGGGACGTTTACCGGCTGTACCAGTGCCGTCACCCACCTGTCGACATGCCCCTCCCCCCTTGTTACCGTTTTTCCATTTTAACTACAGGACCAGTGATGACTGGATATTATTTGGGTAGAAGGCCATTCCCAAGGAAGCAGTAAGACTAACGTGGTCATGACATGGTTACAGGTGTTGATCAGGTACAAACGCTGCAATCACTGCTGTGTTTTTCTGTGTTAATAGTTAATAGACAGAGACTGGCCACTGGTAGAGTGCTAGAGGCTGGCTAACAAAGTCAGTCTTTCACAATACACTTACAAAGCATACTTTTAAAAGGTAGATTTTTCTAATAAAAACAAAGGAAGACAGACAGATAGATGCCTGAAGTGAATGATCCCCTAAAACTGAAAATGCTTATAAACAAATGGTAAGAGAAATTGTAGGATGCGTGATGTTTAGACTGGACAGAAGGGAAAGCACTGTGAACATGGTCTGGAATTGATTTATGTATTTCAAACTCTTTTAGTGTTGATTGACGGCCAAGTGTACCAGTCAACCAGTGGTTGGGAAAGCTTTTTAAACTATTAAAACGTCAGGCATGAACAATTTTTAGCTGCTGAATATGTGGATAAGTTGAGCTCTGGGTGAAAAAGGGGGACATGTACAATAAACAACTTCAGTTAGATCTGCAAGAAGAAGCGGGTTGAAAAGATACGGTTGAAGTTTGTGAAAAGAGAAGAGAGGGAAATCACAAGGGTGGCTGTGAAGGATCTGCACGTGTTCGCAGGACCGCCGTACCTGAGCTATGGTAGTCATTTGCCCTGTAACCGATCCTCTGGAAAGCACTCTGTTTTAACATGGTCCCTCTGGCCACAAGCCAGGAGCACACACCTCTCACTGAGTCTGAGACTGACAGGAGTACACCTGTGGCAGTGATCCAGCATGCACACACGCCACACGGACCACACACACACACACACACACACACACAGTTTTAAAACAGATTAGAAAACTTAAAGATGCAATCTTCATCTCATAAAAGAGTATTTGGCCACACTGCAGTTTCTGCAAGTCATAAGAACAGCACACATAAGAGAACACCTGAGCCTCTAAAGCCTGAAGAGCTTTAACCTTACAACAAACAAACCCCTAATCCCACAGGGGTAGAATCATGTTGTCTAAAGCCAAATCCAGTGGAAAGGCCAGGGTCCCAGACAAGGCTACAAAGAATTTGTAAGGAACAACCATAGTTTGAATTTGATCAGTCTGTTGTGATTTTACAGCACATAATGAGAAAGTTCGGTTAAAACAAACACCACAAGTGGTGAAGGAGAAATAAAAAGAACATGGTGGAAAAGACCCCCGCTGTTAATACCTTTTCTTTCATGACTTTCGGCCTGGTGGCCTAGATGAAAAACATTTCGGAATAGAAGTGTCATTACTGACACTATGGAGGTGAAGAGCTGTCTGCTGTAGCGGACACATGTAGAGGAGGCTGACGCCAGGAATCCTGATGAAATATCGGATGAGGGGTCAGACTGTTTAACACCAGGTCACAGCTACTGCCAGTGAAACCCAAATGACTATTCACACATTTATACAGAGAGCATGACGACAAAATTATGCATGTGGGAATCCACTTTTTTCTTTTTGTAAACCAAAAAGTATAGAGATGTAGATGAGCACATAATCCCAGCAATTTATATCTGAGTGTGTCAGAGGTCTGTGGAAAGACGCGTGTTCTCCACGTGTTCTCCACGTGTTCTCCACGTGTTCTCTACGTGTTCTCTACGTGTTCTCTACGTGTTCTCTACGTGTTCTCTACGTGTGCTGCTTCTCACCGGTCTGCTTGCGGTGCTTATCCAAACTGTACACGGTTGAGATGGACGAAGATGCATCCACAAAGTCTCCTGACTGAGACAGTGAGACGGTAGGCTGTGAAGAACAGCCCGTCAGACCCTCCTCGCTCTCGCCGTGAATGGAGCAGTTCTGACAGATGTAGCCGTTTTCCACCATGCTGTGGGTCTCCGTTATGCTAGTGGAACCGTTCAAAGGTGGAGAGTTTAGCGCTGACGTTTCTCTCCAACCTGGAACCACAACGTACAGGGAACATTTTAATTGCAAAACATATGCAATAAAGAAAAGAAAAGAATTCATGACTAACAAAAGCTGTCAACAAAAAAGCTACTAAATTTAATATCTTCTGCATATTTCACTGGAACTGAATGGCCTTCACACGTATGGCAGTACGTATCAGACGACACTGCTTACACCCTGGATGCACACTCACCACCCATGTCATTAGAAATGACTACCCTGCACCTCCACTCTCTGGCTGCTTCATTACCTACACCTGTATCTGATGCTCAGTTTTTAAGCCATCCTCTATAGCTCCAACAATGATCAGTTCCATCACATTACTGTTGGGTGGACTTTCTTGGATAGAGGATCAGTTTCAACCCAGCAGCAACATCGACTGTGCCTTACACATTTTTACAAGCTAATTACCATGTCTGTGTTCATGTTGTGTTAAGAATAGTCCACCACCCAAGTACAGCAGTCCTGTGTGCAGAAGCTCGCCCATGATGTGTATCCCAACAGGCTACATTCTATACGCCTTTAAAGCACAGATGTATTTCTGCGACATACGTGCAACACAGGATAAGGAGCCAAATAGTGTAGATAGTGTAGGTACATGTTACTATTAGAGGACGATAAGTGTATTTGGAAATTTCCATCATATTTCTTACAGTGTCAACTGTATAAAAAAAACAAAACAAAAAAAAAAGGCTTTACTTACTCTTCATTTCAGCATTCTGCACCGCACCTATTCAGGGAAAAAAGGCATCACTCCATTAATCAAAATCACCATCACTCAGTACCACAGCTTTACTGCCATTCATACTCGACTGCTCACACCATTCTTCAAGTCATCAACATCAGAAGTATTTGCTGCCCGTTCTAATTCAGTCACCCTAGCTCACCGATTCCTTTGTAAATGACTCTAAATCCTTCATTAGGTTCAGCTCTAACTCACAAAGACCCTGCCAAACACCACATAAATAATCAAACATGGCTGTTAATCTCCTATGAATTATTCCTGACAGAAAGAACCTGAGCAGAGTTTACTGACCAGAGCTTACTGCAGGGCTGTGTGTGACAGTGGACTGCTCCAGCCGTCTAGACCGCAGTGCGGTGCCAGGGCTGGAAACGTCCTCGCTGGACTGGGCCGTCTGAGGACCACGTCGCGCCTGCGAGCTGGAGGAAGCCTGAAGCCTTCTGCTTCTTACTGACCTGTGGAAGGTGTTGAGAGTCAAGATACTAAACTGAGGTGTTCGGAAGGGTCCATGAGGAAAATATTCACAGTTGTGTAACTACTACAGTATTGTATGGCTTTTGTACAGCTATAAAAACAAATGAATCCACCATTAACTTCCTTTAGAAAACTCCCTTAACCATAGAATGTAATAAGCAGCTCATCAATCAATAACTATAGGTTCATTTAACTGTCCCGTTCCATTACAAGTCTTAGTGATACTGTTATTATTATTGTTGTTGTTGTATCATGAGCATACAGAACTATACTTCATACAGTATTTCAGGTCACCTCTTACTCTGCTTGAGAAAATGTTTCCAATAACAAAAATGAGCTGCCAATGATATTAATTCCAGTGTGAATGTGGGCCCTAGTGAGCTCTTGTGCAGAAACTGCCTCACAGCAAGTTCAGTGGCAGCAGTTGTGTGGATAAACACACTTTGGCATCATTACTTCCTTCTAAAGAAGTTGATGTGTTACTCTTTAATCACTATACGGCTCTTTCATCATAACTCTAGGGCGTGTGGTTCAAGTTCTCTCAAAAGGAGGCCGGGCCTTGTGCCAAGCTGCAATCATTTTTGTATTTTGCAAAAAAATTCTGACTCAACCCTTCATGAGTGTGTGGGAGTGTGTGTAAAGACTGACCTCCTACTAGAGCCTGCGCTGCTGCTGCTGCTGTAAGTGACACTGTGATTTTGGGAGTTCTCGGTTAGGCTGCTGTTGCCATAGAGACCTCCCATGGTGTGTAATCGTAGGCTTCGGCGGGACATTCTGGGTGAGTCATACACTGGTCCGAGCTTGTGCTCCTGTTCAAACTCGAGAGCAGCCGTTGAGTAACTGGAACTGTAGAACAAAGAGGTAAATGGAGATGCTGATTCTGAGCTACAGACTCTAGTGATCATGGAGTCTGTACATCATGGAGTCATGGAGTTCAACTTTAAACACTAAAGCACTCTTTAGCAAATTATTTATTTGACAGAGATATGAATATTTTAAGGGATTATTAATGACTTTACTGAACATAAATCAAATTTCAGACTGATGTGGTAGAGAAAGTTTGGATTTTAACCACATATGTTGCTCAACGCAAAATACAGCCTAGATTTTTTTTGTATGTATTTCTTTTTTATTAATAGAATATTAATTTTGTATGCTTCAGATGTTGGGTTATTGTCGTCTAAACAATGAAATAGTCTGTCTAGTTTAACATGATTTTGTAAATCTTATTTTAAATGTGTGGATGATACCAAATTAAGGAGTAAGGAACAGTTATTGCGGCTGTCCAGAATAAGGCAGCCCACACATCACATTTCTCAGCTCTACATTTATTTTATAAGATTACAGCAAGTCCCAGTGCACCCCAAACCACTTCATCAAATCTGCATAAAATTACTTTAGAATCAAATTAAGTTTGCAACATAAGATTTTTGCATGTTTTTACTCATAAGATATTTTGGTGTACCAAATTCCAAAACCTACTATTTTAATTTTGCCTCATAATTCTGACAGCAAACCAATAAAGGAAACATTTCTTGCCAAACTGACTGACTACATTTGGGGTACGTGATACGCTGTATAAACATGTTTTTGTTTTTTTCCTGAGCTATTCTTTTAACACTGACTAGATGCAGTAAAGCCGTCTACCCAGTGTCACTAAACAAAAACTGCATGATTAGAGAAGATCCACTGTTCTGAATGTCTTCCAGGGTAACAGTTGGCTGGAGTTCTTTAGGTTCAGAGGGGAAATCTCTAAATAGTAACAGCATCTCTTCCTATTTTTCCTTTTCCTAACGCTGTCTCCTTTCCCATGAGTCACAGTTCTTAAAACTCAGTCTTTCGCTCTATCCCTTGTTATTTACCTGTCTCAGCCTTTTTCCTCCTAAAAATGTAATGACTGTACATTTCTGTACATTTCTTCTTCTGTAATTATTCGCAACTGTTACTACACAAATCCACTTGGAGAAATGAACTTCTCATAAGCATTTGATTACAAAAGCAGGATTCATCTTTTCCTCTTTTGTTGCTGTTTTTACAGATATAGACGGTGGCCCCCACATCCAAAGAAAACCTGCACATCAATCCTAAGAGAAGGAAACTAGAATGATAAAGATCCTCAAGCTCCCTGACACAAACCACAAGATCCTGTCAAAGCAGCACAAGCCCTGTGGACCATCCAGCTGAAGAGCACCACT
>JAOYMR010000001.1:20565638-20580453 GCA_025802075.1 Tenebrosternarchus preto
AAGCTCCCTGACACAAACCACAAGATCCTGTCAAAGCAGCACAAGCCCTGTGGACCATCCAGCTGAAGAGCACCACTGTTGCTTTACAAAAACGGATACAAATTGTACAAATTTTACATCTCGACAGACAGGCTAATATGAAACCGTTAGATGGCACCTCTTAAGCTGCCAGTGAGTCTGCCTAGAAGGTAAAAGTCGCTAATAAAGTGGCCCATTCAGGTAAATCACAAAATGAACAGGACAATGTTATTTTCAACAGACCTTCCAACAAAGCAAGTTTGGAGCTTTTGTAAAGGTTATGTGCCAAAGGTTAAAGGTTGTGATACATCCTCTCATACCACATTCCCTCTCTTTCCCTCCCCCGCACTGTAAAACACCCCCCCCCCCCCCCCCACACACACACACCCTCTCTCTCTCTTCTCTTGAATCACTTGTCAGAGCTCTCTGAGCTCTAACGACAGATGGCTCGATGGCCACTTGACCTTGTCTCTCTTTGCACTGGCCTTAGTTTGTCGTCACTGACACCCAACAAATAAAACTGCCACACGGCTAATAGGATGGACTTATTTGCTCACCACTAGCAGCCAGCCAATGAGATCAATGTATTCATTTTGATTTGAAAGCAAAACCAACTGAAGTTTAACTAAACAAGCTGACTACAGCATAATAAAATTAAAGTACATGAGGAAACTGCATCTGAATTTTAACTTAATTGTGCAAAAAGTAGACATTTTTGTTCTGCAGCCAACAGGTCACAAAATGTTCTTGACGAGATGGATTTACTCTAATATAGATGGTGGCTCCAGGACCCAATGCTAGTGGACATTTGTAATCTAAAGATCATGTTCATTTGGTTAATCACTCAGACCAGGCTTGAGGGAGGATGGGGTGCTGTCAACACTAATCATAGCTTTTCTTAGTTTAGGTTCAGACTTTTGAAGTCTAAGAACAAAAGAAAATGTCTTGGTGAAATGCTCTGTACAACAGAGGAGCAAATGGTAATGGACTGTGTCTCCCTGGAACTGTCCTGTATGGACTAGACAGTCAAAGCAATGATCTCTAAAGTTCTTACTCTCCAAAAACCAAACAACTGTCCCAAACAACTTGGATGCATTTCCTATCCCCATCACAAATGAACTGCTTTGGTCAGAGCATTGCTGGTACATGCCGGTCGACAGCCTTTAAATTAAATTATCAAACTGTACTATCCAACATTTGAAGCAGACAGAAGTAGTTAAACTAGAAAACATACCACACACAGAACACATGTCATGGAAGAATTCAGAGAGGGCCACACCTACATGCTCTGTCCTGTCCAACTGAAGTGCTCCAGACTTAAAATATTGCCCTGCATTGATATACTGTTGATATACTGTACTGTGTTTGTGGTGTGTCATGCAGTACATTAAAAATGCAGTGGTGAATGTTGTTTTATGACACTGTAAAATTTGGGCTATGCCAAATTTGAAGTATAAGTTTTTCATTTTTGCTGTATCGTTTAAAAGACTCAAAAACCTCCATAGAACAACACTAATCTGGAATATCAGAGATCGGTATGAATTAAGAGTGTTGTTAGAGGGTTCGTTATAAATGATCCACAAGTCTGACATTCCGACAGTATTATAAAGAAACTGGCAGATTTCCATGCAGGACTAAAATCCTCTACAATTTCATGAAAATCGTAAACAAGTCGTCTGAAACCAGTCAGATTATTTAGTATGAACTGGGTTTTGTACACAGTCTCACAGGAGAACAGAACATTTCTACTATATGTATGCAAAACTGAGGACCCTGTTTTCATTACAAAGGATCTTTTGTGCAGTAGTACTACAGGTCAAGAGGGTGTGTCCAAACACACATGCCACTGTCACCACAAGCAGTGTAGCCATAAATGGTAATGTACAAACAATTAGACAAATAGACAAAAATTAGAAGATAATTTGACGGTTAATTCTTATCTTCTTCACTAACTATATTAACTAGTCTTTTAAAACACACGAGCAGTTATGACAGTGCCAAGAGTCTTTCCAAAGATGAAACAGAGGTGCATGAGCACAACTGACATTATCACATATTTGTGAAACCACAAAAGCTCCTTTACTCTGTTAAACCATGTGCATAGCAAAACCGCCAGGGAACGATGACCAGGAAGACCCATCGCTCTGTAAATGAAATGTGTGTTGCATAAACACAAAATAATATTCATCGAAATGACAGCTACATTTCAAAAGGTGCAAAAGCAAAGTGTTGAACACTTTAAAATGACAACGCAGGCGCTACATGTGGAGCATGCTGATCACATCACAGTTCATCCCCTCTCAGTGGACTCCAGAAACACTTCTGTTGTGATGACTCACTTCCATGTGTTCAATTTGCAGCGTTACTGAAGTTGCATGTGCCTTCTGCATTTGGACTGCATTTCCTAAATGTAGCACACGTCATTCTGAATACATTTCTTTCTGAATTTGTATAGCGTTCATGAATTTGCACCGTATTTGTGAAACGTAGCATGTGCTCTCATTTTGATTAATATGTTTTGTGTATATACAGCACATTTTGCAGAGTGATGGGTAACTTGCAACATGATGGGTCTTCCTGGTCACCGTACAAGGGTCCACACCAAATACCTAGTGTCTCCATGTAAAACGCAGATTCCTGCAGGACACACTTCTCCTTGGGCTACCATGTTTAGATGAGCCCCCCCCAACCCACAGGCGCGCGCACACGCACGCATGCACGCACACACACTTTGCATTGTGCAGGGCATGTAAGCAAAGTACCTAATTTGCTTAATTATGAGAGTCAAAGCATCAGTCACTGATCACCTATGAAAATAAGTCTGTACCTCCTGTACATATAAACGGAATCTAACTGTACCTCCTGCACATATAAACAGAGTTTAACTGCAAAAGGCATCGATGTCCAACAGCTTTAGTTCTGACTAAAGAACACACCCACACACCTAGTCAACATCTGGTTGTTCATCTTTTTGGCAGAGTAACAAATCATTAAGAAACGTGGAAACCACAGAGGAATGAAGAGGTCACAGTGTTGTGCAACAGCTACAATGTTCTGTCATTTCAACACGAGCACTCTGGACTATACCACAGGGAATGATTCTGGAGTATCAGCTACAAATGTATGCCATCTTTCTTCAAGATATTCAAGAGATTTTTCCTCGTCACTACATGCACTTTGACGAACAGTTTTTCCAACTCATCACAACAGCTGAAACCCAAAAAGTCCACAATGTAATATATTTAAATTGATTTGTATTGTTTCCCAATATTAATCTTTCCTTCAACATATTCATGGTAAAGCCATTTTCTAAAAATGTATATTTTTTTCCAAATATGATACCAAATATAATCAAAGGTCTGAGGTAACAAATCCAAATTATGTATCTCCAAATAAACACATTTCATCACGTGCTTATGCCAAACACTCCAAGCAAGGTGTCTACATTCTCTGTCTGCATTCTCTCAACAGAGTTGACGTCTGTGAAACAAATTAACCTTAAGCAGCAATGGAAATCAAGTCTAAATGAGCTGAGCTCTCTCCATGGTATATTCCACTGGTTTCTGGTATAATACCATTATTTTAACTGAAGCCTGAGCATGCAGTAAGACCTTACAGCACCTTGGTCGACACTGGTTCTACAACCAGTATTTGAACCTGGATCTTTTTGGGTAGGCTCACCTGAGGGAATAGGTATAGCCTGTGTTTTCCGGAGCACACTGTGGAGGAGTGTATGTGTGCAGGCGAGAAAAATCCATGGTCATTCTTCGTTTAGACTGCAGAGATCAAGATGGGCGAGAAGGAAGGCTCTTTAGGCCAAAACAGAAAAGATCTTTGATGGACAGACATGCTACAAAGAGCAGACACATCCTTAGTCACACACTCAACCAACCATTCAGCCTGTCCTTTCACAAACGGATATGTAAAAGATTTTTTTTTTAATTTGTTTTTGTACTTTCCCACATTCAAGAACAAGGAAGTAAATAGTACGAATAAAACTAGCTCAACTAAGACTTTAACTCTTGCATTTTGATTGGAGCTTTTTGATAAGGAGCAGCTGGAATAAATGGAATAACGTAAAGAATTCTCTATTCCTTCAAACTGTCTAGATTGAGCATAAAGTGCATGTTTTTAGCATAATTAAAATGATTACAGAAAGCATCAAATTACCAAAAACCCTTAAGCTAAATATAGCATGGTTATATATATATTAGGGCCTGATTATGTTATATGCGAAGCAATGTTAATAATGTCTTTTGGTATACAATAACCAAATTGCATTAAATGTGAACTGCCTATACAGAGGAAACCATGTATGTCAGAATGTCTAACCTTGGGTTAGCAGGCCAGTAAGGTTAAATATGAGATATAATTAAATGGGACATGTTTGTAATAATCTCTGCACAAGCAGCAGTATAAAGGTTTGGAGATACGCTTTTCACTGGAAAGAAGATACAGCACTGAACTTTTGGGGGATTTACTAAACTCATTACAAGCTTGCATATCAGTCTTTTGAGATTTAATGAATCCTGCCTAGCAAATGTAAGTTACAAAAAATGTTTTTGTCATCTAGAATTCAACTTCAAGGTAATAATGCTTGTCTATAAATCACTGAATGGTTTGGGGCTAAAATATTTGGTAAGCTCAAGCAATAAAAGTTCTCTTAGATCATTAGATACTTGTCAGTTAGGGGTCTCTGATGTACACATAAAACATGGGACAGCAGCTGTGTTCTAAGCTTTTCCTAGTTAGAAACAACTCTCAGAGAACCTTAAAAATGCCTTGACATCAAACATTTTAAAGCTGTGACTGCAAACCAACCTATTTGATGAAGCTTTCTATTTGGTTTAAGACACTATTGCATTGTTATTCTAAGTTCTCTTTTATTGCCCATCCTTACATTTTATTGCTAACCCTTGCTTCTAAATTTATTTCTAATTTATTTCATTTTAGCTTTTGTCTTTAACATTCTGTTCTCTTTAAATCAAGTGTATTTTAGATTTTAATTTTTATTTGTAAAGCATCTTACATTGCACTGTGCATGGATTGTGCTATGTGTCTTACTTAAGGTACTACTATAGCATTTTATCATTGACAGATAAAACCTTTTGGATTTTTGGCCTATGACTTTAGACAACCAAATAGTATTTATAAATGATTTTAAATGGTATTTATATTTATTATAAATATTGTAAATGGCATTATCTATATATTTAGAAATTACATTATTAACTAAAACATATCACTGCTCTTTAGCAAAGAGCAGTGTTATCAATTTTTACTTCAAAACATTGATATTTAAAAACATTAAGAAATTCATATTTGATGCCATGTTCTAATGCATATGTAAATGTCAAAAGATGACATACATAAAAGTTCAGTAAGCCAATCAAACCAGTAAAGCTTCATTTGTTTTGGTTTATTTGTCTCTCTTCCGAGAGGCTTAGTAAGCCATTATTAGCGTCTAAATCCCAAAAGGGGTGATCATATTCTTAGCAAGACAGGCTGAACTGCAAGTTTTCAAGCTCTCTCTCATTCAGTCACTCACACAAACTACCCGAATCTCATGCTGAGACAAGCGACGGGGCAGTTCTGGCTACGAGAATTAGACTAGCCTATATGAAAACAGCGTAAGCTCCTTTGCACAAACCATAGTAGTCAGTATCTTGTATACATCTTATGTGCGACAGGGAATTTTAATTAAAATGTAAAATCTAGTGATTCTAAAGAATATCTACTGCTATCTATATGCATAATATAAATCATAAACTAGAATTTCTGTAGAACAAATTCGACGCATACTCCTACCCCCTTCAGTGTGTTACGTTACCTCACGTTATATTTGGATTGCAACACTGTAATAATGCAGTTAATCCAACATTATCCTTTGACATCGCACCGCTGGTGTAGTCACTCACTCAAATTCACATTTAATTTACACAATCTCAACCTATCATACAGCAAAGAATCACGCAGCTAAGGTGCACAGCGATTTCATCCTGAATTTAATGCTACAAACTAGGCCCGCACCGCTGCATATTAACATTGATCTAAAAAAAAGACCGTAACTGTCTGAATCGCTGGTAAACAGATATCTACGGCTCGCCTGTTTATCAGCTATAATGGTTTCGGGAACATATAACAAACAAGAAATGCCTCCACCTCAGTGTCAATGTCCGTAGCGATATATGTTGTGTTTTTATCGCGTCATCCAGTTGATCAAAAACCATTCGGCCTTGAAAGATGTGCAAATTATTTGCCTCATATCTACGTCCATATCCGAGAAAAAGAACAATCGTTTTTTTGATAATTATTCCCAAATTCCATAAAAAGTTTACAAGTTGACAGTACAATTCAGGACTACTTGAGCACAATTCCAAAATGGCTTCCCAGACGTAACAAAGCCAGGATAACTCGCAACATGTTCCTCCCACTTCCAGGCTTACCACCGTCAATCAAGAAACACACTTTGAATTTACTGGTCGAACACCCAAACCTACTTAACGTAAAATATTCCTAGAAATAGAATTATGATTACTTGTATTCTTGATCGTTAGACGATCTATACGATGTCTCCTTAACTGCTTAGGAGATTATAGAGCGAACGATACTTATTCATAGGGCTGTCAACCACAATTTATCTTGGGATTTTAATATGCAAAACGTAAATCACGATTTCATCTCTCTATCAGTCTAAAACAACAAAGCCTAATAAAAAAAGTAAATTATAATTTGTATTTAAAAGTATCTTTCCTGTATTGGCTAACCTCGATGACTTTACAAGAGCTAACATACATAGGCTAGAATTCAGCCAAATTTCATTGTATGCAATTTTAACTAACTTTGAAAACATGGGATACGTTCGCAAATTCATTCTGAGACTAAATTCAGAACGCTGTAATTTGAAGAAATAGATCGTTTCATTTCTAAACGATTATAAATGGGTGGGAAATTGATGGGTTGCTGTACGAAAAAATGCACGAAAGGCTATAAACTGAAGTTAGCGCCTCACAACAGTCTGACAGTTGACAGTATATGAGATTATAAAATGCGACAAATAAGCCACGAAGTTGTGCATATACAATAAATTAGAATAGTAGGGTTGTAGACGTTCGTTAAAGTTGTCGTTAGCTATCGTATGTTAAATACAATTTTAAGCAGCAAATTTGAAAGTTTACCTATCAGATTAATAAGAGTCCTTTCTGTTTCCGACAGAGCGCTGAGTGGGTGGGACTTTGAGTAACGACCAAATGGCAATTCAACAGCCCTTCGAATTTCCGAAATAACGGTTTAAATTGTGCCACAGTAATGCTCTGGGGCTCTGATTATACAAGTACTCCCAATAATTTACAATTCAGTCTTTACTCGGTCACGCACACATTCCGTTTGGAGAACAAATCCGCCATCTGTAGAGTGTGACACCATTACAACAGTTAAATCATAGTTCGGGATATTTGAATATTGGCTCCGTGCCTTCTGCAGGAGCAGTGGGGTAGCTAATGTTGGCTAGCTAGCTAACTACATTCAAAATGTGTTTATAACGTAACGTGAGTTCAGAAGAACAGGCTAGCTAGCTTGATTGTTTTAACAAAATGACGGATAACTAGCTACCTATAATAATAGGTAGCTAATAAACACAAAACTGCAAATTACATTACAGCATTTTGCGGAAGTTATTAGCTAGTCTATTTGGAAACGTTTTCCAATACAAGTTACAGTATATACGAGTTGGCTAGCTAGATGGGAATGACTCAATCACCTAGCTAGCTATCCAACGAGTTGAAAAAAATAAAGAACTGCAAAAGAGGGAGATTAACTTACAGCGCTTTAGTCCGAAATTCGCAAAGTCCACATGTTGGATTTTAGCCAGGTAACGTTAGCATATGTTGCAGGATTGTATGAAATGATAGCTAGATACCCAAGAGCTAGCTATTCAGCCGTGGTTCAAATCGAAAGTTATTTTGGCTGTCAACTATAAAAATAAGAAAATTATTATGTTTATTACGAAAATGTGAAGGCTCGGATCTTATTCTGTGTGTTAGACACTGGAGTGCTGGCATTATGCAAAGTAGGTTAAAACGAGTCACAGCAGATCATTCGAAAAACGTGATGTGGTACAACCCCAATAGCCAGCTAGCTACCAGTTTCCTTTTCAGTCACAGTGGGTGGACATTCACGGAGGAAAAATGGAAAATAGCCATCAACTCGATCCAAGAAATTTTCTCAAGTAGTATGCTTTCATTTTGCTTTGGTGACAATATGTTCACCGATCGCTGCAGACTAGTTCTTTTAAACATCATACATCAAACAGGTGTATGTGTGGTCATGACTGGAGAGGTTGTTATGTTTTTGCTGATGTGCCAAAAAAAAAAAAAGTGAATCTAAACCCCTGATTATCACCTATTGGAAAAACTGTATTCTTTCTGGCAATGATATGAGGTAACATCAATGTGTAAAATTGTATACATATATATATAAAATTGAATATGTATAAGAAATTACATTTATCCAGTAATCACCTTAAAATGCCTTATAGAAATATTATTCATCTGATTTAGTCCAACTATAGCCCAGCAACCTAACTGTTAAACGTGAATGAAATATAAAATACACTTGCATAAACCGTTATGAAAAATATAACCACAGGCATTTAAAAAAATAACACTCCTAATATATAAATACTAATATAATAAATGCTCTGAGAAAGAAAAAAAATCTCTGACTAACATTTTCCACAAGCTCTAGCTGCATTAACCAATTTGGAAACGTCAAGAAGATGGCCCTCCCTGTCTGTCAGCTATTTTGCAATTTCATGTAGCATATCAGGGTAGGGTTAGCGCTAACCTTTGTTTGGAGGGAGGGGCTTTGGATGTTGGTCTTAGGACTGAAGGGTGACTTATTGCACTTTCTATAGAAGACATCTAGTTTACGATATGTGGCATATTTGTATCATTTTATTAAGTTGAACTTTATGAAAGTATAACATTTTTAAAGGAAATTCTGATTCATGGCTGTGTTTGTAATAGGTCACCAGCACAATACAACTAAGAGAACAAAGCTTAATTTCATTAATTTTATTTCAAAAATGTGGACAATCTTCAAATGTCGTAGTTCATTAGTAGCTCCTTTCGCTCAATTTGATGTTCTGTGTAGTTTAATAGTGCACCTAGTATAACATCAATACTGGGTGCTGAGATGTAACGATGATGTATTATACTTTAAATATTAAACTAAATGACTGTTAATAAAGATACGATGTTGTACTAGAATAAGACTGTAAATACATATAAAAGTGTTTGGGTGACATGAGCAATTTGTCAGCACCAAGGAGAAAGGAAACCCTTGCCAATAAACCATCAAAACAGTAGCACTGACCACATGGAGAGAGCAACTTTCTTTATAATGGTGGTTTAGCGATTAAGCTTCCTGTTACTTTCATGGGCCCTTGCATTACACACGTATACACTTATTCTGTACATAATAGGATGTCGTACCATTAGAGACAAGTCTTAAGATGGAAGGGTACAGACAACAAGTCAAAGGTTTCGCATGCAGCGAACGTATAGCCTGTGCTCAAGTATTCCTTTATTCTCGCACGTCATGGTGTTAGGAGGCGCTGTAGCCAGCGGACAAGATAGGCGAGTCAGGCTGTAGATGGGAAATGTATCTTTGACCGAAAGTGACATTAAAGCAGTCATAGTTTTGATGTGAGTGTTGTCGTACACCGATATTATTTAATACGTCTGTTATAGCAACGTGAAATACACCTAATCGCTTCATCGAACAAAACGGACAAAAAGGTAAGGCGAGACAGGCCATGATGCAACAAAACATCACCTAAAAGCTGATCTATTAACTGTCCTGATTCCGTTAAAATATATAATGCGATAAAAAATATATATATATTTATATTATATATAAAATATATGTCTTTTTGTGCAAGCGCTCCTATTTTTAAGTTAAGTGGCGAGCGCGAATTCATATGCTAGATTAGAAAGCTGTCATACCAATACCTAGAAGATAATGTCCTGAATAGCCTATAGCCAGCTGTAGTGAAGGTATTTCATACTAGTTTTACAAAATAAGCATTTGCTAATATTAGATAATAGTTGTTATTTGCTAGTTCTAGCATTTGGGCTCAAGATGATGCCTTGCATTTTTTTTCACAGCTGTTATCAAGAGAGTGCAAGCAAGACTGAGATTTTACGACATTTACGCATGCACATCACACACTGAAAGACAATGCTGTAATGAAATGTAACTCATCCACATTGAATCAGAAGTGTTTACAAATGAAGCTGCTGCATCAAGGTTAAAAAAACACATCTGCTGATCGTCTCCAAGATGATGCCACAGCAAAGTTGGTTTTATGTTCTATAATTGGATAATATTCTCATTATTTCTCATTAGATTAAATGTTCAAAAAGATTACAAAGATGTATTTAATTCGAGAGGTAATTCTCATTAAGGAGAAGACAGAGATATAAAAGATATATACTGTATACATGTTTTTAAACGATCTTTCAATACACTTCAGTGAGGAGAAATGCAGTTGTTCAGAAACGCAGATGAATGGAGCTCTAGTCGCTAAGCGAATCATTAAGGGATCGTCTAAAAAGTGCGCACAGTGGAGGCTTTTTTATCTTTACTTTCCAGGAATTTGGTTAACAGAAGCCTGGAATGCAGAAATATAGTAAGGTAGCAACCCTTTGCCAAATGCAAGCTCCAGTTTTCAGAAATCTTTCATTGTTAAGTGTTTGTTTGTGTGTTAATTATTTTATTGCATCTAGTCTTCACCTATTGTATAGATGATACCTACTGATGGAGTTTTCCTTTACCCCCAAAACTGCTGTATTGCCACATGGTCGACCCACAACAAATATTTAGATTTTTTTCACAGTATTCCTGGTTTATTTGTAGTCAATATGTTCTTGGCATTTGGTACATTTTTTTGGCACATTTCTAATTATATCTGGCATAAACTCTCACAGTTAATTTAGCTGTTTGTTTTAGCCCCCCAAGGTATCATTCAGCCATATGAAGCACCTAGCCTAATTGTTTTATGTCTAAGTGGAGTTATTATATATTGTGTGAATTATATTGTGTGGCCTTTTTTGTGAATTACCTGCAACAACTGTACATTTTGTCAGTGTATATACAAATGCATATCCTGTATTCATAAGTGTAAACCCTATTTACAAGTACATTCATAGTTTACATGCTAATTGCAAGCATTTATAAGAGGCACTTATAAGGACAAAAAAGGGTGACAATATACAGTATATAGGCTATAGCAAGGCAGCCTGTTAGGTAGGATAAGGAGTAGGTGTACTTAAAGTGAGCATTCAGCACAGATGCACAGTTGCATTTGTATTTCTTCATTTGCCAGACACTTTTAAAGTGACTTACAACTTTGCTGAAGTACAATGCAAACATAGCAGTACAGAAGCTCATTTTGCATACAGTGCAAATGCCAAGTTTCCACTAACTCTTCAGGTGCGAGTGTAGAACGGGATGTGCTTGTGCTACATATCAAAAGTGTTGCAAATTGCTAATATATAAGTGAAAAATAGTCACAAGGCATTCTTTGAATCAAAAGATTTTAATTCCAGCAAAAGGTGAATGAAGTATGACAAGCATGAGTCAAATCAAGATCCATGTTCTTTTAACACACTACAGTAAAGACGCAATATATAGTCAATAAAACACAAGAGAATGTACTAAAAAAATAAAGAGTAATGATCGTCAAGAGAAAGTTAGGTGCATGTGTAAGGAAGAACCGCAGGTTGAGCAGGTCCTCTGATCTGAAGTTTTTTTGAAGGTTGCGAGAGACTGTTGGAAAGACCTGAGTAACTTGTCCCACCACTGGGGAAACACATATCTCTGTCTGCCATCCACTCACAGATCATAACAGCTGAGATGGAATATGTGTTTGTGAGAGTCATGCCCTTGGATGCTCTGATAGCAAGCATCAAGGGCCTGGTGCTGCGATAGAGTGCAGCTAGACAAGAGGAGTAATTTGGGTGTGTTTAGAATGGTCAAAGACCAGATTGGCTCTGGGCTTCTAGAACAACTACAATGGTTTGGTGGAGCATCACAGTAGCTCAGTCAGTAAGGAGTTTGGATTACAGTGGGAAGAGTGAGAATTGCAGTGATAAGGGCACAGATAGAATTTTAGGAGGGTTTATCGTTTCAATGTATTGGTATATTCACAATAAACAGAAATGTTATCTTCTAGAATGGAATACCAAGTCAAGAACTTGAAGTGCTTTGTGTTTTTGTTTAAAAAAACAGAAGTGTAAATGTAAACTATGTTGCTAAATTTATCTAGTCTTGTTTTAAGTACTTTGATGCCTGTAGTGTTGTGTATATGATTGTATGGTACTACATTTCTGCCCTGTTCATGGAGAAAGTATATCAGTTGTTTAGGAAGGTGATAAAATGGATATTTGGCTCCATTTGTTCAATCAACAGTCAGCTGCTTGGTTTGGATCATAAAGTTAAATAAAGAGACCCTCCAAAGAAATTCCTATTAGGTTTCCAATGGTGGAGACTAGAAATGTAGCTTCTTATTGGATTATTTATCAGAGTCAATGCAGAGATGCCTCTTTCTCACTGAGCTGCTGAGATGACTTACACGATAAGCATCAGGTCAAGACTTTCAGGAAAAGTTCAAAAATCCACTCTTAACTATTCATTAACAGAACATTACAACCTAAGAATATAGTTCAGCTGTTCACCTTTCAGTCTAACCTTCCCAAAGCTTTGTATAGTCCTTGTACTGGAAGCTCTTCGGTCCCATTCTTTCAGGATCTTTGTTAAATTACACCTAAATATGCAGGATGGACAAGGACAGATTCACTGTAAATATGGAGATAGAAACATTTATTTTAGAGATGCCAAGTTGCATTAATTTAAACTTGAAATTATTACTTCTTTTGCTACACCAAATCTGCCACACTGTCAGCACGAATTTCAACAGTCTGTCTGCGTTTGGTACTTTGAAGCACTCTGACAACCTCGTTTCTAAGGAAACTACCAAACCACTTCTTTACCTCATTCACACATACTGTGATAGCAGCCTCCAAATGTTATTTTACCTGATGCTTTATGAAGTTCACTATGTCTGCAAAATTACCCTTCAGCTGTAACCCCAAATAAACCATACAGGTACCCTATTAAAAACCAGACATTTTTATTTATCTACAAATATTTGACTTAATCTGTCTTACTTTCAGATGTACTTTTAGTTTGGAATATTATCTCATCCTCTTGTAGCTCTGCAAAACAAAGGTGGAGATTCTCAAGTAACTGTTTTGGCACAGGTCTTCAGTGCCTTAAGTTTGGTCTTCAACAACTAAAGATGAGGGAGGATCAGGTTGTCTTGCCTAGAGAGTGAGAGAGGATCAGGTTGTCTTGCCTAGAAAGTGAAGCTAAGAATTCTCCGGAATCCTGCTTTAGTATATACATACACACAAAAATAAGCTGTTTCATCGTGTTACCATAAATAAACCAGTATATGATACATTTGTGAAATATTGTGTGAGACTGATATATTACATTAAAACACTGTTATGGAGTTAAGTGAATATTTCTTTTTATATTTCTTGTAATGTTACTTGCCAAGATTTCCCCATTGTATTTCAATTTGGGTAGCATATTTAAACCCGTTCCCTTTTTATTTATTTATTTATTTATTTACTTATTTATTTATTGCTTATTGCCATAATTGGGTAAACTTCTATGCTTCTTTGCTGTTTTTCTGATGCTTTTTTTACATTAATGAATTGTTTCTGAGTTTAATGTGTACGCAATCACAAAATGAGAAGATGTGAAAAATAATAGACTAATAACACATTTTTGCTGATTTTTCTTGAATTCATTTCACAAGAACAGTGTAGCATGAAACCAACGACTTATTCGATTTTAGGTACTTAGAGGGCACCCAATACAAGCCTGTGTTTTTCATTTGTACAATACTATGTCCAACACCTACAAGGCATTTCACATACCACACACCACCGAAGTGAACTAGCAGCAGACCTGCCGAATGCTAATTCTCATTAAGTGATTTTATATTCCTTCTTAAGAGTGAGAAACTGGAACTTCAATCATTTTACAGAGGTTTTATTTGTGATGAATCCAGAGAGAGCATTTATTGAGTCAAATCAGGTTTCATATGTGCACTAAAGAGGAATGGCTGAGACATAGTAATAATAATAATAAAAATAATAATACGTTTAATTTGTAACGCACTTTACATTTAAAACAAATCTCAAAGTGCCACAATGCCACAAGTGCCAACAAAACTGTAAAAATTGAATTAAGATATAGCAGTAAACACCAAAATAGAAAAATATATATGTTTAAAATCACTTACCCTTTCTCCTGTCTCTTGTTCATTATAGTTGTTCAAGATGACTTGGTTCTTTTTCAATAATGTCCAAATTTCTTGTCTCTCTTTAAAGGAAACATGGAAACATTTGAGCATTTCTATTTGCGTACTCTGGCTAAACTGCAGTCTGAAAGGAAGCATGAAAAAGACACCACCAGGCAAAGGACATCACCCTCTTTCATTTACTTCCATGGGAGGACAGTTCTGTCACCTCTGGTGAGTACAAGATCTAACAGAAATATCATGTCATAAAGCTGTACAGATGAAATGATACTGTTAATAAGCATATAAGGTATGGGAACCATATAAGAATCACAGTCTACCTCAGCACTGAGCTTAGATGTATTTTAGTATCAATACCTCTGTAAAGAAGTCCTCTCTCATTCTTTTAGTATCAATACC
>JAOYMR010000001.1:20599658-20615806 GCA_025802075.1 Tenebrosternarchus preto
TTATCTAGGTAGCTATTATCTAGGTAGCTATTATCTGGGTAGCTATTATCTAGGTAGCTATTATCTGGGTAGCTATTGTCCCGGGTAGCTATTGTCTGGGTAGCTATTATCTGGGTAGCTATTATCTGGGTAGCTATTATCTGGGTAGCTATTATCTGACTGTTTGAGCGGAAGTTGCTGCTCTTCTTCAGGGTCAGGGTGCTTTGTGAAGGAAAGCTTCATCTAATCAGACACTGTATTCTATCTGCAGTGTTAATGTACAGAGCCTGTCAGCTCTCACAGTACTCAAGGGTGCTGTTCTTAATTTCCTGTTGCTAATGTTTATTAACAATAGACATTTGAAGTTGAATATTATTATCTCATGAAATGACATGGTACTTAGAGAATTAACCCAGAATTAACCCAGCAATGGACATGTGTTGTACTGTTAAAATGTTTTAATTGTAAAATTAAAATCATTGTTATATTGAAGTCACTTTCCAAAGATAAATGTGTATTTAAGATATGAAGGTATGTTTTTCATAACCTTAAAGGTATTTTAACCTAATTTGTGTGTCCTGAAAGGCGCTTATAAATTAAATTCTATTATTATATTATTATTATTACTAATAGTTTATGCTGAAATTTATTCTTAAGGCAAATATAAACAATTATAGTCTATAGTTATAGACAGCCTATGAAGTGATTTAAAAAATAAAATCTATAACAAATAAATAAACAACATAGTTCAGATGTTCACAAGTGTTCTGTATATATCAGACTGATTGCATCACATGTGACTGCCTCATGATGCTGGTTAAGAGAATGGCAAGTGTGAAAGGCTGATATCAAAGTAAAGGTGGGCTGCTTTTAAGAATCTAAAATATAAGTTTCAGCATAAGTGCATAAGTACTTTTTCATTGTTTTGATACATCACCATTTTTCTACAGTGTAGAAACTAGCAAATGTAAAGAAAAAGTAAAATGTATGTCCAGACTTTACTGGCAATGTAGTATTTTTTTTCAGTTTTGTAAAGAAAGTCGATCTGAATAAATTATTTTATTTGCATATTCTTGCCAAAATAGCAACTCCATTTTCCATTTACTAACATTTGACAGTATGATTGAATTATGAACTATTTATAAAATTTCAAGATAAACCGGATAAACCAATGCCTGACTAGCACATGAGTAACCAACACACAAGACTGGGTGGACAAAGCAGACACGTAAAACATGACAAATGAAAGAAGTATTTTCAAGTTTGAATTGAAATGAAATATACCCTATCATGTCTAAGTGCCTGTTAGTGTCCAACATGTGTAAGTGGCCTACTGGGTGGTCTATGACAGGGTGGATATTCTAAGCTTTAGTCTAAAATTAGCAACTGTTGCTATGCTAGCATGCTGTTTATTGAGAATTTGGTATACTTTACACAAGAATATTTAGGTATGTTTAATTTAATGACTTCCAGTATATTACATGCTAATATGCTAAGGCAGGGAAGATCAACTAAATAATTAAGTGCATATTTCTTTATAAGTTCTGCAATTCATCTACATCTGTTGTTTCTCCTGTTAAAAAAAGCAGAAAACACAGTTACTGGAATGTCACAAATGAAGCAGCATTTTCTTAATGACAGAGGGACTCTTAATATGACAGTGTGATCAACTACACAGTGGTTTTATCATTATCACTTTGAAAATGAAAGTTGTAACCTAATGAAAGTTATATCTAATTTAAGCAAATGGTATGAGGATGAAAATAAATAAAAATGTGTTTAAGATTGAAACTGAATGAGCAGGACACTGATCTCATTTCTAAAGACAAACATTAAGTACACATTATATTTCTCAAATTAAAAGTTAATAGAACAAGTGAATAACAGCAATAGAAAAATAAGGAGAATGTAAAAATAGTCAAACATATTCTTAACTAAACATCTGCCAGTGGACTTGTGAGGTTGAATTCAAAAATAGTTCTGGATTTCTGCCAGTCTGCTCGCCATAAAACACTTCCACAATGTAATGGACAGCTAATAATTTCAAATGGGCAGGAAACTAGATAAATAAAACAAAAAGTTACAAAAATGGAGTTATCTGGTTTCAATACTAATCTAAGTCTTCTTCTCAGTCCCTTCTGATTGTCCAATCAGATTAAACCTTTTAAAAATAATTTTATACACTACTAAAATAACAGATGAACTGGACATTAGATTCACCCTGTAGCCGTATTAATTTTGCCCATAACCACCTATTTTGCCCACACTGTGACTTGACCTGTTTGTCAGTTGAGAGTTGACTCATAGATAAAGATTCGCGACTTGCATATGTGTTTTTCTTCAGTTGCTGCTTAGCTGACCGCAGGCTTCCATGTTCTTTCATGATAAGGTGGTATTATTTGTAGGAGGTTTAACCTCTCTTCGAAGTTATTTCATGATAAGGTGGTATTATTTGTAGGACGTTTAACCCCTCTTCGAAGTTATTTCATGTTAAGGTGGTATTATTTGTAGGAGGGTTAACCTCTCCTGCAGTCCCTTTATCACCTGCTCAGCCTCTTCTCTTAGGCCTCTTTTCTGAAGAGTCAGTAGATTCCTTTTAAAAATCCAGTACAAGTTAACAAGTTATTCTTTTTAAACATAAGCATACATTTCTGTAAATTGCTGGTTATTTGTTTATGGCTTACTTCCTGTTCCTGAGACTACCAATATTTGTTAATTTTTATAATTACCATGTATTACATAGTTTTACAGTTAACCATATACTGCTGATTTACCCAGGCAGGTTGATATAACTTAGCATGATAACTGATAAGCTCTAGTTATTTTTTTTTTTACTGAATCGTTACTGCTTGTGGACATAGAGTTGGAAGCCTGTATAATATGGTAGCAAATATTCAATGTATAGGAAGTGTCTTCCTGTGGCTGTATGTGAAATTAGATATTAACTAAAAACTCCCCAAGTCATATGAAAAGGGCTGAAATGGCTGAATAAGATAAGTAAAGGAAATGAACTATGCATGGCATTTGGTAGAAATGGTAGAAATGGTAGTCAACATTCATCAGTTGAATGGATGTCATTGGAATATATTGAGCACTGTAAGAGGAGGTGTAATAACTGTGGAATGTGTTTTGTGATGACTGTTGTGCAGGAAAAGCGAGGCTCAGAGAAAGAGCTGGACAAAGCACCTATTCTGGACTTTGAGGCAATGGTTGCCTTCTGTGAACAAGAGGGGTAAGATTTCATAAAACACTATTTAAATTGTGGCAGTTAATAATAGTATTTAATGATTTTTAGACATATAAAAGATATTTTGAAAGATCAAGTTTCACTGTAAAACACTTAAGGTTGGTACATGTGATACTGTTATTGCCATAATACAATGCAAGTTAAACTTATTGGTTGGATTCATAGAACATGTAGACCACTGAACATTAGTATGTAAAGAAATCCAGAACCCCAATCTAGACATGAGATTGGCTGTGGTTGGTTTATATCTATTAACTCCGTCATCTTATCATGATGTTTATTTTAGATTTAAAATCTTAACTGCGATTTTAAAAAGTGAAATAGTTTAGTGAAAACAATCAGACACAACTTTTACATTGAGATCAAAGTGGAAATACATTGGTATCATTTTGTTATTAAAGTGTTCACTCTGCTGAGTCGCCTGCCTGCTCTATAGAGATTTGCATAGTACTGACACTTTTCCCTTGTAAACCTAATTGTGTAATATATAGAATATTTAATTGTGTAATATATAGAATATTTAATTGTGTAATATATAGAATATTTAATTGTGTAATATATAGAATATTTAACTTTAGAGTGATTTATTCATAAGCATTACAAAAAGTACACAAAAAAAAAAAAACACTGCTTGCACTCGATGTTTTATACATAAGTAATTTTGTCTGACCTGCACAATTCAAATGCTTTACTTAACATGAGAGCAGATTAGATCTCCATGCTGGTGTACAACAAGTGTCTATACATACTTGCACTGTGCTGTAGTCAACAAGTGATGCAGATCAGTATTTGATCAGAGTTTCTTACTGCCCAGCGTCTCAAATTCTTGCTGTTTTGGTGTGACATGGTGATATGCTCTATGGCAGAGCAGATGCTCCCTGTGCAAATTGCAGATTGCCACGGAAACCTTGGAATTCCATCACTCTGAGGGGGGGGGGGGGTCCTCTCTCCGCCGGCCTTTCTCTGAGCAGCAGTCTTTCTGAGGGGCCCCGCTATGCTTTCTCTGAAGCTAAACTCGGTCAGCTCAGATGACGGAGCTCCGGTTCCTGGAGCCTCTTGCACAACGGCAGCAGCACTGCGCACAGGCAAACACTGCCAGGATCAGGATCGTTACTGCAAGGAAAAAAAGGGGGAAAACCAGCAACAGTTGGCTCAGTGGTGTTACTGGGCCGTGTGTGTGTGTGTGTTTCCTTTATAGCTGAATGTGAGTAGCTGCTGTATGTGACTTCAGACACATACTGTGGCTGGCTGAGCTTCAAGCCTTTACATATTAATCACTGGTGTTGAGGCAGTTACAAAAATGATCACAGAAAATCTCCTCCTGATCAGTACTACTTGAATACATATGGTGAAATTATTGGGCAATAGTATTGTTGATTTGACCTTTGTTTAACTTTGGGATCTGAAATGATGCATTGGCAATAGAGTCTAAAAGGCATACTTCCAGATTTAATTTGAAAATAGTTTAATAAATATAGTTCTGAGACTGGTGGGTATTCTGCAGAATTATTCTGTAAAACCCTGTTTGGAAGAACCTTGTGCAAAAGAACATGCACTTGGAATGAGACCTCAGGATTAAAATCATTTCTGGTCCATTACATGTATACGATACTGTCGTTTCTCTTCCAAAGTGTTGGCAAGCAGACTGCAAATGAAAAAAGTGTGAGTGGGGCTTTATTACTGGCTGCCTCTTCTCAGGCGTTTTGATTTGCTTTGATTTGATTTATGCAAAAGTTCTCCTTCATTCCACTTCACAGAAGATGTTTTGGAGCTGGTTCCATGAAACAGCTATTAAAAATGTTTTTTTTGTTGTTTTGTTTTGTTTTGTTTTTTGATGTGGTTTCACTTACTACTGTAGCTTATGCAGTTTAACTGTGTATGAACTTCAGTGTGATTAGATGGTTTTCTCCCCCCCTTTTTTTTGCTGTGTGGTGGAGGAAGCAGTAAGAAAAGAAAAATAGAAAACAAATAAGCTGACCTCTTCAATTCATAGCCATCTCATCCTACAGTTTAATTCATAACCATCTCATCCTACAGTTCAATTCATAACCATCTCATCCTACAGTTTTCCAGTTAAAACTGTTGTCCCTAATATGTGCTACACCAGTTCATCAGTACCATTCATCACTGTTTTCATCACCAATGCTACTCTCTGCTTGTTCTTCTTTTTCTTCCGTCCATCTGGCGCTTCCATGGTAACCCTTTATAGTTCATCTCTGCTCTTAACCTTCATGTATTTGGCCAAGGCACCTATCAATCCTTGTCCATAAACAGCCTACATACCTGACACACCACTTTGCCTATATTTAATTGAAGGACACCTTAAGGGTCATAAACACAGAACGTGTTCTTACAAACCATGAAATCAGCGCAAGTACAAAAACAGAAAAAAAGAACGAAAAAGGTCAGTTTTGTTGCTCAGGATACTGCCTTATCAGAGAATTTCTGGTCATTTGACTTTGAGTTAAATTTTTAGAAATAAATGCTATTAATGTTTTTTTTGCTTTCAGCTTTAAGAGCTTCCTGGTCTTGGAGGAGGGTGCTATAGTGAACAGATGGATACATTTATCTGATCTATATTATTATAGCTTAGTAACGTTCTAAATTAAAGATCTTGTGAGTAGTGCTTATTTGAGGTTTCACTGGAATGCATGCTTGGTTTCAGACCTGTAACTAAACTGAAATAGTCTCTTAAATTTAGATCATGTGAATGGTATGGTCTGTCATATGTCTTGGACACATTACCCTGCTGGACTGCCTACACACACACACGCACACACACACACACACACACACACAGTAGAACAGCAGACTTCAGATTGTACTCACAGATAAATAAAATAATGATGAGGAAGCCTCCCAGGTCGATGCTGTTAGTTTGAGGGAGACCCTGCAGCTTCGTCCAGATTTTGTAGAGGATGTCAAGTGTTTCCTGTTTGGCATCCATTCTGTTAGCCACTCACAGCTGTGTGTAACCAACAAGCTCAGCGTTGGGGTCAGTGCAGTACACCTGTGGAACCTGTGGACATTCAGGCTCGACCTCGCCGTCCCGTTCAGATCCTGTTAAATGAGCATGAACAAGACACTCAGCCATGTTGTTCTCTGTTCTGTTTTTCTCTCATCTCTGTATGGCTACAGATGTGTGATCACATAAGCTGTTGTGGCATTCAGCAGTGGCGGGTTCAGCTCTTCGATCTTTTTTGAAAAAAGGATGTGGTTGCCAGTGTGTGTTTACCCATAAAAGAGAGATGGAGTGAATAGTTTTTTCATTTAAATTTCTGCAAAATTGTTTCTGTGGTTGCGTCAGACTATTCTGAAGGGGAACGGAGTTTGTAGGCCTGGGGTCTGTTGCTTATAATCCAACATGTGGCCATGTCTGTAATTAGTTCACTCATTGACTTCACAGCTGCCTAGACCACAGGTTAGTTTGCTTGCTAGTTAAGAAAAGTGCTTCGTTCTTTTTTGGTCACGTCATAAAATGACTTCCATACTGCTCTCAACTACCTGCCATTACTACCACTGAAGGTTTTAGTTCACAGTTTTGGAATCACCGTTCGTTTTGTGCTTAATGACAGGAGAATGCTGTGAAAAATATTGGAAATGTTTCTGTGAATGTTCTTGGAGGCTGGAGGGAGCTGGGCCATCACAGCAGGTGTGGCTGGTACGGCTCTATGGCGTGACCGCTCTGTTGACAGTCTGCTCTGTTTGAACAGTGGTAGGCTGACGGTGGACTCTCGAAGGCAGATATTCTTCCTGTTGTTCAGTTTTTAAAAGCAAAGCACCAGTGAATGTAAGACTTACTGATTTGTGTAACTTTAGCGTTTGCTAACCTAACCAGTTTGCAGGTTTTGTTGAGGCAAAACAAGAGCAAGCTCTTACCTGAGGCAAAACGCCCTGCTCCACTTCAAATGATAGATTTGGTAGATCCACCAGCCACAGAATTGTCTTGAGAAACTTGTCCACAGAGCTCTCCACTTATATACAAGCTAGCTTTTGACTGCTGTCCAGTCTTGATTGCTGTCCTTTTTAATTCTTGAGTCTCAGGTTTTGTCTCCGCCACAGTTTTTTTTTCTGTTGTTCCAGTTTAGTGCGTTCTCTCACTGCTTGTAGTCATTTTGTTGTTGGCAGTCTGTGTTTGACTTTGCTCCACTCTATGCAGACCTGGCTGAGTTCCAAACAGCGTCTCACCGATACGTCTTTTCTGGAGCTCCTGTGAACTCCAGGTTGTACTGGATGGCTGACTACTTATGGCACAGATGAGGTTGTGTTTTTCAGCTGCGTTGTTTTGTACTCTTCTAGTGTAGCAAGACTTGGACTTCAGCTGTGTGTTCTCTCACAAGAAGTTGTGAATGTGAGACACCCCCCCCCACTGGCTCTCTCTGTTTCGCTCTCTCTCTCTCTCTCTCTCTCTCTCTCTTGCGTGCTCGCTCGCTCTTTCTCTCTCTCTCTCTCTCTCTCTCTCTCTCTCTCTCTCTCTCTCTTGCTTGCTCGCTCGCTCTTTCTCTCTCTCTCTCTCTCGCTTGCTCGCTCTCTCTCTCTGTCTCTGTCTTTTCCTCCCTCCCCTTTTCTCTGTTTACCCCCTCTTTCTTTTACACCCCTTTATCTATGCAGGACTGCCTACTTCTCCTCCCCTCCGATCACCTTGGAAACACTCCACCCCCTGGTTTTTTAAGAAAAAATGTACCATTACTAGAGAGTTTAATGATTTTACTACTGTGACAGTAGTAGAATGTGTGTGTGTTTTGTATGTTTCTGCATGTATTTGTTACATATTTCAAGATTAGGTAAGAAGGTTCTTAATATAAAGGAGAAGATTTTAGGAGTCTTGGAAACACTCCAACCCCCGTTTAAAACAGAAGCAGTGCTCCAGCCTGGTGGGGTTTTGATGTGGCTGTTGAGTATTGTATTGTATAGTAGAATGTTTGTGTTTCCTTACGCATGTATTTATTACATAATTTAATATTAGGAAAGGGAATTCTTGACACAAAGGAGAAGATCCACATTTCAAAAGAAGAGACCAATGCAAACATAGTTTGCCTCTTTAAACCATGTCTGTGTGGAAGAATAAAGCTGTGTTGTTGAACGATTCCCTGAAGGCTGGGCAGCTTGTTACACCCTAATACCGTTTACGGGAGTGGCTGCAGCTCTCCCAAAACGTTTCACACTTGAAATATGCCACTCTTGTTCTCTTCATGTGTTCAGTTTACTGACGGTTTTCTCTAAAATCTATAACGTCATGATCAACCTTATTTCCTTTTCACTGATGTTCACAATAGAGTGAAGTAAAAAAAAAAAATAGCAATGCAGGCTTGGAAATAAAGTGTCATAAGAAACTGAGGAGTGAGTGGATGATTTCATAATGGTGCTGTTGTTGAAGCAGAGCCGTGGAGACGTGGCACACTGGACTCTATTGTACAATGGCAGCAGCTTTTACTGTATGTTGTTTCCATCGAGGCCTAAATGCTCGGCTCTCTGAGCCCCTAACTGCTGTTTCAGAGACTAGTGTAACCTGAAACCTACTGCTATGTACTGTGGGAAAGAGCACATGGCTGGGCTCTGGCCTTCTGCAGTAGTTACTACCAGATGTCCTTCCAGAGATCTGCCAAGTGAAGAACCTCGCAGTACACGCCTGTGTATACATACATGTGTGTGTGTGTGTGTGCGCGGTCTCTCTCTCTCTCTCACTCACACACACACACACACATAAATATTTACAAATACACATGTATGTGTGTGTGTATTAGGAGGTTAACCATTTTTGTTTGTGTGTGCACATGCAATTGCAAAAAATACAGGATTTTGCGTAGTCTGCATTTTTATGTCAGGCTATAACCAGTGGATCGTTACACCCAGTAGTTGAGAAATGCATTTCTGTTACATCAGTGACTCATTGTCTTGCATTGGGTTCCAAAATTACATGAGTAACATGTGGTTCTGTGTCTGTTCTAGTGCAGCTATAAGCTCTGCACATCTAACACTTGTGTATGCAGGCGCATTACATTCTGGCCTTACCAACTCAACACCATATCCTTCATGGGATCTTTGTGAGTGCCAGAGTGCAAAAAGAGGTGCAAATACTTTTTGAAACCTTTTTTTTCTTCTTCTTCTTAAACTTGGTTGTACTTTTCAAAAAGAATAGTTATTGCACGATTGTTGATTAGTGTATGGCAGGATTATCAGGAATACATTTCACACTAATATCTATATGTGGAATACATGTTGTTTCTAGCTGTATGTTCTTTTGTCTTTATCTTCTTCTGATTTGCCATCAGTCCATCTGTTCTTGTTACATTGTATGAATTACCTTGTGAGAATAGATGTAAGCTCTGTTAAATCTTCACCCACATTATCAGTGGTGATGGTTCAGTTGTTCCCTTGAGTTATTTATGATGTTTAGTCCTGTCCAGAATACAACACTACCACTCTGTCACATACAGGTGCTGGTCATAAAATTAGAATATTATGAAAAAGTTGATTTATTTCAGTAATTCCATTCAAAAAGTGAAACGTATATTATACGTATTCATTCATTACAAACAGACTGATATATTTCAAATGTTTGTTTCTTTTAATTTTGATTATTATAACAAACAACTAATAAAAATCCCAAATTCAGTATCTCAGAAAATTAGAATATTGTGAAAATGTTCAATATTGAAGACACCTGGTGCCACGTTCTGATCAGTTAATTAACTCAAAACACCTGCAAAGGCCTTTAAATGGTCCCCAATCATGGGGAAGACTGCTGACTTGACAGATGTCCAAAAGATGACCATTGACACCTTGCACGAGGAGGGCAAGACACAAAAGGTCATTGCTAAAGAGGCTGGATGTTCACAGAGCTCTGTGTCCAAGAACATTAATAGAGAGGCGAAGGGAAGGAAAAGAGAAGGATGTGGTAGAAAGAAATGCACAAGCAGTAGGGATAACCACACCCTGGAGAGGATTATGAAACAAAGATTCACAAAGAGTGGACTGCAGCTGGAGTCACTGTAGATGGCATATGGAGAAGCGCTAATCAGCTGCTTTGGACAGATCCAGGTATGACGTGAATACAGGTGAACAGATACTAAAGCACCCAGTTCTTGACAGGTGGATGAATACAGAGCACAGCCATGACGCCAGCTCCCGTGTCAGAGTGACCGTCTACTATGCAATTTATGCAATTTCATCTTTATTTGATTGAGTCCCGCGAGTGATGAAGGCCTCCGTTTTTTCTGACCAGACATCCAAAACGCTCTGTAGTCCACGTCGGGATGCTGCGGGTCCGTAAGCCAGAGTCCGTTCAGCCAGAGTTAGAGTTCACGTTGCGTTTCTCGGACTCTCCTTTCTGCCTCTCCAGATGCAGGCACGCCACCATCTCCCAGTTCTTCGGGGACCAGAAACCCAACTGTGATGGCGCGTGTGATTTCTGCCGCAACCCTAAACTGGTGCGCGCTCAGCTGGAGAGAGCCTCGGCCCTCAGCACCAGGACGGGGCCCGCACGCAGCTCTGAACCTCGGGGGCCATTCGGGTTCGACCCAGAGCTCTATGCCGGCGGGAAGAAAGGCTACGGCTTTGAGAGGTCAGCTGACCTGGTTTGAAAGATTGGGTCATTGCGGCAAAAAAAAAAAGTTTCTTGGTTTTTGAAATGATCTACAAGTCACTTTGAAATGAGAACGTGTGTGTGTGTTCAGGTATGATGAGGACTGGGAGGGCAGTGAGCAGGACGACTCTGAGAAACGGAAAAAGGAGTTTGGAGATCTGTTCAGGAAGCAGATGAGTCTGCGCAGGGTGAGACTGACTGTTCACAGTCTCTTTCTCACTTACACATGTCCTTGGACACAAAACACATACGCTGTCTCTCTCAAACTAGAAATCACAAATCTGATATCAGGTTCAGAGATGGTTTCCGCACGACCTCCAATCTTGTATCATTCTTGCACGACTCGATGTTCACTCAAATGTGGCCATACACACACAGCAAACCAACAACTGCAAAGGAGGCCAGGCTTAGTCTGTGAAACTTCCAGAACATTCCATCCCCTCTGCCCTCAACACACACCACCCACATCTGTTTCCCAGCTGTTAGCTAAAGATGTCTGCAAAGAAACACACAAATAAAATCCATAAGCCTAAATTTATTGGATAAGCAAATCACAACCCTAATATGAGAAATTTATATTAAAATAAAAAAAAAAGTCAAATCTAAAGTATTCAGCCAGTTACCCAGAAAAGCAGGGACGTCAGGATTGGCAGAGCCCCTAAGAGTTTTCTAGGCTGATGCCTAGAACTGGGTTGGGTAGAAAGGTTACAAAAGCAGCAATGTCGGAAACCTTTGGACATACTAAAGGAAGAGCTTTGAGGCCATTAGCATGTAGCATAGAAATATTGCAGATCTTTCACAATAGTGCTTCACACTGTTTTTCTTTCTGTTTCAGGCATCAGGTGCACCCCCCAAAAAAGAGACTTTTGTTCCACCAGGTCGGTCTGCTCCCACTTTGGTAGTTTTAAAGCTGGAAAAAATTGGTATTACCCATTTGAGAGTACTCTGCTTTTGAATGATCTATGAGCAGTGTACACACATGCTCTTAATGTATATCCCTATCATAACTATGCTTCGTTTTACTATTGATGGGTAAAGGGCACAAAGGCCCAGCTCCCACTGCATGTGAGGTGATGCTAATTCCTCTGCGTTAGCATTGTTTTGGGGGAGAAGTGGGAAGTCCATTATGTTGTTGTTGGGTCTTTTTGTTTGTTTTGTATTTTGACAAATATAAGGGAAGAGAAAGAGCCTGTTGAGTGAACGTTGAGCTGCCATATACCTGTATAGTTCTATAGATGTTCATTTACTTTGACCATGTGTATCAGAAATTAAAAGAACAGGAGTTCAGTCAGTGCTCAGGTGCTTCACATCAAGTGTTGTAATTTTCACATGCTGCATATTTTTCACAAACCTATGAAATCAGTGCTTAATCCAGATTACATAGATCTAGATTACAATCCAGTCAGGCTTGGGTCCAAGCAGTAGCTTCCAAGTTAATTGTGCTGAGCTGCTCAGGAGTAGGAACACAAAGTGACAAAACCCAGATCAATCATATAGTCATGACATGTGAGAAGAACAAGGCTGGCATTAGGGAAAGTGGGAGTTAAATCCAATCCTTTTCTGAAGCTGGTTCAGTTCACCATGTCCACGTCAACTCGTCAATTAGTAGACTTTTCCCCCAATGACACTGCCACCCACTCATGGATTTTTGAAGTACTGCTGCTATGGGTTTTTTTTTTTTTTCTCTCCACTGTCACACACTGTTTGCGTCACAAGCATTAGTAATGAATATCTGATTTCCAGACACCGGCTGTCAGTTAAAGGAGGCCAGCAGCCAGAGAATAGCCCGTCTCCCAGTGAAGGTAAGGCTCGCGAGGACTAGTTCCCGTCGTCTCCCTGCAGTTCTCCCCAAACGCCAGCTAGCGTCTCGCTGCTGCATTCTAGCTTTCGTCAGGCATGGCCAGCAAACCCCAGAGGCATCTTGCATGTCACTCTCGAAATGACTGAGCAGAACAGCTGCTCCGCTGCCTTTCCTGCCTGCCTGTTCTGCCTGCTGGATTGGTGGAGGGACACCATAGTCAGCCACACCACTTGGTGAAAGCACTCCACCGTACGAATGAAGGACTGCATTGTGTTTACATTTGATGTTTTGTGATTCAACTGTGACTTGCTGTACATCAAAGCGCATTTGCTAGGCTTAGATGTGACGTGCTTAAGATTCGCTTGCATTACTGTATGAGATTAGTTTTTTTTTGTTGGTTTGTTTCACAAACTAAAATTGGCCAACCTTACTACATGTGGTTAAGTGACAGGGCAGTTAAATATGTATTTTTATAGGCTGTTATTACACTTAAAACATGTCTGAACTTCTACATTGTAGAGTGTATGACTTTTGTCTATATGCAGCCTTGATCCTTGTTCAGTGTCCAGCAATAATCTGCCACCATAGAGGGGATCCATTTACCTTGTCATTGCTTTACATAATGACATGAGTATAGAGGAATGGAAAGAATCTGGAAATTTGAACTCAGCATACAAAAATATAAATGGGGCATTTTTTTTGCAGGAAGCAAACATTTAGACAAGTGAAAGGATGTTGTATACCAGTGTTTCCCAATCCAGTCCTCTGGGCACTCCAGCTGGTTCCATGTTTTTGCTGCAACCTAATGTATTGGGAACCTGAGCAGAGCGAAACGTTGAAGTGCCCGGTGTGCCCCGAGGACTGGGTTGGGAAACACTGTTGTATAAAGTAGTACAAGAGAAAGGAAAGAGCTGCCCCCTAGAGGCAAATCTTAAGCATCACAATCTTGAATTTTATGGGATGTGTGTGTGTGTGTGTGTGTGTGTGTGTGTGTGTGTGTGTGTGTGTGTATGTATGTATGTGTGTATGTATGTATGTATATATGTATATGCGTGTGTGTGTGTGTGTGTAGAGACATGCACACAGAATCATAAAAATAGAAGTTAGCTTTATAACAATTTAGATTTGTTTTATTTCTGTATTAGTTTTAATTGTGTTCTCGTGTGTGTGTGTGTGTGTGTGTGTGAATCAGACACGTGAGCACTGTCTGGCTCTGCTCCAGGAATCCCTGACCAATCACGGTGGAGCAGCGGATGTCTCTGAAAGGTACTGCTGTAGGACCTGAATCAGCACACCCCTTGCATACCTGCTAAAGTGTCCTCACACACACCATTTCACTGCTTTTATTTTGCTTTGTCAGAATAAGGGTTTTGTTACTTACAGAAGTGACCTTGATGTTGAGCGTTTTCCTTTGATAAATACCTAATTCATTCGGTTTTTGTGACTGAAGTGGTTGAGAAGGAATGTTCCGGGCTGTTTTCCTCTGACCCTCTCTGTATTGTTCCTCCTCTATAGCACTGACGCACTTTCTCAGGCTGTAGAAATAGAGCATGAGGTGTTCAGATCTTGCAAGTCTGCAACCCTCTACAGGGCTGCTGTGCTCAAGAAGGTGAGCATCAAATTATATCAGCACACACCACTTAAGAAGAACTATAGCTTGTAAAATGAAAGCAGCTGCTTTACTGCAGTACTTCTAGGGATTGTGGCCAGTAGTGATGACTCCTGATCCCAAAATTCACTGTCCAGATATCAGACATGAAGAAAAGGAATGCAGAAGCGCCCCTTGTGGACAAGGATGAAAATGCATGCGCTTCTTATGTGAATGAAGGAGAAACAAAGATGGCTCAGGAGGAAGCAGCCACCTCCTCTTCCTCGTCCATAACTGAAGAGCAGCAGGGCTTCACTCCAGCCTCACAGATGTATTCAGTAAGTATGTTCTCTTCACTTTTATGGACACAGCTGATCACTTTCTTTACTAAAAGGACACGTTTGGATGAGGTGGGAAGCCAGAGTGAGGCTCAAGGCATTAACACAATTCAACCAGTAAGAGAGAAAGACTCAGCATTTAAACAGGCTCCATGCTGCCACCTGCTGCTTGGTTAAATTTCCTACAATACATACCGTCTTGTTGTTTGTGCAGTGTCATACTGTGATCATTCTAAACCTGTTTTCCAATATAAGCCTGTCTGTATGATCATGGCACCATAACACAAACATATTAGCAACGTGAGTATAATAAAGTTCCCATTCTTGGCACAGAAAACATTGATTAATATTCAAAGTATTTTTGCTGATGAGTAACTGGTTACTTGCCGTCATGTCAACTGCATTGTCTTTATTTTGTTTTGAGTTATAGCCCATAAAGAGTGCACAGTTCACTCCTTAAGGTGTTCAGATGTGGGCTTATCGAGGAGTGTGCTGGGCGTTAGTGTTTTCGATAGATAAACAGTCTTAGTGGAGTTTTAGCACTCACACTTAGCACATAGCACCTTTATTCTTCTCCAAAGAAGGTGTTTCAGACGTAAAGTTTTAAAGCTCTTAATATGGCTGTTGTCATCCTTCATTAAAGAAAACTTCACCAATGGGTAATTAAAAGAAACAGAGTTACACCGCTTCTGTTTCTGTCCAGTTCCAAGTCTGTCTATCTTGCGTTATCTCTGTTTCCAGGCACCACAGTGAATGTATTCTAAGCCCATATGAAGTGTAATAAATGAGCAAAAATTCTATGTGAAAGAAAATGTTAAGATTCAGTACCAGAGGAACTTCGTAGCACCAAGTGGTTATATGCTGCTTCCTCAACACTGTGGGTCTTTCACAGTTGTGTTTACAAGAGTCTTGTCCAGTTGCTTTTACTGGCCTTTCAGGTGTAGAACAATATAAATTAGCAACTGAATTTGGAGGTTATAATAATAATGAACTGAGTTCATTTTTCCATTTACTGAAGCACTTTTTCCACATCATGGGATGTGATAATAAAGCCTTTCATCTTTTAATTAAAAAGGTTTTCAGCATTTAATGGTTTAAATGACCTTTGGAATATACAGTTTTGTTCTGTTCTTTTATTATTGACCTTTCCTGGTTTATATTACTCCTGCTACAGAAGCACTGTTATTTCCTAATGACTTTTGGCACTAAGGTTGGTAAGAACTGTGTGTTGCTGGAGTATGATGGTCAGGGGTGTAGTGGGGGGGGGGACGCAGGGGGACGCCATCCCCCCATTTGTTTTAACAGGGGGGACGCATCCCCCCACTTGTTTTAACAGGGGGGACGCGTCCCCCCACTTGTTTTAATAGGGGGACGCCATCCCCCCACTTGTTTTAACAGGGGGGACGCTTCCCCCCACTTGTTTTGACAGGGGGGACGCCATCCCCCCACTTGTTTTGACAGGGGGGACGCGTCCCTCCTGGATGTTGCTCTTGCTGAGACTGTTACGTCTAAAGCTTGGTTTATACTTGACGTGTCGCGACCGGCGCGAGGGTCCGTGCGGCAAAAATGACGCAATCGCGATTTTTGTAACTTCGCGCGTGCCGCGCTTC
>JAOYMR010000001.1:20615906-20641516 GCA_025802075.1 Tenebrosternarchus preto
GAAACCTAGGATGTTGAGAGTGTTCATTTAGTCGTGAAAATGTGCTAAAACACACCTGCGGGCACCTGTAACTTAAACATTTACAGGTGCCGTCTCCCGCACCCACCCCCCGCTCGGCCTACGGCTCCACAGTCCGCCTTTAGTCCAAGTGCGACCCCTCACTTATTTTTTTAGGACTACACCACTGATGATGGCACTTGGTCACCTGTCAGACATCCTTCTGTAGTTCCATTCCCATACTTGAGTCCAAGGTCCCTTTCTTGAGTTTTCCACAATAGATTTTTAGTAAATGAACATTTTCAGTAGTGTGATCATCATTCATTAGATGTCACACTCTCTGCATCTGTCTTTATAAAATCCTTGGATCCTGAGGTACTTTAATCACTTTCAACACTTACTGGAAGCGAGTTAGCATGAAACGGGCAGCCTCTCTCTGTCCTTTAGTACTCTCCATAGAGATGGCATGTGGTAGCCATCGCCCTCCTAGTTTTCAAGCTTTCACTACGAGATTGGGAGAACACTGGGGAGTTGTTTTAAAGTCTGCCGATCTCAGGCAGTAGCGGCAGTGATTTTATTTAGCTAGCCTGACAAGCTGGTGCTTCAGGCCAAATGTGCCTGCTCGTCTTTTCTTAATCCTGCCTTCCCCGACAGCCCTCCTACCATGATAAAGTAAGCTGTCATTACTTTTGGCCCTGGATCTTGCCTTGCATCATGTTCTGTGGTAGGCAGAGGCATTAATTCTAAATCCTGTACGTCTAAAGGAGCTAATCTTAAAGGAGCTAATCTTAAAGGCAAAATGAAGCTGAAGTCATGGCACATTTTCCTTCTATAATGTGACAATTTTTGAGAAGCAATGTAAAACAGAAATGTAATGAAACAGAACATTTTGGGCAGCAAACGTTCTGTTTTCCCATTAGATCATGAAATGCTAATGATTCCAGCATAGTATGACCAGGGACAAACTAACAAGGTCAGTTTGATTTTAATTGGAGGAGTTTATGGGTATGTTTGAAGAGATCTGCTGCTCTTCTCTTCCTGGCTGTGTAGCTGAAAAGAAAGCGGGTGGGGGCAGGATTCCGTGGCTCCTCCAACCCCTTCCAGAGCGCAGCGGAGCTTCTGAAGGCCACTCGGGCAGAGGCTCTCCCAGCAGGACCCACACCTGCCCAACAAGACGAAGAGCAGGAACAAAATCCAGAGGCAAAGAGGACCAGAACTTCTGCTTCTGTTTCATTGGGTCCCAAAGACCAAGCCTCCTCTGCTAGCCCCAGCAAGAAGCCGGGCAAACCCCTGAGCAAGAAAGAGCAGAAACTGGCAGATGCAGCCAAGGACTCGCATTGCATCTCCCAGTATTTTGAGAAGAAGAAGATGGACAGCACCCAGAGGAAGAGTGAGACCGCAGTCTTGGACCCTGGGGTAGGAGGGCCTGCTCCGGATGGGGACGGATCGATCTCAGCCTCTCCTACGGACACAAAAGCCAAAAACGGCTCCAGGGATGCAGTAAATCACGCTGTGGGTGTTAACACGTGCGCAGCAGTAGAGGAGACACCCAGAATCCAGGAGGTCATGCAGGAGTCCAAGACAGCAGCAGCACTAGAGCTCCGGTGGTAGGTGTGAGCTCCTCCCCCCTTTTTTTGTTTTTGTGTGTCTGTCTGAAATGTTCTCGATGCATTCTCTTCTGTCCTGCTCCTTCTACAGGGACGAGGCCCAAGCTGAGGCCCAGGCTGGTGCCCCACAGTTGCCACCAGAACTGCTAATCTCCACTTCAATTCTCAATCAGGTTTGACACGAATGTCCTGATCCCAGATCAGACATGTACACTGACGGGACCCACAAAGGTCTCAAGTTGATGATGATTTTATTTATTTATTTTTTTTGCAGCCATGTAGGGAGCAAAAGCCACTCCCCCGTGTCAACCGCCCACCCAATAACTGCAAGAGAAGGGTGACCTTTGACCCTGTGGTGCATGAGAGCAAGGTAGAGACAGAGAACAAAGATTCTAATCAGCCCTTACCCGAGGCTGTGACCTTGAAAGAAGCAGCTAATATCGTGGTAAAAATCTTGGATCCTTTCTACAAAAAGGGCAAGTTTGCTACTAAGGTAAGCTTTGGTGGTTGTATTTGTATCCGTTCTGCATGTGGAATATAAATTCGACTTCAAATAATAGGCTTAAAATGGGCCTTCTTCCACTCCAGGACTTGTTCAAGGCGTTTGCACGCTTCCTCTCCCATCTCCTAGTAGAGGGAAAGGCTAAAGATCAAGGTAAAGGTGAGTCCCCCTTCCCCCTCCACAAAGGTTCCAAATTATTTCTTTCAAATTGTCTTTCAGGATTGTCACCTCGTCATTGTTTACTGCAGTTGGGTAGGTTATTTCTGTAGTGAGGTTGTGTCTGTGTTCGCCCGCAGTGAAGACGGAGGCGAAGTTCCTGATCAAGTGCTTCTTCAGCAGCGTGCAGCGATGCGAGAGTGAGGCCGACTGGGAAGGCCTGCGGGCGGGGCCCAGCTAGCACCTCCCCCTCCCCCGCACCACCACCACCTCACACCACCGCATGGGAACACGCGCACGCCGCCCTCAGGGATACTGGGTGCCTGGCAGAGGCTGCTGGATGTCTTAAAGCTGCTCGTCTCTTGGCAACTAACTCGGCTGCTCCCACTAGTGCACCTTAATGACAACTGCTGGCTGTAAGATGCTGCTGGAGACACTTTAGTTACTTTGATGTAGCATTAGCTACTAGCTGCTAACTTTAGATGCTGCAAATGGTGAATTCATGAAGCGGTTCCAGGGTAGACATGGAAATACCAAAAATACTAAACATTTTGCAACACGTTTTAGGTAATATACATGTTTAGTTTCTTTGATGTCTTATCTTAGAACTGACTTTCTGTTCTGAATTTTGTTTGTGATTAATCCCAAGAATGCATGACATCCATTACTCTTATGTAAAATGAAAATAAATATGCATTCTTTCAAATAAAGTCTAAAATATTTCCTCCTTGTTTTGTTAACATACTTCCAGTTCCAGTAACATAAAGTGAATGGAAGGTTTATAGCTCATCATTTTTATGTTGTGCAGAAATCTACCCCGGCAAATTTCAAACAGCACAATAAAATTTAAATCTTCAACATGAGTGAATTTATTCAGATTTACTATTCACAGAAAGTATCATGTCTCACACCACAAGTACATCTCCATTTGCCATATAAACGAATATGTTGGATGGTAAGGTAAGCGAGTCACATACAGCAAGTAGTACAGTGAACACAGCAAAAGCAGCAGCAACAATTAGCCTGTACCCTAACTGGGTGTTCAGAGCTGTAGATTTGTCATTCCCTAGCAGAAGACTGTTGTCTGTTAGCAGTGGTCTATGTGATATTAGGAGAGCTATGCTGAGCTAAAGCATGGGGCCTGGTTCAGACACCTCTCATCCCCACAGACATATGCTTGGACACAGACACTGGCTCCGGTCACCCGGTGACCGGATAACCAGATCCTTCGCCATCTCCACCGTGCCGAAGAGTGGGTAGAGTTTCTCATCGAAGCTCTCGTTGTACGTGTAGATGTGGGCGTGGGTCTCGGCGTTGTAGAAGGACAGCTGGCCCTTGTCGTAGTCCAGGTGGACGCCCACTCTCTGGGGGATGAGGCTGGGAGGAAGGGCCGTGAAGGGCACGGTGAGGGCCTTGAGCTCGGAGCCCCTCTCCAGGCGCAGGGTCAGGTAGCCAGTGTACGTGTTGAGAGACTTGAAGCCCTTGCGCAGAGCCGACTCCTTGGCCACGCCCAGGCGCCAGTCCATTTCACCCACGTCCACCTCCCAGTAGCGGCGGCCCGAGCCGAAGCCCTCCGTCGCCACGGCGCACCACCAGCCGTCGAAGCGCTGGTGAAAGTTGGGCACGTCCTGGCGGTCAGTGCCACAGCGCATACGCTTCTCATCGTCCGAGATCAGCAGGTCCGGATTGGCCGTGTCCAGGTCCAGAGTCACCTCCACTGTGGTTAGGCCAAAAGGCTGTAAGTGATATTCAGTACTTGGACCTCACTGGCTTAGTCAGAGTTCACTAATGACTTACCTTCAGCCTTGGAGATCCAGTCCCAGACTAGCAGGAGGGGAAAACATTCTTAATCTCACAATATAAACAAGAATGGTGATAAAAGATATCAGAATAACTTGTCTGACTTACCACCCTGAGGAATGTAAGGAATTGCACCTGAAAATGCAAATAATCAAAATAGACATGAATCCAAAAATAGTGTTTCAAGAATAAGAACTAAAAGCAAGTCAACCTACCTATTTTCTGACTCTTCTGCTTCCAAATAAGCCACTGCTGGGGAATGTACTCCTGAAATACAGACAATTTAATCAGAAACATGTCATGTGAAAACACATCGATTCATCTGCTGACCTCTGCCCCCCGGGCAGGTCTGACACTCTGTTGTTGGTTCTTCTGCACCTTGTTCAACTCTTTCAGAAGTAGGGTCCAGAAGACCAGCTCCATTGCGGAATGCAGAGTGGTCAAGTAACCTCGTCTCCAGTTCTTCTCCAGATCATCCAGGGCCGCCACCACCTGCTCCCCTGGCCACACGCTCTGCTGCAGGGTGAAGAAGAGAAAGTGTGTGTGCAGACTGAACCACACCCACCTACACCGCAAACACCAACCCAAATACAGAACATGAACATCCACACCTGGCCATTTCAAACCTCTATGATTCGACACTTTGCCCAGTTCAAGGCAGAGATAAAGCAGAAGAGAAAAACTTTGACTTTGATCTTCGCAGACGTTTACCTCAGGCTGGGCCCGCAGGTCCTTGGTCCAGTTGAGGATAAGCATCTTTGCGCTCTCTACATCGTGCTCGCTGCTCAGAGCTAGTTCCTTCCACTCACCCTTCTCTGGCCAGCCATCAGTCTGCATTGGCCTCGTCTGACAGAGCCACATTTCAAAATAATATTCATACACTTATATTTCACAGTCCCTTATTAAAAGCTTGCATGTTATCAACTGATATAGATAAAATAATAGGTCAAAGTGGCTACCAGTCTATCATGGAAAATGGACTATCAATTTACTCTTCATGTTGTGTTGCGTGATAGTAAGTGAAGCTGTAAGGGCCATGACTGGGTGTGTGTAGTACTCCACCTTGCTCTCCACCATGGAGGCCCACTCCAGTATGAGAGTCTTGCAGGTGAGTGTGGGCCAGATGTCCTCACCGCTTGAAATGTGCTCCAGCACCTCCGACCTCTGGAACACCAACCGGGCACAGGATTACATAAATAACACTGTTCACAAGGGATTTGCTGCAGCACTGCTCTTTTCCTCAAGACAAAATTTGCCCTTGTACATCCACGTTTTGTGTATGCCTGTGTTAGGACGATGCCTTATGAATTATTCTACCTGGCAGACTCTGCTCAGGTCCTTGGCCAGACACACAACGAACTGCTGATTGTCATCCAGGACCTCTCTCTTCTCATTTTTTGATTTCAGGCGAGATTCCTGCTCACATGGATCCCATGAGTGGCATGAAAAAATCATGAATTAGATCAGCAGTACACAGCAGCGGTAAGAAGCGTATTCTAAGAAGCCTAATGAAGATCGTTAATGTTACTATGAAAGACTGTGGGGGTAAAACAAAGTTTCTAGACCTCATCATAATTGCCCCACACGTCTGCCCCTTTTCTCTCTCCTTTATCCTATTGTTCTACACCCAAAACTCCCTGCATCATTCCCAGCTATTGAACTAGTTACCAAGACCACCCAAAAAGGCACTTAATCAAGCTGTTATACAATCTACAAACAAAAAAAAAACATGCATAGAATGATTTTATCCTTCTCAATAACTTCTAAAAGTGAGCTTTTTTCTGTTTATTTTACTGTGACTGTGAGAGGAATCCCTCAGCTTGTAAAATGTCTTTGAATTACTTTGACCTAGTTTAGATTGAGGTAGAAAAACACTTCTGACAGGCACCTTAAGCTTGACTGTGATGTTTTTAGCAGGTTCAACAAGGAACTGAAGACACTGCATCATCTTGACGGCTTCCTGCTCTGAAGTAACACCCCCCCCTCCCAAACAAACAACTATTTCAGTTACAATCTTAAGCACACAACAGCACTACATGTCAACAAGTAGAGTCTTTCTGAAGATCTCAATTGCAAAGTGATAAATGATGCTCATTGTATATTGTACAATAGTAATTATAAAACAATACTTTGGTCTTCTTTAACATTAGTAATTGTTTACACTAATCTGCATGGACATTGTTTTGATACAACGATGTGTTCCAGTCGAATAAACTGAAGAAAAAAAACAAGGAATAAACAGGGTGGTTGAGATGTCGGCTTTTAATCATTAAACATTAAACAGACTTGCAGTGCATGACTGCATCTCATAGTAAAAATTATTAAAATAATGTTGTACGGTCAACTTGTGATTGTCCTTGAATGATATAATAAATGTCAATAAATGTCAGATTTTGACATGTTTTACATTAAATGAAACTGGTATTAGGGTTGTGGAGACTAAAACATTTATGTTTTAGGTAATAATAATTTTGAACCACATTAAGATTACAAAGCCCAAGTTAAAATAGTTCATGATTTCTACTGGGCTGATATGACAGTCCTAAAACATCAAAATATTTTCCAAACTGTAGATGGAGAATCAAATCAAATGGGAACAGTGTCAGTGAGAAGGGTTATTAAAATCTGCATGGTTAGGCTCAAACTTTACAAAGTTTCCCCTACTGGTGCATATTCATTAATATTATAAAAACTCAAGCATGTTGATTTCACCTTCCTATAAAGTGGTGTTTAGTCAGTAGCTTTGTTACCATAAAGACATGAAAATATATGGTTTTAGGCTTTCGGGGTCATTTGAAGGCAGTCTGTACCCTTTTAAATTTTAAAGAAGGGAGGTTAAAAGTACAATGCGGAAGTAAAACTGCAGACCCTGCTGTCATCGCTTGGCAGCCTGCTGAAGCTGAGGCAGCACGGCACTCTGCGGAGAAACGAACCGCTGCCTGAAGGCCAAGCAGAGTACCTCAGCTAACAATAGACGAATACATGTCACATCAATGCAGGACATCTCTGCACAATTTCATCTCCACTCTAAATAACGTAAAACTAAATCGGGAATTTATAGCATTTTACTCTTTAAAAAATGCTTCTGACTTAAAAAAAGAACTTAGATGCAAATAAAATGCAATATCTGCTTTCTATTATGACTTACGAATGACAATTCATGCAGTCAAATACCTACTCTTAAATCACTTTAAAAGAATGAACAAATGAGGTCGTGTGCAGCTGAAAATATACAGATGCTTTTGCAGCATGCAATTGCTGCAGCCTACTGTTATTTATTGCTAATGTTTTAGTCAACCATTTTGCCACGGTTGACTACGACATTTTAGGAAAGGTAAGTAAGTAACTGATTTAACTGATTATGCCATCTACCCACCTCAGAAATGTTCCAATTCAACCTGTCCCGACAGGTATTCGAAGAGTAAAAATAATGGAACATGACGCTGCGCCACAGCTCAAGAGCCAACATGTATACGGATGAGCCAGTACCCTTGAATGACATTGCAACGTCTATTGCCCTCAAGGTATTTTGCTTTACATCTCATTAGGGCGAATGTAAACAGTGCCACGCTGGATTACGAAAAAAAAACATAATAGTACCCCCCTTTTACTTGAATCTGAACAGAAACTGCGTAAACATTTTTGCATGACTTAGGCATAACATTTTTGTATTTAGTGTCCTACCTGTGAAACTGTTCTTTATCCTACGCTTTCAATCTGACGGCGACAGTAGAACCGGTAAGCGATGCAACTGACAGTGAATACTGCGGTGAATAGTGACCTTGTTTACTTCAGTCATCCGAATATGATTCGGATATTTCCGGATGCAGCGCTCGACGTGGTGGGCAGAGAATCACGCCATATTTGTTGTGGCTGTATGGAACATTTATACGTGATTTGTTACAACATTTTAATCGTATTCATTTATATCTTTATACTACTACTACTACCTCTGCTAATAATAATAATAATAATAATAATAATAATAATAATAATAATAATAGTCGTGATTGTCATGATGACGATTATGATGACGACGACGATTATACTGATGAAATACTGGTATCTCAATCAGAAAAGTAGGCATATAGTCTAATGCATATTATGTCAAATTACTTGCTTAAACTTCATTGCGATCCAGCTATTGCAGATAATATAAACATGAATAGATTTACTACAGTATTACATCACTGATTGCAATCAACACTATATGTTAGAATTAGTTGAAGCCACTGCTAATATATATGGATAAGCTATATTTTTATCCACAGTATTTTGTCTGCAGTGCAAATCAAACAAAAAATCTGCCATCATTTTCACAAATGCCTTTTCTCCAGGGATTAGAGATCCTCAAACAAGATAGCTAATCCAAAGCAGCCCTTTACTGTTTAGGGTCTCTGAGCCAGTTCTGGGCATTAATGAGTTGTCAGAGCTGAGAAGCCTCTCCCCATGGCTTTTTACGTTAATGAGCCATGTCCTAGAAGATTAATGACCTAAGTTGGATTGGTGCACTAAGAGGGAAAGTTTAAGAGATTACCAAACTGTGACATACCCTGTGTCTTCATTTGGGCCAGAGCTGACACATGTCACTCCCACAGCTATACCTCACTTCCTGAAGGCTAGCTCCAACTGTGCTCTTCAACAGTAGAGGCTTACATCTCTTTGCTACTTGTCTCTCATTAGGACACCAACCAGATCAGAACAATGCAGGCCTGAAGAGCACTGCTGGAAATGTGGCATCGGTGCTTCAGAGCTCATTCTGAGGGCAGGTAGCCAGCCTCAATCAAGAGATTGCTTCTGCAAATGCCCACCAGGAGTCGTGCTTTGACGGGCGCTGACTCATCAGCTCCGCCTCCCATTGCTGGCCGAGTGAAAAAGGAAAGCAGGCTTCAGAAATGCGAGTGAAAGGGTGAGCTCTGAACTGAAAGATGTTTTTCATATCTCACAGTACATAGCAACTATGCACAAATTACACGTGCAATTTACTCTTACTATGGCAATGTATGATGTACATAAGTACTTGTACATGTACTTCAAATATTAATGGATACGTACATAGTATATTAACCAATAACACATACATGTGAAACACATATGTATGACCTTTATATTAGTTTTCAGTCACTGTTCTACACCTAGTTGTAAAATGGTCCAAACAGCCACAGAAAAACCATGTATCGCATTCACTGTCCATTGGGGATTCAAATTAGTTGAAAATAGATCTTTGCAAATGAGACATCATTTGAGAATGCAAAGCAAAGCTAACCCATACCGAACCCTAAGAGCACTGGTCAACAACATTGACAGCATATCTGTGCATATCTTTAGTGATGTTTGATACAACCTCAGAAGAGCAGAAGATTTAACAGGAGCAGCTTTAACCTTGGCATAATTCACAGTTGCTGGAAGGCCCACTGTGTTTTAATTCCCTTCTTATCCACAAGCCTCACATAAGGAGGAGCTGTTTTGTTATTTTTTTATTCTCAGACTAAAATCCCAATCCCCTGATTCTAAACATGATTTCTGACAGGCTCTAGTCATGGTACCTAAAATGTGGTCTGAAAGATAACAGATCGGCAAAACGTATTTTATTTACGCAAACCTTTGTACAAGTTCTCATTTTCCAAAGACATACAGTTCTTAGTTTGACACACACACTAGAATGTATGTCCTGCTGAGGCATCAGAACTTGTAAAGAGAAAACACACTACAACTTCCAAGGGTCAGAAAAATATAAAAGAAGATAGTGCAGATTCACAGTTTTTTTCTAGAAATTTCAGACTGTGAAAGACAACATCTATTAAAGAAGAAAAATGTCAACAAATGGCTCTTTGGTGTGAGATGAATCTGTCATCTCAGGTAGTCTCACTCTTTACCTCTAGTACATAAAGTTTATGTGTTCCCTGAGATTACATGGTGATTCAGTAAATTTTAAGACACATCTGTCAGACCCTTTGCTTAAGGTTAAGGCCCTTTGCTGTTTACATGTTTTTTGTTTTTTGTTTTTTGCTGTGTAGGTTTCTGCACATGCCCAGTAGAAAAAGGCTAATCAATCAAATTCCATGTTTTTTCTGCCCTGGTGTGAAGAGTCATTTGTAAACAAAGTTCCAGTCTGTAGGATGTGCTTCTAACACATGCAGGTGTGCTCGAGACTCCTGACCTCTGTATAATGACACCACTCTCCTCATGACTCTGTTTGCAGTACACCTTTGGCCTTGATTTCCACCAGCCTGATCAAATATTGTCTTAAAAAACAACAGTCCGCATTCAAGTTACAGTGGAAACTGTCATTGCTGTGCCAGGATACTCTAGTGATAGTAGATCCACATCTTTGTCCTGGAGTAATTTGGAAACTGTGGCTTAGTCTGGTTGAGGGGTGCTATGAGTGCCAGGTGAGGCAGTGCTCTGAGGCTGTGCCTCATACTGAGGTAAGGCATCCACAGGAGGCTGAAGGTTCCCCAACAAAGCAGCTGGCATAGCTGCTGATGACATGGTGTCAAATGGAACGTCTAGGGACTGCACAGATTGGCGAATGCTCTCCTCATATGTGGGAGGTGGCTGCAGTGAGAAACAGACATGGTGAGAAGAGGTTAATCTCTAAAATAAAAAATATATATTCATAAATCTGCTTCTCCAAAGTAGATTTGTTGCCTTGCTGTTTGAAATCTTTAGTCATTTCACTGAATGTTGCTTTATGCGATGCATTCATGAATTATTTATAGGATTATGTATATTAGCCTAAGGCAAGCAAGATACTTATTGCAACTGCCATTAAGGAAACTTAATGTGACCTACTCTGTCTTCAAATGTAAAAACTTGCTGTAATGCATTCTACAAGTATTTACATAACAGATTTGCTTAGCTACACTGCTCTCATGGTTTGGCTCCTGCATCATCTTGCAGCTGCTCTCTCTGTCTGTCTCTCTGTTAGGTCTCTCTCTCTGAGCTGGGCCACATTATCATTTAACAACTCTTATCTTATGGCCCTGAGCCTACTGTCAAGGCTTGTAAGAAGGCAGGACTCATTTTGGAGTTTTAACTGCAGTCCATGGTCTTGGAACAGACAACATAATTAGGCCCAAGTAAAACCCCCCAGTGAGTGAGGGAAACATCCTGTGAGTGACAGAATGAGGGGGTGGAAGGTTCCACCCACTGACAGGGTCATGGGGAGGAGAGAAGGAGAAAAGAAAAGCACAATAAGCCACATTCTCCTCTGCTGTTTACTTTTCAGGAGACTGGGTTTTAATTGTGTTTGACAGGCCTTTTTTTTTCTCCATTAGTTTGTGTGCTCATGTGTAACTCCCAACTCAAACAGCACACCACAAAATCAACATCAAAGGACACTGAAAAGAACAACCTGCGTGTCATGGCGGTAGCAGCACAGGTGAGGGGCTAGAGCTGGTGTTTGTGACTGGGAAGGTCGCTCCATGCCGTCGCACTCCTGTGAGCACTACGAAATTGAGGATAATTTACACAACACCAATCCATTCTTTATTTACTACAATTACAGAGCAGATGAGGTCGATAACTCTGGGCCACCGCGGGGACACAGCCTCAAGTGATTCAATTATACTGACTGCCTCTGGAGGTGAAATGTGCTGAATAATACCTAACACAAGCACCTTTCCAAAGAGACTCACCTCTGTCATCATGGGTCCATTCAGGCCAAAGCGGTCTGCTATCATCATGTGGATCTGCCGCTGCCGGTCCTTCTTGCGCACGCTCTCGTAGGAGGGTAGGCGGGGCAGGGGAGGGTCCAGGTCCGGGAGGCGGTATGTTCTGGGCAGTCCAACATAGAACAACTGCCCTGACTGAAGGATGGATGAAGAGTTATGATTGGAGGATGAAGGATATTGACCAGTGGCCAATAGGATCATTAGAAATATAACCACATAAATGATTCTAGTATTATCATATTCACCACAGTTTCTAAACGTGCCAGTTTGTGAAGAGGAGATATTGCTTTCAGAGAGCTTACCTGAGTGTTTGTGTTGTCGTGCCTTGTGGTGCAGGGCAGCTCAGCACAGGGTGAGCCCACTAGAGTTTGTCTGCTGCTGTAATACTGAGAAGGGGCCTCCTGTAGAAAGGTTATTAGCAAAATGTTAGACAGCCTAACTCTTTTGCAGAAAAAGGACACAACAGAAAACACTGACACGGTATTTAAGGGGCTGATATATTCATTCTCTGTCAGACAACAAGCAGACACAGATATGAAATCATGTCCTCTTTTGTGAGTTGTCACTAAGTCCTTTCCTGTCGTCACTTCTACAATGCTCAACCCAGACCTTTAGACAGACATAAATTATAATGCCACTTAGAGGACCACCAAGTGACTGCCCTGTGGCCACCCACCCCCCATCCCAAACAAGATTATGGCAGGGCACCACTGTATGACCCTGGGGCTATTCCTCCAACCCAGCTGGACTCTAGGTGATTACCCCATACCTAAATGGAAGCCTTTATGTCCAAAGACAATGCAGTGTCTTTCTGTGTCATCCAGGCCCTCAGTAGCCCTCCCCAGAAACTGGCCATTTTAAAAGCTTCATTCTGTTCCTCTCTTGTTCCTCCAGCAGGTACAACTTAATGAGCATGCTTTGATTTTACAGCCCCTTATGACCACAAAGAAGCAGTACAGCATGGTCGTTTGTCAGCTGAGGCGACAAGCTTGCATGCGGGAGGTGGTGTGAGGTGAAGCGTTTCCTATAACGTGAGCTCTAGTTTCGGTGAGACCTCCTGCAGTGCTGGCTTAAGGGATGGGAACAGGGGTTGGTCTGAAGTTCTGCAGTCTATAAAACTTGTATGGAGCTGCATGACAGGGACAGGGCCAGTGACGTCATTCACTGTGACACACTTTGACCTTTTCCACCGCCCCTCCTGACCAGGATAGAGGGAGACTAGGTGGCGTTTGGCAAAGGCAAGGTCAGGGGTCACTTTCTCCTCACTGGTTCACACTTTCAAGAGTCTTGGCTGTTCTAAAAAAAAAAAGAAAGAAAGCAAGAGAGAGAGAGAGAGAAACACCCTTTTGTTTGGCCCCCTAATTCAGGCAGTGTGAAAAAGTGCAAGCGTGTAAAATCAGTGCTGAAGTCGGGGGAGGACCTCTTGAGTGCTGTGCCTTTTTCAGTGCCGTTTAAAGTAAAGCTTTTGTCTCTGCATACCTCCTTCCACAACCACAGAAGGGACCAACTACAATTCATGGGAAAAGTGCTTAAGAAAAGGGAAGGTATAAGTATGTGAAAAAAGAAATAAGTTAAGTACCGACACTAAGAGCTATCATTACCAAAAGGGTCTCTGTGACACACTTTAGTGTTTGTGGGCTTTTAATTGTTTCATGTACAATAGCTTAGTTGGTTTCAGCAATGAAAAAGTGTTCTCTGAGGTCAAAACTTTAGATTATGATTTCAGCAACATATGCTGTTAACAGCCATTACTGAGGTTGGTAAGACAGGTGTTGTAGATTTCCTCTTCTTGTAAGAACAAAATGAGAAAGTGCTTAGAACAACAACCTGTGTTTCTTCCTGCCATGACATTAACATCTGCCCATTCATTCCAGAGCTAAATATAGCAGGAGGTGGCCATGTTTTTCCTTCAGATTAGAAGAAGATTGGGGAAGCCTCATTTCTGCCCTACTAAGATAAGCACCAGGTTCCTCCTGGGAGTCTGGTAAGATTGACACAAAGCAGGAAGAGGAAACTGTGATAATGTTATTGCTGGACTGTGAGCTGTGACAGATGGGATATTTCCTTTGCAACAACATTGAGGATAAAAGTTGATATTGATCTGGGACCAGTTTCTTCTAAAATTCTAACTGTAATCTGGCCTCAAACCACTGAAAGACCGCATAACTGCAACAAACATGAGCCCAGCCAGGACAAAGATTATCCTCACATGAACACTATTGTGACTTATTTTCAAACATTTAAAAGGAAATGGTGTATTATGTTTTATCTATAAGTGTTTGCCAGACCTTCTCTTTGCATATGCCTGCACTGTATAGTGCTTTGTGTTCACAGCTGAATCAAAGTGAATTTGATTCATCAGTCACTTATTAAGGCCTTCATGAACTGGTGTGTTAAAACATAAAAAAATGGCAGGACTGCAGAATGGGAAACACTGGTCTGAAATACTGAAATAAAAGAAAACGTCACAAAACAAGAAACCAAGCAAGAACAGAAAGGAAGAAACAGACAAACAACAACAAAACAAATAAACAAACAAGCAAAACAGAAATATAAATATCTAATCTAAAACATATATTGAAAATGGCTATTTGTTAGCAAGATTAGCAAGTTGGATGATGTTAGTTAAAACCCAGTTCTGGACTGCTTTGGAGTTTCTGTACTATTCAAACTGCTCTGGGGTCAGTTAGCCCAACTCTGCCGGACCATCAGTGAGCCTAAGCAGGACAGAAGAGTTCAGCTGAAACATCAGTGCCCAGCACCACACTGGGAGTTTCCCTCCTCCACAGTTATGGATCTGATTACCCAGTAATGTTTGCCAAGATACAGTATGCTGGTGATGAACAGACCAATGGGAACAATAAAGCCTTTATATGCTACTTAGTGGAAGCTCTATTTGTAGAGATTTGTAGAGATTCACAGCCATGACATATTACTTTCTCCTGCACAGTTCCATTGTGTGTATAGTGGATGGTGGTTGTAGCAAGAGATAGTGGTGTAGCTGTAGATATTCAACAATTCTGCTTCTGGCACCACCAAAATGTTTATTATATTTTATGAAAACACCAAAACATTCTTGAGAAATTTCTTTAAATTCACTTTTGTTTAAAAATAGTTCTGGTAGATTTGATGTACCTGAGATTACACAGCCACTCCATTACCTAAGTCAAAATATTTGGAACAGTTCCTAATAACAACTACAGGCAAGAGCAGGGATGTCTCCAAGATAGTTTAGCTGAATTAGAGTGGACATGCCTTTAGGAAAACAAAACGTAATCCACGTAATGTTTGTGCAGACACCCAAGAAAGCTTCTGATAAAACTATCAGTAGAACATCTTCCTTTAACAGAACAACTCAAACTAGGCCTGACTGAGCATTTTCACTCTTCTGGATTCTCTTGATTGTGGTTTGAGGATGAAATGAGCATGTGTGTGAGTAATGGAGATGAGTCTTACTAAATCTCCATGTGAGTCCTGATAAGCCCTGACTTTGCAGCAGAGAGGGTCCTTCCGGTAGAGGAGAGACAGCAGTAGCACAATCACCACAAAAAACACCAGACAAGAAACTGAGTGGAGAAAAGAAAGGGACCTCATCAATCAGAGCGTTAACCATGCTTTTGATGTTCGTGTTAACTGCCATTAATCAAATGATTTACCAACCAACCGAATGCTAGACAGATAGAAATCGTTTACATACATTTTTGTAGTATTAGTATAATGAACCAGTAATGTTAGGTGAACATTATCTATTAAAAAATCAATAGGACAGTTCTTAGGCTAATTTTATTGCATTGAACGTAATAAAATGTAGTCTATATATGACAGCCTATTAAAAATCTAACCTATAGAGTAATTAAACAACAGCAACAATAATAAACACATCATAGAGTCCTTATAATCAGACTTTAAAAGAAAATCAAAATAGTCCAGTCCGTTGAGATGAAATAGAAAAAGGCTATAAACACCTACACAATTTAGTGAATAGCGCGCAAGACTTTCACTTACATGAAGCCACAATGATTGTCAATTGATCCGTGGGGAAAAGTGTAGAGGATACTGTTGGAGAAATGGCGGTAGACATCTCTGAAAATGTAAAAAAAATGCCTCAACCCTTCTTATGGCAAATGATCAGTAAAGTCAGGGTTCAGTTTCTCTCTTTCTCCATCTCAGACCGAAAAGTGTAAGCCCAAAAAACTTCTCGCTGTTACGCTGCATGTCAGTCACGACTTTCACCGTCGGTTTTTTTAAACTGCCGTGACGTTGGTATTGGGCAGATTTTGGCATACCTTGAACGGACGCGCAGTGGACGCGCAGTGAGCAGGAAAACATGAAGGAGAAATCCAGTATTTTGAGTTGTTATGTAAATTTTTAAAAATCCTGACTCCCTTTTACGAACTTAAGCTAAGAAAATCCCCTCTCATAGTAGATGGAGCAGCACGACCCAGTGCGGTTGCTGATGCCACGGGAACGCCGTAGTTGTGTGTGTGGCATTCCGCTAACATTTACTGGTTGTCCTGGAGATGAGAGGACTTTCTGCTTTTAAAGTGGGCCGCCTGTTGGCAGGGGAATAAATCGCGGTTTTCATATACTAGTTTTTCTATACGGTCGCCGTACGGCTGTGAAATGATAGAGTAGATACCAATCACTTCGCTGTTGCCTCAGAGGAAAATTAAACTAAGCAAAGCCATTTTAATGTGCTTTGTCTTCCCCAAACGTTTGCGGTAGCCTACCATTCCACATACTATCCTTATTGCGAAATGTTTTGCAGGTTTTCTGAGTGTATTTATTTAGGCCTGCATGTTACCAGTTATTTTTCCGTGTGCAACCCACAATTATGTAGCCAAACTAAATAATTCATTATTGTAAACATTAAATAAAAATAATTATACACCGATTGTAATAGATGTTGTATGGCAAGTACTGTTTTATGGATGTTTTGTCGAGAGGCTTGTTGGCAACCCTAATAAAAACTAATATCGGTAGACATTTATAGGCTAACGTAAAAATGTTTCCTAGTATAGAAAAAATGTATGTCCAAAGAAAAAATGTTGCCCAACACTGATTCCAACTCCCGTGTTCAACAAAACAACAACACTAACATGGCAGAAGGCTGCACGTGTTTCCTCTAAAAGTATGTGAGAGATGCTGGAGCATGATCACATGATCACTGGTGACCTCATCACTGAGTCTGAACATAAATGAAGGATACTGCTTACCCCATTACCCCACTTGGCAGAGCTATAGTTCAAAACATTATAAGGCACACCAATACTTTAAAGCGATATACTGGATCTTAAAACTAACCTTCTAAGAAATTTCATCTTAGTTGCCGCAAATTTCGAAAATAATTGCCTGGAGTTCAAAACATAAAACACTGGTGTCATTTTCCTATTTTAGAATATTGCTGTTTAAAATATAGTAAATGTGTGGGGGAAAGGCCAAATATGGCCTATAAAAATCTATAAATTAGATTTAATCCATTTTAAGCAAGCATGATAGATAAATTATCACAATGCAGTTTTTAGTTGACGTAGACCTACATTTTACTAGACATAGGTGTGACTCAATAAAATCGGTCTGACAAGCGGAGTGAAGGAGATTCACACCCACATCTGACTCAGTGGTATCGTTTGGATTTGACACGTACTTGATTCCATAAACGATTCTTCTAACTGAATCTTACAACCGAGTCATTCGCACAAAACGATTCGCTGCTAAATGTAAACCACGGGTGAGGAAAAATGGTGGCGAGTACCCGTGTACAGAAGCTCCTCCGACGATACAAACTTGCAATTGCCGCCGCTCTAACAATTCTCTTGATCCAAGGCTTAGTAGTATGGAGTTTAAGGAGTCTCGAGGAAGGAGAGGCAGAGGTAAGGATTTTAAAAATGACATAGCTGACTAGCTAGCTGTTGTTATCTAAATCAGATACAAAGCTGCTGCCCAAAGCTAGCGAGTACTGAGACAGTTTGATTTGATCTAGCATGTTGGCTAGCTAGCTACCTTAGCAGCTACGAAAACAAGGCGACACTTCAGAGTAATCTGTTTTACCAGTAGTGCTGACGTAGCCATAGCACGATAACGTTAGCTGGTTAGCTGCATTTGTTAATATAATATATTGTCGAGACAGCAGATGGCAGGGTAATATACTGAGTGGCTAACTGTCGATACGCAAACATTTGGCGATGTATGCAGATGTCAACTAACGAAGCCTATTGGTTTGCCCCGCGTTGGATTTTTAAACGTCGGGGCTTCGTCCCTGGTGCTTAATAACTAGTCATTTTGACTTATTAATTTAAGTTGTGAATATGCATTGCTTTGCCCCGGTCTGGTCAGTGTTTATGGCGGTTAGTCAATACTTGACTAACAATAACGTGTCTGTGAAAGCAGAAGTTAGTTACCCAACTAAGATCCAACATGTGTATGAAATTAATTGTGGCAACGGCCGCCTCATTGTGTTGAAGGTACCTCACGAACAACAAAAAAACTTAGAGAACCAAGGTTGTCGATACTATAATTAGCTAGCCACCTTGAATTACAACATGTAACGACGAGTATGAGGAATGCGGTGTCGTGGATACTAGCTCTCTCAGTACAGCTAACAACCGCCGTCCCAGCGCCACAACTGGGTCAGTGTATTTCATTTTGTTTCTCATCTTGCAGTGATTTACTTGACATTTTTACCTTTAAAAAATTACATAGAGGATACATAGAGGAAATGTGAAAGCCAGATTAAACGTCTGATGTATTTTAGAAACCGAGAGCTCAACGTATCCTTGCAATTTTGAAGGGATTTTGAATTTTAAGATCCTATCCTAAACCTAAATCTGTTTACATACTACACACTTAGGCGTGTTTTGTTACAGAAACAGGTCTGCTGTGATTAATCGAATGTGTGTTTTAAAGTGAGGTGTCTAAGAAACGATATGGTCATTTTCAAGTAAACAGCCATTTCTTAGGGTAGATTTTGCTGGAGTAGTGTAATGTATATGAAATAAAGATGCTTTCCTTTTCTAAGCCAATCCAAGAATGCTTTAGCCAAAAAAGGCGAATGATGCTAATTATTGTTACAGATGAGATTGTTAACTAGCCCCCTTAGGCTTTAACATTAGCCCGCATTGGCAGTGTAGGATGAAATACTGCTCCAAGATAATTGGATGGCGCCCGCGTTTGTTTTGTCCCTTCTGAACTGGAGCAGCTTGCATCCTTGCTGAAAAGTTTTCCAGAAGCTCCACTCATAATTAGCTCTCCTGGGTAGCCCTATCTCTCCTCTCTCTCAGTTTCTCTAAATAGCAGTCTCAGAATGATAACTACAGGTAAGGGCTTGTTGGACACCCTAAGAAAAATGGTATTACAGATTCAGTACACACACACACACATACATTGTTGCAGTGTTCTTATATGCCTTCAGGTACAGCAGAAGAATGTCCCTCTTCTCATTGTGAGACATTCTGCTGTACCAAGTAAGTTGTGGTGGCCTGGATGCAGAGCCTTGTGCAGAGTGAACTGTGATGTGTCATCTGCAGATTTTTTTGCACAAGAGGCACAAGCGTAGTGGTCTGTGGTTCACGGGCGAGCGGGACCTCTCTCCAGGCAGACCTTCTCAGCATGACGGCGAGGTGATGAAAGAGGCCATTGATTCCGAGGCTCCTGCTCTCCAGAAAGGCAGAGGGCATGAATTACTGCACAATGCTGTGGTGTCAGCGCACCCCTTATTACTTGCACGCTTTAAGATACACCCCTGAATGGGAACGTGTCCTGCCTCTGCAGAAGGTGTCGCTTTTCAGTTCTGCGTGTTTTAAGATGCAAGTTCTTGTTCCGTTAGGCATCTGTTTTTAAAGATGTACTGTTTTTGTGCAGCTAGAGTGTGCTGCTGCTGCTGGTGGTGGAGGTGTCATCTGAGGTCCTCTGTGAAATTCCTTAGTGCTGGAGAAGAGTGCAGACTTCCAGCCAGACGGCCTCTTTCAGGCGGCGTTAGCATTTCTGAGTGGGTGTGGGATGCATAACTTGACACAGCAAGGACAGACTCTCTGTACTCTCACTTCACTACCTCTGCTGGGTAAATTTAGTATAAGCTTGTGGGCAAAAGGCTCAGCTTAGTGGAGGCTGCATAACATTCGAGTTCCTGAGGAGAGGAGCCCAGTGGTTCATGGTGTCCGACGTTGGTCTGGGTTGGTGTGGGTTCTGGCTCTCAGCCCCTCTTCCCATAATCCTCTGCTGTGTTTGGGCCTGTGACATGTAGCCACTGACTAGACTGGGCTGTGCTGTCTTGCTGTAGCAGGAAGTGGTAGGCCATGTTTGTTATTTTTCCCTTTCTCCCTGCATACTCGAAGGCCCACATCAGCTGGCCTGCCTCAGCTATTGGGGGAAGCGTTCTTTGTACCCCAGTACAGGATGAGGTGTTTTTCAAAAGTCATTTTTCTGGTATGTTTAGCTCATTTGATTGTTTTTTTTTTTTTTTGTGGTTTGGTTTTACATTCCACTTGGGCTGACTGGAAAGCTGAGAGACCTGCTTTGCTGACCTCAGAGCATGGCTTACGTGCCATCACAATGTCTCATAAGTGAGTACCAGTTCAAATAAGGATGTTTGACGTGTAGTGTCCCTAGGTCCATGAACACGCACTGTGGCTATGGCTTCGTTCATTAAGATTAACTCCGTTAAGGTGACTTTGATCAAATGATGGCAGTGGGGCTAACGGGCAGTGAAATCTGTTCTTGCCAGATGGGGTAGACTGAGGTTACCATCCAGCTTTGCAGCAACAGCAGGCCTTCCTTCACGCACATGGACAATATGGTAGTCTCAATTTCCTACACAGGCCTTTGCTGTTTAATTCTCAAGCTGTTTGGACAATGTAGATGTGTTCTTTAACTGTTTTACCCTGTTAGGAATATATGGTTGTTGGGCCTAGCTGTTATGTAGAGATGTGACATTTTACTTGTGTTAGAACAGCTCATATGGTAACTATGAGCAAGTTATGATAACCTATAAACCTGTACACGTATAAATAATCTCCTAGTTAATTAATATGAGGCTTTCCTTTAACAAGAATCACAGAGCCATCAAGTCTGATTTGGTCTTGCCTTGATTGCGGTTTCTGTCTGAACTAGCAACTGACATGAAACATTTACTTAAAAAAAGTCATATCAATGGTCATCAGCAGAGCTCAAATGCACTCTCTGCTGTCTGATCATATTAAGAAAAACAGTGCTTGTGTGTAATGCACATTTGTCTTTGAGATGGTTGCTATCTGTGGCACCGGGCTCAGACAGCTATGAGGAGAGCAGTGGCACGTGCACAGGAAGGCAGTGCTATAACATGGCCTGCTCACTTCTTACCATTTTTCATTTGGTTATAGTAACACAGACCAATCTTTACCCAAAATGTTAAATCAAGAGTTCAACAGTGCATGTTGTTATTAAAAAAAAAAAACCAAAAAACAATAATAACTATAATAATAATATTGTAATCGCTTTATGTAGCAGTCACAACATTGAGGGTATGCAGTGAGGTCACATTACAGCTGGAATATGCTCACTCAGTCCCTAAGTGGCAAAACTAAACTACTTCATGACTGCATGAATTATGGAAATGATGAAAACCATATGAATGAAGTGATTATTTGCTTAAATTATAGACATTTGGATTTAATATCGATCCACTCAAATTACAAAGGAACCAGTATTTCATGGACATTGATATGTGGCCAGGAATCAGGTTTTGTGACATTTATATAGCTGATTTTGGTACCTGGGTATTACACTGAGCACAGCCTGGAGGCAGATTAACTATGTAAAGTAAATTACAAATATTTATGCTCTATTACAACTTTTATTTGGAACACTGTAAGGTAGCTAGGCCTACTTTGTTCATAGCCATTCAGTAACATTATATATTTGTGCCTCTCCTCTGATACTATTAAATTTGAAATATAATATAAATTCTTGTAGTCAAAATAATCTTTATTGCTTCTCTTTTCCAATAACATTGAATCTTCAGTGCTAACTGTCTAAACTGGGTATGTCTTGGTAATGTTTTCTTGTCTCTAGTTTTTGGAAGTCTGTACAAAGATAGCTCTGAACTCCTGCTGAATCTGTTTATACAGGCAATCGCACAACAGCTCTTTCCCATGGTTGATATGTTGTCACGCTGAACACTTAACACTGCCACTCAGTGGGCGGAACCGCCGTGACTGCCACCAACGGTGATGTCACATGCATCCTCTGTAGAATTCTTTGGTTCATAACTTGCAGTCTTGTACATCTTGGCAGTAGAACTGGGTGGCCTGAGGCAAGAGGCATGGCTCTGAATACTGTGTGTAGCATAGCTGGGGTCACTGATAAGGCCACTTGATGTTTCTCTGACGGTGATCTTACTGGGTAGCAGGTAGTGTGCCAACCCTCAAGACCTATAGCACATCTTAACTCATTTTGGCTTTTCCTGTTTGCAGTCTCTGCTAGCTCACTAACACTCCCTCTCTCCCTCTCTCTCTTTCTCTCTTTCTCTTGCATGTACTTGACACTGCTTATCAGTGAAACCTTTTTAACCATGATTCTACCAGAATTTTTTTTTAAATCAAGTTTATTGTGTTCCTCTTGGTAAGAGGCTTTGTCCAGTCACCTTCATTAAAACTGTTCTCATCAAAACTTTCCACCTAGATTCTTTTCAAAAGAGGCTGTAGCTTCCGTTAAAAATAAGTCTCCTATATAAACTCCCCAAAACAAAGAAGCAAGATGCTGTAAACATGTTGTGTTTCTGGGCTGCCCACCACATCAGCAGTTTGTTTTTCTCCAGGTCTGAATCATCAGTTAGCTTTGTTATAAAACAACAACCCCACCTGTGATATCCAGCTATACTGCTGATATCCTGTTTTCCAACTCTGTCTCATTACCGAGCCACTATTAGACTTGTTCTCTGTTTCCCTTCAGCAGAAGCATGGACACTCTAAGCTGCCCGACCACAACAACCAGGACCTGAAGAGAGACTCCGAGGCGTGGGAGAGGCAGATTGCCTTGTCTGGAGGCTACCATGGCCAGCTGAGGCGGGGCTTAGAGAGGGCTGCTGTCACACTGACCCCGAAGAGGCCGGGCCGGCGGCGAGCCAAACCCCCCATGATTGACAAGAGTCCAGCAGGACAGGGCGCTGCAGCAGATGGCGCCGCTCCATACGACCCTTCCAGCAGCCGTAACTTCACAGAAGTGCGGCCGGGGGAGGGTCCCAAGGTGCCGCTGGCCGCACCAGGAGAGCCAGGGAGCGTGGAGGGAGCTCCACAGGCCCCCAGCAGCGACTTTGTGCCCAAATGTGAGATCTTGGGGAAGGACGCCCTGTCTGCCCTGCACCGTGCCAGCTCGAGGCAGTGCCGCCAGGAACTCGCCAACATTGTGTGCCAGCACCAGGCAGGAGAGCTGATGCCCCAGGCGCTGCCTCAGTTCTGCCCACAGCATGGTAGGAACAATCTCTCGGTGCAACAATGGACTGACTGTGATTGTAGTTAGCTTTATCTGTGTGGCTCATTGAATGGGAATGGGGGAAAAATGCGCGTGCGTGCGTGTGTGCATGGTGTGCGCATCTTAAGACTTTCAGACTTTCACCATGCTGAGTTGTTTATCTTATAAATAACACCCACCTATACCACTGAGTTTCAGAAACCTCTCATGCATTTCTTTATCTTAATACCCCACAGTAATTTCCATGTACTGTTTTCTCTCCTTTCTGGTCTCTGACAGTCCTGTCCAGCGCCGTCCAGCAAGCTGACATCATAGACAAAGATCTGTCCAAGGTGGAGAACCCAGTGAGGGTGTCCTTCATGCTTATGGTCCACGGCCGCGCCATCCGGCAGCTGAAGCGCCTCCTCAAGGCCATCTATCACAAAGACCATTTCTACTACATCCATGTGGACAAGGTAGGCTCCTGGATCTTCTTCGGCTGGGGGTTGGCTGGATTTCAAAGGTTCTGCAGTACTGGAAATCTACTAGGGGTAGATGTTAAACCTGATACAGAAAGATTAATGGCCCAGCAGTTGAAGTACTCTGAAATGCCTCTGTAGGAAATGTTGAATAGTAATTAATAGGTGACAGCACTCAGAACATGTCCTCCAGAAGCTGTCCCTGATAAAATGTGGGGTTCTTATGGATTCGAATGAAATGTTACTACATAGTTTTTGAGAGCAATGGTTTCTCAGCATGTTAAACAGATGTTCACTAAAGGCAGGGGGTAGTCAGAATGTGGCCCAGGCTCCATACTCTAGGGAAGTATATTTTTGGGGCCGTGATATATTTTGGTGTACCAACTGCTTTCTGTTACCATCTCCTTTGATCCAGTCTTAAGAGTTTCCAGTTTATCTTCTCGTCACTTTTTCAAACTTGCTAGAGGTTAGTTCATTTCCTGACAATGAATCAGTATGTCATCCTGCAAAAAGCACAGAAGACAGAGAGGTATAACGTTTGCCGTTTCTGACTCTGAAGGTCCAGCCAGTCCTCTTTCTCCATGTGCACTTCCCCCAGTCACGTGGGAGGAAGCAGAATGAGCCCTGGCACTGAGGACGAGGCTGTTTTAGCCGTGTCATACGGAGAACTGTGATAAGCTCCGCGTAGGGGTCTTGCAGCAGTGTGGATGTGTTTATTTGGAGATAATAGCAAGCTGGCTGCCCATGTTCCTATATGGCTGTTTTCTGAAGAAATTGTTAATTTTTGATGCAGGTTATTAAAGACTAGTCTAGTGTAGGTACAGAGCACTGTAGAGAACTGTGCAGAACTAGCATGGTAATCACGTTAATGCTACATTAAACAATTCTTTGAATCAGAACTAGTGGACTATATCAATAGTAACCAATAAAAATTGAACATTTATATGTATTGTAAAGTGATACAGGGAAAATTTAAAACTTCCTTTAAAATGATAATTCTAGTAGACCACACTGAGTAACAGTGGTAATGATACGAAGGCGTGAAACTGAAGCAGAACCCAATGTTTCTTTATATAGATCGAGTGGGGTGGTATTCAGAAATAACAGATCTTTAAAAAATGACTCCACTGACAAATAGAAAGACTTCCACAGAGTCTTGAAATAATTGTCCAGAAGTACAGGAAGGATCTAGAATAGTGTGACTACACACACACATGCAGTAAGATATTTTCATTTCATTTCACACGGCTCCTAACTCGGTCAGATTACTGTTATTATTCAATTTCCTAAAAGACTTTGCAGATGGGATTCTGCATTCAGAAAGCATTAATAAATCATTATGGACTGGGTTGAATCATCCATTTGGACAATGCTAGAAGTCGTAGCTGGGTGCTTTCAGTAGCTGCAGTAGGTACCAGTCCAGGACCAGGGTGGAGCCGTGCGCCAGACCCGCCCTCACCTTTGGGCCTGTTCCCCCGAGCAGCGCTCCAGTTACCTGCATCGTGAGGTCCTGCAAATGGCTGCGCTGTATCCCAACGTGAGAGCCACACCCTGGCGCATGGTCACCATCTGGGGCGGGGCCAGCCTACTGAAGGCCTACCTACGCAGCATGCAGGACCTGCTCTCCATGCTCGACTGGAAGTGGGACTTCTTCATCAACCTCAGTGCCACAGATTTCCCCACTAGGTCAGCCTCACACACACCAAATCACAAACTACTGTCTACCGGCGAAGTTGAATAAGACGTTTGTACTGGATAATGCAGAGGTTAATGTATATTCTTTAATTAGTGAGCTAAAGTACATGGATGGATTAGCATAAAGAAGAAACAGGGTTACAGTGCAATTTTCAGTAGTATAACAAGCATCTGGTAGCAGTAAGCATACATATAGACAGACTATTCAAACACTCCATAATAGTGTGTTTATTACCGCGTCATTAAAGAAAACTTCTAAGGGCCAGGTGCACTA
>JAOYMR010000001.1:20641616-20658272 GCA_025802075.1 Tenebrosternarchus preto
AGGGAGCAGGAGAGGGTTGAGGGGTGGCTGGGAGGGCAGGAGGGAGCAGGAGAGGGTTGAGGGGTGGCTGGGAGGGCAGGAGGGAGCAGGAGAGGGTTGAGGGGTGGCTGGGAGGGCAGGAGGGAGCAGGAGAGGGTTGAGGGGTGGCTGGGAGGGCTTGATGACCACCTGAGTTGGACGCTGTCAGGTTAGTCCTGGTCAGACTTGATCATCAATAGGAGAGGCATGGGGATTCGGGGTAGAAGGTGTTTGGCTGTGAGATGATGTCCCCTGTGAAAGTTGTCTTTGTGCTGGCGTGCAGTGAAGCTGCCACATGCATGTCTTTCTTCTCTCATATCGAGAAGGTCTTTTCTCCCCCTACACATCACAGATGTTCTTGGGCGATTTATAATCCCCACAGCCAACTGTGCAGGGGATTTATTTTTCTGCAAAAAAAAAAAACTAAACTAAACAGCATGACATTTATGGCCCAAAGTACACAGAGGCATCGAGTCCCACCAAATCCTGTCAGGAGTGGCTAATTCCATTTAAAGGAAGTCAGCTTTTTTTTTTATATTCCCCTCATGCTCCTTTTTTCCCACCATCTGTCCCCCTCTCCTGCTATCACCCTGAAACAGGACCAACGATGAACTGGTGGCATTTCTCTCGCAGAACCGTGACAAGAACTTCCTGAAGTCTCATGGCCGAGAGAATGCCAGGTTGCATGTTCTCCATCTTTTCGACTCATTGACATGCAAATCCCCAAATACCTGCAGCGTATTTACTGCTGACTGTGTGTTTAGTGGCGCAGTCCCTGTGAAAGCACTTGTATAAAGATTCCGGGGGAAAAATATTTGCGATACTGTTTTACTTTAGCTTATGTAAAACTGCATAAAGCATATTGTTAATATTTAGTGAGTCTGCTAAATGTAAAACTCAATTCCATTTAAGCCATTCCATTGATCAGTAACAGTAATATTCATTTAAGAACTCAAATGTATAGATGTGCATTATTAGCAGTGGTAAGAATAATGGTGATGGTTTTACTATCAGTAAAACTGCTCAATTGGTGCATAACATGATGGGGATTAGAATAATGTTGTTTAGGATGATGACCATCTTCTCTGACCTGTTGCAGGTTCATTAAGAAGCAGGGTCTGGACCGGCTCTTTCACGAGTGTGACGACCACATGTGGCGTCTAGGCGAGCGGGCCATCCCCGACGGCCTGGAGGTGTCGGGCGGTTCGGACTGGTTCGCGCTGACGCGCCGTTTCGTGGAGTACGTGGTGGGCTCCCAGGACAAGCTGGTGACGGGGTTAAAGCAGTTCTATGCCTACGCTCTGCTCCCCGCTGAGGTGCACAACTCTCCTGTTCTCTAGGACCGCTGGCGCAATGGCCAGTTTTGTTGTGAGCTGACGCGTCTTCCCATAACAGACCAGCCTGCGGCCTGAACCTTCCATGTTTTTAGAACTTAACATGTAGAAAGTGAGGATGGCGCATATTTAAAAGTATTCTTCTCGTTTTATTTATGTATTTATAATCAGAAATTGTAACACTGTTCAGTACATTTTCCTGGTTTAATCCATGATTCCCAAACCAGAAAACTCTCCCAACTTCCCACTTTGCTTGGCAGTCTTTCTTTCATACGGTCCTGGGCAACAGCCACATGTGTGACACCCTAGTGGACAACAACCTGCGCGTGACCAACTGGAACAGGAAGCTGGGCTGTAAGTGCCAGTACAAGCACATCGTGGACTGGTGCGGCTGCTCACCCAACGACTTCAAACCCGCCGACCTCATCAGAATTCAGGTCAGAGAAGATGCAAGACTCTGCTCGCGTGTAGACGTGTCGGAATTCTGGGGCCGTTTTCGGATAACGCATGGGTTACATATTTTTGTGGATAGATCGATAGATGGGTAGATATTATTTACATGATGTTAACTGTAATTGTACTTTGTTCATCCTCTCTGAGATAAAGTGGCGCAGAAGATTCTAAGCTTTAAACAGAACCGCCCCCTCTCCGCTCAATGGTGATTACTTTCTCTCTAGTAACAATATCGAACGCAATGTCACCATAGCAACAAACTTTGTTTGGTTCTGGCCATGAATCAATTCAAATAACACAGCAAAGATTCAGTCATTCAAGAAATACTCAGATACACACCATATGCTCCCAGTGTGCAACAAATATATATATATATTATGAACGGTTTAGTTTCAGTGAGTGTAGGGTTCAGCTGTTTCAGCTTCAGGATTTACAGAATGAATATTTAGATCTGTCTGAGGTATGGCCATATTATATGGTGGCAGCTCTCCAATTGTGGTTATGGTTATGGGAGTGGAAGTGATCACTATTTCTTTTTTTGTTTTTAGCTGATCCATCTCCATTCTTTTTGTAATTTCAGTCCTAACAGCTAAGGCTGATTGCATATACTGATGATCCCACCCAGGATCTCCCTTCCCATTCAGAATACATACTGTGGCCAACCGCGGGTGTGTCCTGGAATGAACCCTTGTGGGGGATATGTGCAACCAAAATGGGAAATATTTGGTTCTGTTCCCCCAGCTAAATGATCCATCCATCGCACCGTCGATTTCCCATAACCATAACCATTTCTGAAAAATTCAGGCTCAGGGTGTTTCACTCATAGTGGGTTTTACAATACAAAGGGAAGGTATTTATAGAGTTGAGGAGGTGGAGGTTTGAAGGGTCAGAGAGGGTGATGAGGTCTGGGAGCAGTCGGAGAGTGTGGCCGTCCATTCCTGGTTATTATGAGCACTGCTCGAGGACAACGGAGGAACAGAGAATGCTGGATCATCGGATTATTGGAGGCATGGGGAGTCCATGCCTGAAGGATATGATCTTCTTTTTCCAGTCTAACATTGTGATTATATTCTAACAAGAAATAAACGTACTAAACTGTATGACTATTTTATGAGATTGCTTCAGTGTTGAATATTGAGGATATGTATAGCATCTGCCCTTAGTTGTTGGTTGTTTACCCTTACCAAATTACACTATATTGCCAAAAGTATTCGCTCACCCATCCAAATGATCGGAATCGGGTATTCCAATCACTTCCATGGCCACAGGTGTATAAAATTAAGCACCTAGGCATGCAGGCTGTTTTTACAAACATTTGTGAAAGAATGGGTTGCTCTCAGGAGCTCAGTGAATTCCAGCGTGGATCTGTGATAGGATGCCACCTGTGCAACAAATCCAGTCGTAAAATTTCCTCGCTCCTAAATATTCCACAGTCAGCTGTATTATAAGAAAATGGAAGTGTTTGGGAACAACAGCAACTCAGCCATGAAGTGGTAAACCACGTAAACTGACGGAGCGGGATCAGTGGATACTGAAACGCGTAGTGTGAAGAGGTCTCCAACTTTCTGCAGAGCCAATCACTACAGACATCCAAACTTCATGTGGCCTTCAGATTAGCTCAAGAACAGTGTGCAGAGACCTTCATGGAATGGGTTTGCATGTTCGAGCAGCTGCATCCAAGCCATACATCACCAAGTGCGATGCAAAGCGTTGGATGCAGTGGTGTAAAGCACACCGCTACTGGACTCTAGCGCAGTGGAGGCACGTTCTCTGGAATGACGAATCACGCTTCTCCATCTGTCAATCTGATGAGCGAGTCTGGGTTTGGCAGTTGCCAGGAGAACGGTACTTGTCTGACTGCATTTTGCCCAGTGTAAAGTTTGGTGGAGGGGGGATTATGGTGTGGGGTTGTTTTTCAGGAACTGGCCTTGGCCCCTTAGTTACAGTGAAAGGAACTCTGAATGATTCAACATACCAAGACATTTTGGACAATTCCATGCTCCCAACTTTGTGGGAAAAGTTTGGAGCTGGCCCTTTCCTCTTCCAACATCACTGTGCACCAGTGACTCTTTCCAGAAGAGTTGAAGCTGTTCTAGCTGCAAAGGGTGGACCAACGTCACATTGAACCCTATGGATTAGGAATGGGATGTCACTTAAGCTCATATGTGAGTCAACGAAAGTGAGCGAATACTTTTGGCAATATAGTGTATGTACAGTAACAACCACAGGTTTGAACACACCTACTTGAATGTATGGTGTGTTAATTTTTTATTTTGATATAAAGGTTTGGGTATAGGTTTGTTTCAGAGCATGGTGAAATGGTGAATTTGATTCCTGGGTATGAATTTGTTCTTTGAGTTGACAAGCACTTAGCATATGTAGGAACTGTTCAGCTATTAAACCACCTCAAGGTTACCTCATAAAACTGCTTGAGGGAATGCCAAGAGTACTCAATGTGGTGACTCAGATGTTTTAAATATAGCTACTTTTGATTTGTTTTAACATTTTTTTGGTCTCTGCATTGTGTTTTTTAATTATGGATGTTTTTATCAAGGGTATTAAGAGTAAGGTTGGGCTAGTTTCAGAACTTCAGATGTGGGGAATCCCAAGGAGAGAATCTTCCTGAGTTTGGGCAGTGCTATAGGTACTTTGGTGGTGCAGATATTATCTCATAGTTTTGTCTTCACTATTATTGTCTGACATGGAAACTAGTGAACATGAAAGAGTAGTTGTGTCCAGGCTTTTGATTGGCACAGAATATAAAGCTGCTCTAAGGTGCCATCATGCGCTCATAACCATGCATCCTCTTCCTTGCTCCACAACAGCAACTGACTCGCCCAACCTTCTTCGCACGCAAGTTTGAGTCCACTGTGAACCAGGAGGCCATTGACATCCTGGACACCCACCTGTACGGGCACCATCGCCCAGGGACGGTGGCCCTCAAAGCCTACTGGGAGAGCCTGTTCGAGCACGAGGATGGTGTGAGCATGCTCAGTGACGTGTCCCTGACTGCTTACTCCTCCTTCTTCAGGCTAGGCTTGCATGCTCATCGCACAGCCCACACCAGCAGCAACACCTGCAGGTGAGTCTCCAGGACATGATGTAGGACTTGAGCCGTGCAGCTGTGCTCATGTATGTGATTTTCGTTCAGTTTTCACATTGTTCAGTGATTACAGTGCTAACTGTCTTTCTAATCCGTGTTGGAAAAGTATGTGTGAACTGCTAAAGAAAACTTGCGTCATGTGGTTTCACACCAAATTTTGTCGCAGTTGACTCAGTAGTAGTCATCTGCTGTGAGTCATGGAGTGCAGTATGATGCATTGAACATTTGTTACTGGGGGTTATGTTCTGCCAGTTTGAGAGTTCTAGAACATGTACTGGGGAAGGGAACTTCATGACTCTTGAAGGGTTTCAGCTCCCCAAAACTTTATGGTGCTGGTTTAACATTGCTCCATTTTCCCACAGGTTTGAGCCCGTTGGCTACCCTGTGTCTGTGCATCTCTATTTCTATGACGACCGTTTCCAGGGATACCTGGTACGGCAGGAGGTTCAGAGCGCGATGTCTGGGGGAAGAGAAATGCTGGAGGTGTGGGCTGTTCCTCAGGCCACGCTACAGCTAGAGGGAAATCTGCGCGAGTTCGAGAGGCTGAAGAACCTGGAGGTGAGGGGGGGAAGGCAGAAAGGTTATTGCTGCAATGCTCTGGAAGGTGCAGAGTTCATAGTTCCAGGCTGTTTGCTATTGGCTAGAATATTGTAGTCATTCTTAATTTCTCTGAGGAAACCCTCCAAAAGGGATCAATAAAGGTCTGTCTGTCTGTCTGTCTGTCTATCTATACATCTATCTAATCCATGTGTCTGTCCAAGAGGGTGTATGGGTGGTGTTTTGGGGGTGAAATGTTTAACTATAAAACTATATACTGGACTGATGGAATTTAGACTTCGCACATTAATGGAGCAATTCACCAAAAAAAAATGTTGTGGGTTGTAATGAACAGCTAATGAGGTCTAGTGTGAAGTCTCATTTGTGTGAAGGTATCTGGCATCTGCTAGTTTTCATGCATCTGTTATTAAAGTAAGCATTTTTGGGTGACCTATTCCTTTAAGGAGATTAAGGGGAAAGTTAAGCATGCTTTGGCCTCCTCATCCACCAGGTTGGAACTGACTGGGATCCCAAGGAGAGAATCTTCCGGAATTTTGGCAGTGTGATGGGTCCTCTGGACGAACCTGTGGCGGTGCAGAAGTGGGTTCGTGGCCCCAACCTCACCGCTACCATAGTGTGGATCGACCCAGCACAGGTGGTAGCAGCCTCATATGACATCAGCGTTGACGTGGAGGCGGAGTTCACCCAGTACAAGCCGCCGCTGCAGCGCCCCCTCAGGCCCGGAGTATGGACAGTCCGTGTGCTGAGGCTGTGGGAGCGGGTAGCAGAAACTCGCTTTCTGGTTATGCCTCTGGCCTTTAAAGGACGGGAGCCTCTTCGTAAAGGTGAGAGAACTCCATTTAAAGGGATTCTTCAGCCATCCAGTAAATGAATGCTAATGTCACTTGACATTATGTTGCCAGATATCACATCATCATCTTTGCTTAACATGTTATTAGCATTGATTTGGTATGGCATTTGTGCTCACATTGGTAAATGATGTATTGAGATTACAGGATGTATAAGCATTGCATTATGCTCATCTTTAAAGGTTGTGGGGACATTGCAAGAATGAGCTTTGTCTGCATAAATGTACTGATGCTAAAAAAAAAAAAAAGAGGCTTTTGTAATTGATGCTTTTTCATCATTTCTAATCGCCTATACTTCCCTCCTTTTTATCTGGTGCCTTTTTTAGAGGACCATGGCTGGCTGCATGCAGGTCCTTCTGGCAACCTGTACTTAGAACAAGGCTTCCAGCAATTGGCACAAGTGCTAAAGTTGCCCCCCATGGAGCCCTACCTGGAGGAGGCCAAGAAGAAGGCCTCTTTGGTGGGCAAGGATTTAGAGGCCTGGGTGGACACCTTGTTGGGAGCCTTCTGGGTGACTGGAGATGTATGTTCCACCCAGGCCTCCCAGTGCCCTACCATAGCCCTATGTGCCAAGTCCACCTGGAGCTCATTGTCACCAGATCCCAAATCAGAACTGGGACCAGTCAAAGGCAACGGCCGCATCAGGTAGCCCCAGTAGTTGGTACAAACAGCAGGGAGGACATTATGCTGAAATACAGGATTGAGCGGCTTCCGTGTGCGATGTTTACTTGGTACAGTCTCTCTGATTGTCCCACTTCTGGAGGTACCACAGGGGTGTAACCGAGGCACCACCTTCTGTTAAGAGTTTACGATGTGTGTCAGCGAGAATCCACAAGAGGAGTTACTGACATTTGCACATGAGGACAGTCTGATATTTTTTGTCCTTAATGTATCATTGCTCAGATGTCTTGCAACTGTTACAAGGTTTTGGGGTCTTCTACATGCAGTCTTTTTTTTTAACAGATTGATAATGCAGAATGGGTTGATGACCCTTCACCTCAGTACTTTTAATGTTTTATTTACAAGATCAACATGAAAAACCGTGCACATTTTTTTTCTGTGAATAAGCTTAGCCAAATTTTTATTTGAAGTTCTACTACCTGTTGAAGGCGAGAGGTTGGTGTTCTCGGGCCTGTATATCTATGCTTATTTTGAAGCATTAACATCAGTACTTCAGAAGCAGATCAATGAAGTGCACTTTACTGTATGTCAAAGGTCTTCTCTGTACTGATAATGAGATGCAGAAAGCGGTGGAGCTTGTGAAGCCACTGGAGGTTCAGTTAATCACTGGCTCCAATCATATTTCGGATGCTGCTTATCCAGTCACAGTGTCACCATCACCTGGACTCATTGTGTGCAATTTACAATCTAAATGAAATGGACAAATGGCACTAATGATATCCGTCCATCAGGAGAGAGGAAGTGAAGATTGTGAGGATTAAGACTTTGTGAGTTTTGTAGTACTGTGACTTTCATGCTCATTTTGAATGGCTTCAGTGAAATCTGTGCCATGTAGATGTTTACCACCTCACTGATCACTGCTGCAAAAGCTAGCAGGGTTACACCAGAATATGGACTCTACAATTCAAGGAAATTTGTCTGACTGGTGAGGATCAATGGAAATGTTTTTCTTATGGCTATATGCCTGCCACAAAAGCAGAATTCCTCATCTTTAGTCAGTTTCATTGGTCACCTGTATCGCTGTAGGAGGCCTTGGTGAACGTATGTTTTAGGAGGCACCCAAGCCCCTTGGTACTCACTCAGATTACTGACTTGCAATAGAAAACCCCTTAGAAATATAGTTTGTCATTCTTGTTGTAAATACTAACAGTTGTCCTTTAAATTTAGTCTTAATTACTTGCATATAGTTTTCCACTTCAGTGTAGTACTGCAAAGCAGTGCAGGCTCAGTATGGTTGGTGAAACACATCACCACTGATATGTTGTCATCCACTTGTCACTTTGTCGTATGGTATTTATTTCATGATTAGAGTTTTTGTTTATATTCAGTTCTTTTACCCAAGCCAGTCCTTCTGGCTTTGAGAACATGTAACTGAGATACGGTGGAAAAACATGTATGGTCTTTACACAGCCAATCAGTTATTCTTCTTCCGCTGTAGCATTGTAGCTGGTTTTTTTTTTTTTTTCTGAAGTCATGTTTCAAAACTGCAATGACCATGAAAATCTTTTTTTTTAATTATTATTATTATTGTTATTATTATTATTATTATTGCAACTGTGTCTCAGTGAGTTTAAGTGACCTTTTGTCTCTCTTGCTTCAGAGAAGCCCATGGTTTTTGAACAAGACGTAAATAGTGGTACATTGTGAGAATGGATTGATTTATTTTTCTATTTATATCCCTCTTTAATGAGGAAAGTCATATTTTCACATATGTCCTGAACGCTGCTTTAGTCCGTAGTCCGTGTCACAGCTCCTGTTCTGCATTACCTTGCCTTTCTCTGCCTCCCTTGAAATGGTACCTGGAGCAGAGGTTGTGCTCCTAGAATCTAAATTACTTTGCTGAGTGACAGATGGCTGTACTGTTGAAGTGTGAAGAAGAAATGAAGTCGAGGAGCAGAAATATGTCTGCTAAAGGCACAATAAATGTCAAAATGAATGGTACAGTGTGATCATTTACCACAGTCACTTGGAGTTCCTAAATGTTTCTTAGAATTTAAGTCTGGTTCAGAATATGCACTGTCAGTTTTTCTTTGGTTAAGTGTCAAGAATGTTGTAAGAGTTCATGTTGGGTATCAACTGTACATTACTATAGAATGTGAATCTAGGATTGTTTCATATGTAGGCCTATCACTACAAATATGAATAACAAAGCAGCTCCTAGACCTTCTTGTATGCATATGTAGATTCGGGTCATTCACACTAATCTATGAAGTCAAGCGAATTTTGATTTGTATGACACTTTCCCAGGCTGTTGAGATGATTTGGATCACTCAGTCCTATGACTGTACAATTGAAGTCTCTCCTGTGTGTGTGTGTGCCAGTGGGATGCCTAGAGGGAGCATGGGCAAAACGACTCTAATTTATTGGTTTGGGTAAATTATGTAAAAATGTCTAACATTAATCAATGAACATAGTCAAATATTTAAACCAACAGTGATATGCACAAATGAAGAATGCAAATATAGCTTGGACATCTACACAAGATTTAATTATTGCCACCAAGAGTTGCAAAACACTGGACTTGGACCTTATGAACCAATGTTTATTTACCAGTGACACCATATAAAGTCATGATGGAAATTCCTGGTAGTGAAAATCAGCGTCATGAATTCATCTCTCTCTGAGATGAATTCTTCAAGGCATCATGTTAATCATAACACTTGTGTTACATTGCATACTTTCCTTAAGGCCTATAAGAATGCAATGTCACTTCAAACAGCATATGTAAAAGTTATTACCATTCATTCCACCTTGACTGGATGGATGGATGATGCAGATTGCTGTCTAAATTTATTTATTAATTGCACCATGCAATCACAAACGCATCCTTTAATTTAACAAGAGCTCTCACCAGCCTCCATAAACATGGGCTTTACATTTTACATTTCATTTCATATATTTATTTCAGTTCATTTATGCACACAGTACCTTACAGTACACCTACAGTACTTTACAGTACACCTACAGTACCTTACAGTACACCTACAGTACCAGTCAAACGGTTGGACACATCTGACAAAGGATGTTCTTCATAGGAACAAAGGCAATTTAATATAACAATGTTTAATTTGCTTCTAAGACACACACACACACACATAGTGTGTATATTATGACGTACCAGGGACCTGGAAGATCGTGGTTACTCCACTGATCTTATTCCTCTCTTACTGAAGGAGTGTGAGGAACAGAAGAACAGAGCCATTTTTCTACCTCCTGCTGGGATTCAGTGAATAATCTGTAGTTCGGTTGTTTCCATGCTCTGAAACAGTTACTGCTCGGGAAGTACATTCATTTAGCCAATACAGCTCATACTCAAAAACCCTTAAATTATCTGTTTGTAGAACTTATTGTTTTATTATCAGAATTTGTTTGATAAATTATAATTTCGAAAAGTACTTTACAGTAATCTAGTTTTAAACAAATGAAAGCAATTTATGGACGAAATAAACGCGAAGAAATCAGTCGATGCGTTCTGGTGGTTTGAGAGCGCTATCCGGGGTACTGAACGTTGATCTTTGAACCCACGTTACGCTAGACAAACTTTCAAAGCTACAGCTAAGCCCGTGCTCTTGGGGATGTCGCGGTGGGATGTCTCGTTCGAAAATAATATAGAACATGCGCGAACTCTCTCTTTTTTAATGCGTATTACTTGGCAGTGGGAAAGATAAGGAACGGGACTAACAGGGGGCGGAGTGACACCGCTAAAGAGCAAGAACGTGCGACAGTGAGCGGAGGAGGAACAAAGTTGCCACGGCGACTATCAAAGCCTGGTTTAGTCACTAATAGAAGCACTTCACATGAACGATCAGAAACGATGGAGTTCACCACGGAATGTGAGACACTGGACCATGGAGAGACACCTAACCCCGACAGTGCTTACGAGTCATCAGTTATGGACACGGACACAGAGGACAACCAAACCCACTCCACAGCCCCTCTCACCTACGATGAAGACCTCACGCATAAGGTCAGTAACTGGTAAGCTTATGCTATTTGACCAGTAATGTAACCTATATGTATATTACTGTGCATATCGTAATTAATTCAGTGTAAGAAATTTAATTGAAGTGTTTAGGAATTAATTCACAACTTCACAAACATCGACTAAATGGGAATGCTATGTTGTGTCTCACCAGTAAGGAATAAATAACATGGTTTTAATGAATGACTGCATGAAGGGGTAATACCTGTTTACCTCCATCTGCCAGTTTCCAGTCTCAAAGTCCTGACTGAACAGAGCCCTCACAGTAGTTAGTTGGCAGCCTCAGGACACCAAACAGGAAGTTAGGAAGCTCCACTCATCCTCCCAGTGGCTGCCATTACTGTGCTGTAAAGGTGCAGCTGTGCAAGGTGGGGCAGATTGTTTTGGGGGGGGGTGTAACTCAGTGACCAGCCCAATAGGGCTGAGGGGCAATACTGTTTAGTACCGGCAGGTGAGAACATCATGCTGGCTTAGCAGCATTGTGTTGTCCTTTCGGAGGAGAACTGTGACTCACTCACTTCATTCTCAGTGTGACACAGCTAGGCGGTGTCTCTGTGACTCATGTAAAGTGAGATATTTTTTTTGTCTGTTTTTTTTACAAACCATATTCACACCAAGGTGACATCTTCCCCTTCCAAACACATACAACAAACCTCACTTATCATGCCCAACCTGAACCCTCTTATCTGTGTAGAAAATGTAATTAATGTGGTGTTGCAGTGAAAAGACTTGAAAAATGCAGCTTTGCATTGTCAGGTACAAATGAAGACTCCAGCCCAGGTAACTTGTTCCTGACAGTCCAAGCTGGCTTTATACTGCATTACCAGTTTGCTGCTGGCACTGCTTCTAAGATGAGATAAAGCTTGCATGTACAGAGGACAGAACGAGCAGTAAACATTTACTGCAAGTAGAGCCTTAATTTATTGCAGAGTAGAAAGCAAAATGTGTAAAGTCAGCCAAACCACACTGATGCTCATCAGACTGTTGCCTGACAGTGAGGCTATATAATGAAATATGAATTGATTGCTTGTTCAAGCCACACACAGAACTCTTTCCCTGTACTTCTGTTCTGTCGTCTTTCTCTGAGGTAACTTGAGAGCTCTGCTCTGTTCTGTTTTCTTATAACTGTAAAATGTTCCTGTAAGTGGGGTGGGAATCACTCTCCCATTAACATACATGTCTCCATACTGTGGGGGCAATAAAGATATACGGTACATATCTAGTGATAAGATAAAGATGTAGGATAAAGACATACATATCTAGTGATAAGATAAAGATGTAGGATAAAGACATACATATCTAGTGATAAGATCAGACCATTGAGATTTAATCAAATGCAGAAAAATTGCAATGTGACAAGGTAATAATCATCACTCCTAATCTGTAGCATGCTATTAACCTAACCTTCAGGATATTTGTAATTCTGTAGGTTATTGCCACATTCTAAAAAGCAACATGTATATTTATGAATAATATATACAAAAATGCTAAAGAATTGAACTATTTCTATATTGTATAAGTTTGTAATTCCAGTTTTCAAACACACTGTCTCTGGAGACCGGTCCCGCAGCTTGCAAAACACGCCCCCTCCTTCATGTTGCAGCACTAAGACACGCCCACGGTTCCAGTCACCCAGCTTCTAACCCTGCACACCTGTCCCTCATGTATTTTTGCACCTATTTAAACCCCACAGGTTCAGTACTCCAGTGCTGCGCATTGGAGTCGCTTCCCTCGTGTTTTATCACTCGCGTTGAGTTTTTTTTTTCTAGCCGGTTTGCCAGTTTGTATTTCGCTGTTCTGATTGCTGCTTCGTTTGTTTGTGTTTAGTGCTATTGCCCTTATTTTGTCTGCTTTGTATTTTACGTTGCAATATGGACAGTAAAGACGTGCCTCTGCCATCCTCGCCTCCGTCCTCCGTCTCTTTAGACGCCCCGTTACACACACATTTAAAAATGTACTTTACTGGAAAAAAAAACACTCAATTTCTAAACATTATTTTCCTTTTTTTAATTTGGAATAAGACCGTGATTATATACCACTTAAAAAGATAACCCATTTAAAGTGTTTCCTTTTAAAACATTTTACAATATTTAATTTTTACTTCTTAAGAAAAAATGTCCTTCTTTTATCAATTCCTCTGACTTCACCAACTTGGATATCAAAACGTTACTGTAGCCTTTTGTTATACTTGTGTTGTAAACACCACAGAAGATAACAAAGAACCTCATCTTGTTTGTGAATCTGAGGGAATCCAAGTTACATCTTCACTCACTTATTTTTCTCATATGTAGTTGAATCATTTGTACCATTAATATCTATAACATTCATGCCAGAAACCATTAATCTTAGCTAGTTTTTGCTCAACAAACTAAAAAACTAGACTTTAACTAGACATTTCATTATCCATATTTAAATAAAAAGAAAACAACTATGATGACAAAATGCATTTTAGTCATAATAGTTTTAACTGTAAAGGATACTAGTTTGTGCTGTAGTAGACCATCCACATCATATATATAGTTGTTACTAAAATGTACCAGCCACTACATCACAATTCAAGCATACTAGAATGCACCTGCTCAAATGATACCACTGATCAGTTACGAGTATAATCTAATATAATCTAGAACATGATAGCATATGACACAGATGAATGTGGAATATGCACAATATTTGTAAGATTGTTTATTCATAGTTGCTAGTTCACCCAGTAACTGCTTATCCATTTAAAGTCTGTCCCCAACATCAGTGTCTGGATGGCATCTGAGCCCCGACCACTCCTTCTAAGAACACACCACTCCTGGGTGTGGTTTGATGACCTGACTCGACTCAGTGCTACCGGCTTCTCCTGTACAATAAGAGGAGGACCCCTCCCCCTTTCTGCTCACTCAGATGGGAGACAAGTCCCTGGTCACTTCAGGCTTTTACCACATGCTGCCCTATGGCCAGCTGAGGGGGAACATGGAAGCATCACATATCTTTAACCTTCCTGAGACCTCCATCATCACACCATTGCTGCTTCCCCTCCACAGCCTTCCTAATGTCAGAGCCTGCATTAGATTGCCTGACGCTTGCCAACAAAGCCAGAACTGAGTCGTCCGTTAACCGAACCGGTCCTTTGCTAACTGAGCGAGTCCTTTGCTAGCTGAATGAATCCTCTGCTAAATGAAGGCATTGGTCTCATCTTACCCTGTCATCACTCTAGAGGTGAAAAAGACAAGCATCAAGCCTCTTGTTACATTAAACATCTAAATAATGGAGTGAACTAGTTCTATAACAGGTCTTCAAAGAGCATGTATGAAAACAAGAACAACAATATGTACAATAATAATATATGTATAATAATAATAAACAATTGCACAAGTGCTGCCAGGATTCACTGACTCCTCACTCTGGTAATGACGTGATGGCATTTACCAGCATTTATCTGTTAATGGTTTCAGAGGACACACCAAAGTTCTTCTGCAAATTCTCTCTGGAGAACTGCATCTCCAATAATTAACTCCCCAGTGTCATGGTGGTAATGTAAAAGAGTAGGTTCTACTTAGTTACTGACTGTGCATGGAGACATTGTGTTGTAGTGATAAAATGATCAGTAATAAAATGACAAAATAAGGATTCATTTTATTAAGCTGACCATAAGTTTCTTGGTGTCATATAGATCACAGCCAAAAGGTTATTTCAAGCTAAAAATGAAGCTTTGTAATTCATCTAGCAGTTCAGTGATGCTGTCATTATAGCACAAGAGTCATTGCATCTCTGTAAACTTAAGGGTGGTGTCACAGTAAATGGTCTAGGGAAACTTTAATCAAGCTACCTTTTATTAAACACTTCTGCTTAGCTTCTGTGCGATGGCTGCCAACAGTACTGTATAATGACTCATTAGGTCTCATAGATTTTGTAGGAAACACGTTCATTATCCACAATGGACCGAATCCCTAATGTGGAGTTTCTATAGGAGGGAGTAACATGAGGGCAGTGTTTCCCATCAGTTGCTCATGTGAGCCCACTCGTTATGTTTATGTGATGGAGTGCTAAAATTAAGAAATCTCTGTACTGGAGGACTGATGTGCTGCTATGGTAACCGTCCAGTGCTCCCCCTCCTCCTGCGTCCTCCCTTTTCCTCTGCCCCCTGCTAAGAAAAAGATGAAGGTTGTGAATGGTAGAAAAGTTGAGTTTGATAGAATAGAGTAATGGAGTTTGGATGCCCGTGGGCTCGTGACCTCCCAGGCCTTGGCGTCGACCGCTGCGTGATTCAAACACAGAAGGTGCCTCCGACGTGCTCAGAAGACCTTGATGTTTTCATATACAGCCACGATGTGAGTCCATCCAATATTTGCTGCTTAGTACTCCTGGCCGTGCAGGTGCATTCTGACAGCCCACCATGCCACATCAAACATCCGTGAACCGCACCCGTGGAAAAACGACACCAGTTCAAACAAAACATAAGCGTCACCAAAAATAACTTAATCTCTCTGCTGACGAGAGAGAGAGAGAGAGAGAGAGAGAGAGACAGAGACTGAAGAAATGCATCTCCTACTCTCAGCAGGGATTAGACAAGATCTCAGATTTGAGAGCTGAGAGCATGTTGGCTTGTAAGAGAGGAAGAAGCGTTAGCAGATAAGGCTGCACAGAGCTGCACCGACTGGCCGGAGGTGATAAATGTCAGCAGAGGAACGGGGTGTGCGCCTCGCAGGCGGAATTACCATGGCAACAGGAGCCAGATCACGCCCACGTAGAGCTTTCTGCTGATCTTAGAATGTGACCCGGTGTGATAGACAATGATACTTATTTGAGGTGCCAGTGCTGTGGGTGAGAGAGAGACAGAAAGAGACAACAGAATGTATGGTGCTATGATGAGAGTTGCTGTGGAAACCAACTTATCATTTTTGCTCGATAATACATCAAGTTACAAGCTGACAATTTGACCTTAACAAATCTGTTGATTACATTCTGATATCTTTTTTTTTTTTCATTCACAGTTTCACAGACCAACTCTCCATACTGGTCCAGGAGATAAACACACACACCTGCAGGCTACCACTTTTATCTCACAAGAAATCTGGATGTCACTTTATTTTTAAAAAAGCAAATGAAACAAACAGTGGTAATGGACAACAAGTGTAGAACTTTATTTTAACCTAGCATTATTAACACATGTTGTAATGTTAGTGTTAACCTAGCATTACTAACACATGTTTTAATATTAGTGTTAACCTAGCATTACTAACGCATGTTTTAATGTTAGTGTTAACCTAGCATTACTAACACATGTTTTAATGTTAGTGTTAACCTGGCATTACTAACACATGTTTTAATGTTAGTGTTAACCTAGCATTACTAACACATGTTTTAATATTAGTGTTAACCTAGCATTATTAACACATGTTGTAATGTTAGTGTTAACCTAGCATTACTAACACGTTTTAATGTTAGTGTTAACCTAGCATTACTAACACATGTTTTAATGCTAGTGTTAACCTAGCATTATTAACACATGTTGTAATGTTAGTGTTAACCTAGCATTATTAACACGTTTTAATGTTAGTGTTAACCTAGCATTACTAACACGTTTTAATGTTAGTGTTAACCTAGCATTATTAACACATGTTGTAATGTTAGTGTTAACCTAGCATTACTAACACGTTTTAATGTTAGTGTTAACCTAGCATTACTAAC
>JAOYMR010000001.1:20658372-20676321 GCA_025802075.1 Tenebrosternarchus preto
TAACACGTTTTAATGTTAGTGTTAACCTAGCATTACTAACACATGTTTTAATGTTAGTGTTAACCTAGCATTACTAATATGTTTTAATGTAAGTGTTAACCTAGCATTATTAACACATGTTTTAATGTTAGTGTTAGACACTCGTGATATGAACTATATCACACGACAAGGCAAAAAACCCAGGCAGCTATATATCCACACACTGTGTAACTGAAATGCATATTTCGCAATAAAAAAAAAAATCTCATAAAAAACAAAACTTTTTGTGTCCCAGATAAACAGAACACAATTTTTCAGAACAGATGGTCAAAAGATAAGTTGTTTATGTCAAAATCGAAAAGGGTTGCAAATCCCACTGTCATCTCTCTGCTTATGTTGTCATCCATCTGATGGGATGATTTCTGTCTGGCACAGACCATCTTGGTCGGAGACAGTGGAGTGGGGAAGACCTCGCTGCTGGTGCAGTTTGACCAGGGTAAATTCATTCCTGGTTCCTTCTCAGCTACCGTTGGCATCGGCTTCACAGTGAGTATCCATCCTGTAACTGTAGCACTGTGGTCCTGATAGTGAAGCACCATTAGAAGATATAACTTCACACTATGTGTTATGAGCTCATTCAGGGTTAAGATCAAAACTAGCCCTTAGTGCTGTTTTTTAAGGGGAGAACCTAAATGACTATGGATTGCCAAAGAGCAGCTGCCTGATCTGAACTTATCACAGCACAGAAAACTGCAATCAGATACAGGATAATGATACATACAGTGATTGCCTTCTGTTAGCACTGGCATGAAAACCTCCTGATGATTTTCCAGACAGTGATAATACTGAGGAAAAAGGCCCCATTCAGTTATGCAGTGGCCTCTGTGGGGGCTTTTATTGTCACTTTAAGTGCCAATCATAGTCTATTTATATTCATAACATGGAATGACCTGGGGGGTGTTCAGTGTTGAGGTAATGGCCCAGCCTTACCTCAACACTGAACTGAACTGTCTGGTTATGATAATAGGACAATGGTAAGGCTACTGCTGAATGATTATAATTGCAGAGACATCCATCAGGGCTCAGCTGGATCACATGCTTGTTGGTTTGGATCTTGCTGTGTTGGGACATGGGGGACGCCCACATCTTTTTAAGGTAGACGAGAAGACAGGCAAACTCCTGAAATGGCATTTCTAATCACAGCTTGCTTGTTTGTTTATTCTCTTTTTAACACTTTTGTCATCAATTTGATAAACCAGCTGCTTTAGAAACATGCCTGATGTTTGTCTTCTGTGATGATGAACAGCAGGCGATACCGTTGACTTGCAATAATTGTTTCATCTCTGCACCTTTAAATGCAAATAGAACTGGCACGGGGGGGGGGGGGGGGTAGAGAGTCTTATTAATATTCATGTCAGCAAACAACTTTAGGTGTGATTGGTGAGATGATCTGCTGTGTGAAAATATGAAAACTCTCAAGGAGTACTCTGACAACATCTGCCCTATCAGTTCGTATATATAGAAAGCAAGAACAAGGCCGTAGAGACTGCAGCGTGCCTACAGACAAATAAGACAGGATTTTCTTAAAGGAGCTGATAAGATTTATAAAAGCAATGGCAGAATCAAAGAACTGGGCCCGGCTTCCGAAAGGAATCGCAGTGTTAAGATCGTGAGAATGGGAGAGAATGTAATATTCGCTCTACCACTGAAAGATTATTCTTTGAGAAAAACCCAGCGCTGGTCTTTTTCTTTGCATGTAACGTCACTGGTCTGTAATATCAGATTCACCAGGTGAATGACATTGAGGATTACGATGAAATTCATATTTGTTTGGATGGGTTTGTTGGCATAGTAGAAATTATTGGACAGTGGGGGGAGACAAACTCTTAGCAAATGACAGCTGATATAGACACAGTAGCGGTAGTTTTATAGACTTTAAAAAATGTAAGTAACTTTTTACTATCTTGTCGATGAACATAAAAGATAATGTTTTAGGGCGACTATTCTTTGACCATATTCCGTTCCCGAGAAGAAAAAGACCAACAATAATTTGTACACCTGCATCTGCCAATATGTTTGCATCCAATGCAACATACTGAATGTTTAACAGTTTTCTTTAAAACGTGTTGTTTTTACACGTTACAAATTAATTCAAGGAAATAAACAGAACGAATGATTTACACCTGCAATAGCAAACGTGAATGTTTCCGGATTTGACGTGCGCTTCGGATCCGCGTCGCGTTTCATGTAAGCATTTCCCGGTTCGTTTGACATTTTTCGTTTGACGGACTCCTCCTTCTCTTCAATCAGTGACTAGAATGCCACCTGTCGTGTCTGACTCAAGCAAGTGCCTGTTGCTTGCAAGACTGCTGTTTGCTTTGGATCCATAAGGCAAACGCGTTTCTTTTCCGATGATGGTTATCTATGCAAGTAGATGATAACAGCGTTGTTTCCTGCTTTAACGCGGGAGTGATGGGGTGGAATCGCGAGCCGGTGGATCGGAGAAGTGCCCGTGCATTTTGATTATGGTCGTTTACCGGAGCGCTTAATCTTTCACTCTCAAGGGACGGACGTCTCTCGGAAGTTTGACACTAGACACATGCCATTGTTCTTGTTACGGCTACTGATTACTTGAACTGGGCTTTTGGGTAATTTAGGAACAGTATGTAATTGTTGATGGGGACATTGCATGTAGCAGCTGGAATCCAGTCATTGTTGTCTTGGGGGAAAACGCTGAACAGATATACATATCTACGCTCTTGGTAGTTATTTGTGTCCACAATGTCTATTAAAAAGGCATCATTGACGGATAATGAGGTAAAAAATGGAACGTCAAGAAATGTGCTCGAAAGATGTGCTTCAGTTAATGAATATTTTGACATTTCATTCAAGGTATGTATGTAGCATTATTATTATTATTATTATTATTATCTTGTGCACTTTTAAAAATACGATTTTTTCCACTTATTTTGTATAACTTGGATAGCCAGCTTTAGCACCGAGACGTCTTTGCATGGAACATCGCACACTTTTTAGATATCATACACTAACAATTACCCTGAGACTTGCACCTTGTTCAGGTTGTATAGGTATATAAACTACGGAAATACGTGCTTTTTCAACATATAGTAAACTTTTATCACAAGCGACACTTGCGACAAAAGTTCACTTATGCTGCAACAGATCTTATTTGATCTTGAACAGAACTTTTTTCTTCGACGGCCTTTTACTTGTTGAGGACGCGATGCTTTGAGCTTCCCTCTGGAGCACTAAGCTCAGTTTGTAACCATTTACAGCTGCGGGCGTGCCAAGAGGCTTTTTAGAGAAGATTCTTTTTGTGAAGTTTTATAGATGTGCAGTTCAGATCAGATTCTTCTAAAATCAACATGCTTCAAATCACTGAGCCTAAACGCGCACCCGAACAAATATGCTAAATTGCAGTTTAATAAAAACGGGCGCGCAGTGAAATGCAGTGTTTTGCCACTGGAAATTCCGCTGGATTATTCATTCAGTCTCCCAATACCTCCTACAAATGAACGTGCGTGATGTCTAAGATTTAACATATAGCATAATGCCGATGTATAGTGATGTGTAATGCACTCTCTGGAGGAGTTACATGAATATTTAGCTAACGGTTTTCTCTGACCCTGACACGTATAGGTGATGCTGCTGGGAGACTCGGCCGTAGGGAAGACATGCATCCTCGTGCGCTTTAAAGACGGTGCCTTTCTGGGAGGCAACTTCATTGCCACCGTGGGAATAGACTTTAGGGTGAGCAAAATGTAGACAGCCAGTATTTGACCATATACAATTTCCTTGCTATGTGCGCGCTCACACACACACACTCACAAGCTCTTTCAGTGTGCTATTGGGCAATGGGCTGTACTGAAGCTCTGTCACTATTGTGCTATTTTTAGGGGTCTCTGGTGTGTGATGGTATTCTTGTTGTGCATTATTTGGACTGTGAGTCTCTGCATCTTGTAGAAGTGGGATCAGCTGGTGCAGAGAGCACAAAATGTCCACCAACTGTCAGGCAAATGTGACAAATAAATGGCCAATTGCAACTCCAGTTAGTGTGGTAACATTAAAGGCTTGCCTGAACCATACCAGCCTAAATCACTACAAGTTGGGGGGGGCATCTATGGTTTAAAAGTAGAGAGAGAGGGTTATGATGCATCAATCACAAACAAAACGTTGAACAATTGCACAACAATACAATATTACAATGAACACAACAAGGTCCATAGATGCGTCTTGATGCTGAAATGTATTACAAGGTGACAATGCAGAAATGAGCCTGAGAATTACATTTAAAAGTGACAGTGAAGGCTGTGCTTGTGGGTCAGATCAAAGTGTTTATCTACTGTAAACAGTAAGTTAGTGATTGAGCGGTGGGGGCAGTAGGAGTGCTAGAACAGAAATGGATTAAAAGTGTCCTTGTGGGGAAAAGGGGGGTAGTTTCATATCTCCCAACAAATGAAAATCATAATGTACTTTGATGTATCAGTTGTTCGTTTGTATTTTGCAAAATGGGTCTTTTGTTCATATCAGTTGCTGTAATTTGTTCATATAACACATTTAAAAAATAATATTGGATTTTCATGCTTTGTACTAACAGTTCAACACCATATAGTGTTGCTTCTGTGGAAAATGGCATGTTTTCCTTTAGCTACTATCTACCTGCAGCCAGGTTTTCTATGGTGGAATAACTGTTGTAATTGTTAGCATGTTCCACTCAGTATCTGCTGTTATGCTGAAATCGATGCCCATCATTTCCACTTTGCCCTTATGTAAAAGATATTGTTAGCATGAAAGTAGAAGTGGAAATGTATTTCATTAGTGGTAGTTTGTGTTATTAGTTGCTAGTTCCACATGTTGGACTGGACACACCGAACACAACAGTTAAATCTGGGATGGTATAAACATGAATTTAAACATAAGAACCGAAATGTTCAAGGCCACTCTGATCCTATTACTAGGTTCTTAGTATTGTTCTCATACTCCATAACAAGGTCTTCTAGTTTATCATCCTGGCTGTGGAATGTGGAGGCAATTAGACGTTTTTTTTTTTTTTAATGGTAATTGTTGAATGGCAAAGCAGCAGTGGAGCACTGGAACATGGCAGGTCTATTTTGGGAGCACTTCCTTGTAGCAGATACTCAGCATGTGGGTGTGTGGGAGCCAGGGAGAGCAGGGCAGTCTGACGAGCATTGGTGGAGAAGAAAAAAAAAAATAGAAACACATTACAACTAACTGATGGACTGGAACAGCTCTTCGGTAGAAAGGTGCAAGTTTTGGAAAATGTTCTGATTAACAGTAAAGGAAGTAGAGTTTCCCTTTAAAGTCTGGTGAAATGTTAAGAGTTAATTGCTTTAAAAAAATGAAGGCTTTCATTTTTTGTGTGGAGAAGCAGACAGTGAGAAGGTTCTGACGTTTCTCATTTCAGTGTAATGATAAGCTGTGTGGCCAGTCATGTGGCTAGTTGCCAGGCAGTAATATGCAAATCATCACTATAATCCAAACAACTTTGAAAAAAAATCCAATTTACTGGGTTTTTATAATTGGAGTAAGGCAAGTAGTTCTCTGTTGCACTGAGAACAGTGTTAGTTTCTGTAATGACTAGAATAATGTTATAATGGTTATAATTTTGGTTGGAGGAACAGGTCTGAAATCAGTGTTAAAGCAGCACATAGGCCCCTGACCCTGCCAGGGACAGTTGCCAAAGAAACCTCCTCCTACTCATTTGTTTTCCACTTCTTCCTCTTCCGTGGTCTAATAGTGGGTTGCAAAGAACCACCAAACATTTCGACAAATTGCATCATGGTTTCGATCTGTTGTGAAAGAGAGCACTAGCCTAGACTGGCTTCAACTTATGTAGCTACCTCACTAGCGAATTTGCTGACACATGCTACAGTAAACAAACGTGTAAGTAAAGAATGTATAAAAGAAATGTGAATAAGTCCATTTATAACTGCTTATCTATCATTTTCTGTGGTCTCTTCAGTAATTGTATCAAAACCTTTTGAGTTGTGCCTAATTAATGGTTTAATAATGGGCTTGGACACTGTAGCTCTCTCCAAACTAACAAAGTTTTCTCAAAATTGAACTTTGCTTAAAACTAGCATACAGGCCTCTGCACTGCGACCTTCTGAAGTTTTCTCATCCTACAGCTCCATTACTGCTGGAAAACGCACGCTTGCTCTCTCGCTTGCTCTCTCGCTTGCTCTCTCTCGCACTCTCTCTTGCTCTCTCTTGCTCTCTCTCTCTATCACACACACACACACACACACTACATGCATGTATACATAAACACAAACATACATACAAAACCAATTCCAGCTGAGCTGTGTATAGCCCTGCACTCCCTTCTGTAGGGCTATACAGTTGTTTCATTTCCATGGAGGAGGTATGATGTGCTGTTTTAGATGGCCGTGCTGTGTGCCTGCTCATTTGGATGAGGGGTGTCCTGGTTCATGCATCTTAAACTAAACATTCACACTCCTCGACCTCCCTGCCTGATGCTGAAGCAGAGATCCGACTCGCGCTCAGCCAGGCCTACCTGTAGTTCAATCTGTCTGGAGAAATGTAAATTGTAGATTGTAAAATGTAAATTTTAGATTTTAAAATGTAAATTGTAGATTGCTCTTGGAGATAATTTTGCTTCGCTATGCTTTTCAGTTCTGTTATGAACTACATTCATACAGATTATAAATATCTGTTTCTTATGGGTCGTCCATGTCATTCTAGCCACCCTCCGACTTCTCATTACTGGTTGGTTTCTGAGCATGGCAGCAGTGTTAGCTGGGTATTTTTGGCTCGTAGGGCCACACACTGACACCTCAGCATCACCACTGTGTCTGATGGACTCACACAAGCACTGCACCCACTGGCCTGCTAATACCACATTAGTGTCACTGCTGGGTTGAGATTGGGTTGTTACCCAAACAGTATCCTTTCAGCAGTGGACCTGTGGCCCTTTACTGACCAGTAATGAATGAGGGGGGTGGTTGAGGAGTTTTGGGACAGATGGACTTTTGTGGGTTACTACACACCAGTGAGGTGCACCTATAAGACACATGTCTGAAAGCAGATGACACAGTCATTTCAGTGAGTACCACAGTCTCACTGTTTTCTTTACTTTCTTTTTGCAAACAAAAGTTTTATTGAAAAAAAATATCATAGCTATGTTTATTAGAAGTTATATTAAACGCGTAGTACTATCTATCGTATGACATTAGGAGGACAGAGTCTGCAAAGATCCTCCAGCGTTTAATGCATTTCAAAGCGTTCTGAGAACACCAAACCCTTGGCCCACTCTCAGCACTGCTCTCTTCCTGACCAGCCTGCTAGACCGTCAAGAACGTCTACGCAGAATCAACACACAGCACATCTGGAATACAAATGTCACACTGGATTCATCACACGTACCACTTGAGTTCCGTATTCTGTATTTTTTTTTTGCAGTATCACCAAATAAAGGAAGCTGATATTTTGATGAAGCGAATTGAACATGTTTTGTAGTTTGTGTCACCTTACCGAACCTTACCGTGGGGAAAAAACACTCCTGGTTTTACTTTGATTATTACTACTAACAGTATATGTCCGTTAGGGGTTGTAACATCTCGTGGCTGTTAAAGTGTTTTGTCAAGTTCACTGGGCCTTTTGGAAGTAATGTGTGAAATAATTTATTAAGCGTCATGTTTCCAGGGCAGATGGTGTAATTTTGAAACATTTTGTTCATAAAAGCATGCCACATGCTAACTAGACATGTCACCAGGAAATGAAGAAGGAGCTGCTCTGTTATTTCTGATGGCCATCTTCTCCTCTGTGTAATTAAGTCTAATCAGAGAGCTGCACTTTATAGGGTTCTGGCTTTGGCAGGAATAAACTGGTGAGAGAAACATTTGTGTATCCTTGCAAATGGAAAATAGCAATGAATGTTTTCATGCATCTCCTGCTTCTTGGTTTCTCAGAACAAAGTGGTGACGGTGGACAACATGAAGGTCAAACTGCAGGTCGGTGCTGTCCACGTCTCCCTCATTTACAGTGCACTATACACGCAATATTATTAAACCAATGAACTCTAATGACTGTTTTCATGTAACTCTACACTCAGCATGATGAGAGAAACCTGTTTAGTGTTGGAAGGTTGTTTCTGGGTTTTCTTCTTTTGAAAGAAGTGAACGCCTGTGTGGTTATCAAACTTTCCCCATACTACCCCGGCCTTAGTAGTTATTTCCTTCTTAGGGAGCCCTGTTGTGGCAGTTGAGACCATGTACTAATTCTGTGATTATACTGGATTCTCATTCTCCGAGCACAGCTGTGCCGTCTGCTCCTCAGGAAGGCTACCTTCAGGTTATTAGAGAGAATTGGTGATTGCGTCACATTTAGCTATCTTTGGCGTACTTTGAAGGGTGGTTTCCACACTTTTAGTCAACTTTTTCTCCCTGTGTAGAGATGGACTTGATCAAGTCTCCACAGACTCAAAGCAACATGCAAAGTACATCTCGTAGTTTAGATTTACATGAAATCCTTTTCAGCTCATTCATATTTCAAAAATGTCAACCTGGATAATTACATGACAGAAGAATTCAATTGCACTTATGATGTATTTAAAGTGTTTCTTGGATCAGATCTTGTTATTATTAAACAAATCTATTAAAATATTTGACTCCCCCCCCCCCGTCCTCATTCATGCTGTCCGTCTTGCAGATTTGGGATACGGCAGGGCAGGAGAGGTTTCGCAGTGTCACTCACGCATACTACCGAGATGCACAGGGTAACCACACCAAGACTCTATCTATGATGCTTAAAAACGAATGGGGGGGTTGTCATTCATTTGTCATAAAATGAAAGGTTAGCATTTGAGCTATTTGTGGTAAACTTTCTGTTCTTACACCTTTAGCTCTCCTACTTCTATACGACATCACAAGAAAATCATCCTTTGACAACATCAGGGTAAGACTGGCACACTTTAATGCCTATGCTGAGATCGAGTGAAAAGCAAGTTTCTTTCCTCAGGCAGCTTGATCTGTGACGAGCTTTAATTTTCGAACAGCAGTCTCTCTCGTTACAGTCCTCTCATGTTATCTTTCTTCATCTGTCACCGTTGCAGGCTTGGCTTACTGAAATTCATGAGTATGCACAGAAGGATGTGGTCATCATGTTGCTTGGCAACAAGGTAAGTGGGACTTCCTGGGAGGAGTAAATACAGATAAGCAATCCTCTGAAAGTAAAGACTCACAAAAAATAAGTGGATACGCATCTTTATTTCACCTTTATTTTAGCAATCTATCTTCAAACAGGCTTAAAATATGTCATTATGACTCAGAATCACCACTTTGAGAGGGATTTAATGTCAATAGTCTTAATTTGCCTTGCTAAAAGAAAAGACGTCATTTTATAGATGACTAATTTGTCTGGACTGTGCAGTACAGACTCGTGCAAAATGCAATTCCAAAGGCCTTTCCCCATGTGTTTTGCTTTTGAATCAGACGACGTAAGGAATTTGCGTTGCAGCTGGTTGCTTGTGATAATGGGAACTGTCAGCATGTTTAATTCATAATTTCTTAATGAGCCTTTGGAGTTCACACAGTAGTTTTGTTTCTCTACGGCATAATGGTTTTGAAAAACACACATGCTGTCACCCTGTCTGTCTTTTCCTTCTAAATATTAATGTAAATGCATGTCACAGATTGTTTTGTGCAGGATAAGACTTTCATTCTTTTATATATGTTATATTTGGACAATCGGTTTAAAAAGTAATTAAATAAATAAATAAAATAGTGTGTGTGTGTATATGTATGTGTGTATATATATATATATATATATATATACAATGTGTGTGTGTATGTATGTATGTATATATATAAATATAATATTATCCTCTGAATATATATATATATATATATATATATAAAAATTTTCTTCTTCTCCTATAACTGCAATTATGAGCACATTACCACATATTAGTTTATTTTATTATTTTATGGCAAACAGTGCCCCCTCATGGGGAAATATGCGTGGAAAGGTAAGAAATTATAAGAGTGAGTTTCACGGCTCTCGTTTACAAACAAAAAATCTTTCATTTATTCAAATCCTGGTAATTTAGGCTTATGTTTTGTATTATATCTGCTGTTATAAACAAATATTAGATCTAGAGAAAATGACCAATTATAGTTTTGGCTGTATGTGTGTCCATAACAGATGAGACTATTGTAGAATCTGTGTATAGATGTAAAAGTTTCAATTATAAATCAGTGTTCAGCAGTTCTAACGGTGTTTTCTAAACACAGAATGATTTGGTAGTGTATGGATGATTGGACACATAGAAACGAGGCTGCTGGGCTATCTGTTCTCTTCCCTGGGAATGTACATCTGTATGGGGCAACTGAGCCTCTTTGATATCTGTACAATGAGCTCAGAATGAGTCTTGCAAACCATTCATTATTTTATTTGTCTCTCAGACTTTGGTGATTCACAACAGCTCACTGTTGACTGAATATTTTAAAATCCCACTTAAATGAAATAGTTCAGCATACACATTTTAAATATGTGATGCAAGTATCTAGACCAATTTAAGACATTCCACATAAGCAGTCTGTGGGTGTTTAGATCATATATAGTTTATATTTAGTCTGTGGGTGTGAGTCATGGCATCCTGTGATTTTAAATAAACAAATGCATTTGGCAAAAAGACAGACAGATGTAGCTTCAGCTAAATGCGCGTCCATGTTTATTACATCTAAACCCCTCCTGTTGGATTTAGCCAGGAATTGAACTTCAGGCTGTAGATTTTTTAAGAAGAGTGTAGCCATTGACCCATCAATGCCAGACAATGCAGTTCATTTGCAGTGGCGTCTGAATAACAGTCGATACCTGCGTTCCTACAGTCTGACATGGCAGCTGAGCGTGTTATCAAGCATGAGGATGGACAGAGGCTGGCTAAGGTAGGTCACCCTGTGGGCCCCGTCCATATTCTGCTACCATATATTGGACCATCATATAAAGCATAAATACTACCACCATTATAAAATACTACTACTAAGAGACTACTACTACTACTGTTCAAAGACCATTACCGTGTGCTGTTTTTGCTATTAACAAATCATGCTTTCATGGATTTCTTGATCTTTTCGAACAAGGAGTATGGAGTTCCATTCATGGAGACCAGTGCCAAGACTGGGGTGAACGTAGACCTTGCCTTTCATGCTATAGCACGGTAGGTGTTGCTCCATGAACAGAACCACCAAGTTTTTGTCTTGTTCTTGTTCATTTGTTTTCTTTTGGCTTGTAATTGCAGTTTGTTTCTTAATGGTTCATAACTGGTCCCAAGACAGGGAAAATAAAAGCTTTTTTAAGTATAAATTTACATAGTTGTCCTCAATTTTAGGTCTAATGAATTTTAATATGTTTGAAATACATTTATTTTAGTTATTTGTGTAAATTAGTCATTGTTTCCAATGATAGTTTTATCATTACTAACATCACCACCAAACACATACATTCACTTTTCCTCACATTCAATTTAATGTAAAATTCCCCCTTTTTTATTTATAAGGCCTTCGTTTTTAACCCCTTCATGACAAGAAATGCTGAAATGTTAACTGAGTGTGTGAACCATTAAACAGTTTGATGCTATTTTCCCTGCTTATCTGCATTTCCATCGCAGAGAATTAAAGCACAGAGCAGCAGAGCAGCCTCATGAGCCCAAGTTCCAGATCCACGATTACATCGAGTCCCAGAAGGAGAAATCCAGCTGCTGCGGTGGACACGTCTGACCACTCTCACCTGGACAAACAGCAAGACAGGAAGGAAGTCTGAGTGGCACCAATGAATTGGATGAGTGATTGGAGTTGCTGTTAGACTGATATAAGAGGAAGTAAAGTTAGGTGTGTGCAGACATTTTGAAACCCTTGTTTGTTTCTTGTATCTGACATTAAACTCATCTCCCTTTTACTGTCTGGTGGATACTTTTATAAATCATCTTAGCTGACTGTAATGAAAGGTAAAAGATTATTCTGGTTGAGAGAGAAGTGTAACTTTATTTGGTTTTGTTTGTTTGTTTTTGGTTGACCTGAAGCAGTCAAAAACCTCTTGTTAAATATGCTGTTAATTAGTAGTTTATGGGTGAGAATGGCATAGTTTATACTCATGATCTGTGTTAACACAAAAGTATCAGTACTGGAGTCCTACATACTGTCTCAGATTTTCAACTACTAATATAAAAAGCCATGGTTGACTGATTTTTGTACATAGGAGCTTGTGTTTGAGTGACATGCCAATGATAAAATGTTTGTGTTTGGTGATATTGTGTGGGCCCAAGGTTGAAATGTGTTGTAAAGCTTTATAAGAAGCAAAACCATGAACTTTTATACCATTTTACTGTGCTTTCAAATCTTACTGTATCTATTTACACTTGACATGTATAAATGACTGGTCAGGAAACATTTCACAAACTCATTATATTGTAGTTTTGCTCATAATTGTAATTCAGTTCAAATCTGTATGACTGTCTGTTTTGTATAGCAGGTCCGTCAATAATGATCTGAGTATTATCAGCTTCTGTTAATGAATTGCATTTTGGAAGAATCTTTTAGATTGCTGGTATAATAACTGGCATAATTTGATTGTTACTTGTTAACTTTTAATGTCACACTGCTAACTTTGTTTCAGAGATCACAAAGTGCCAAGACAAAGTGCTTTGTAACTGTATACATACTGTATAAATCTCTATTTTGTAATGTAGAAGGTTACTGTTTCAATGTTACTTCTTGTATTGATATATACAGTTTTATGACATCTGAACTTTATTGTCCTAGCCACTAGTTACTAGCTTTACTCCATTTACTCTATGCTATACAAAAAATTGCTACATGAAGTGTTTCCTGCTGGCACAGGATAGCCAGTCTAACTTCCACAAGGATGAGGCAGGAAATTCTGTCACATGCTAAGGTCAACACAATTTGCACAAAACAAATACTAGACCACCCTACCTACATAGTTAGTTTTCCTACTGCTGAATGATGAATGTGGAGTTAATCAAACCTTGGGTAATGTAATGAAAGCAAAGATCATTTAATTTGTTTCGGGATGAGTATTCATAGTCCCCAGATTCTGACACAAACAGCAGGCTGCTCATATATGGAAGCTAATGGTGATCCAAATAAAGGATATAATGGCTGTCAATTTTACCAGCAAGCTGTGAGATTTATTATTTAGGGATCAGTAGAATGCTTAAAATCACAGAATGACCTGAAGGCATCTTGAAACTGACATACAGATGTATGATATAAATGAGGCAAATCTAAAGAATGCCACTGTTTATGGGTTTTTAAGGTATTTGTTCTATTGGAATTTTCTGTTTTTTTGGTTTAACGTTTGCCTTTGATCTTGTTCTTGGCATCTGTCTTTGGAGTCAGTAGTCATACACAATGAGACCTAATAAATATCTGTGAAAAAACAGCAAATAGCAGCTTTTGCAAAAATTTTTCTTATGTACTGCAAGGCAACACTACAAGCATGAGATGTCCAGTCTTATCAATAAAAATGTCTGAAAATAATCGGAAAAGAACCAGCTCACTTGCTCAACAAAATTTAGCGCGATGCAGATCTATTCAAACACAAACTTCACACATTTTATGTATTAAGTTTTGCCTTACAGGTCTCCTCTTTTTAAAAATCAAACTTTTATTCTGGAAAAAGAAAAATACTTCCGGAGGCACCTTGAAAAACAGGAGAAGTCGTTTTTCATTTGTGTAGCTGGCTTGTTATGTGTATTTATTTATTTGTTTATTTTTTGAAGGTGTACTAAAGCTTGTAGAAGATTTGCTGTATTTTGTACTTACTTATTCGAGTATGGCCTCTCTCCAAATTGAAATAAAAGACGATAAGATCTATACATACTTCGACAGTATAAATATTAGCGGAGAGACAGAGAGAATAACTATTGAGGAAGAGATAGATAATGCAAACATTCAGGACGAGAGACATGTGACGGTAAATGTCAAAGAAGAAAAAAGTCCTGTCGAAATTGGGACAAGATCGGGGAATCAATCTGAAATTGAGGTGAAATTGGAGCAAAGCAGTGAATCAGATGACAATTCTGGTAGATTATCTATTACTCAAAGTAGGGATGCTGGAAAAGGAACACTACCCCTTCAACAGCCTTCACATAGGTAAGTTAGGCTTGCCACTGTGCCACTTTGCAAAGTTCGTTTTAAAAACAAGGAACTAGAAACACTTCAGTTACAGCTCCGAAATAATTAAGGCACACTTCAAGAACAGGACCAAGAATTTTCTCAGGACTCAGGTTTAGTAGGCTGGTTCTTCACAGGGTAGAGCTATTGGTACAAATAGCTAGCTAGTTAGCTTTTGCGTGCGTGAACAGAAAGGAGAAAATTGTCTAACGATAGCTAGCAGTCCAAATCAGCGGGATTTCATGAATACGACTAGGTTATGTTTGTAACCATAAACGCACCTTGCCCTGCTTGGTTTGCTCGGGACTTGAATAGGTATTAATTTATTTTTTAGGGTCCCCTTCCAAGGTACCAATACTGGGATTTTACTGCAGAGAAGGAGGTACATTATTTTCTTATGTTTTGGCCACACAATATAATAATTGGAGACATTAAGCTTATAACATGTAGTTTATTAATCAATACATATAGGCTACCTAAGAACAATAAAAATAAACTTAAACAAAATGGGCAAAAAGGTAATAAAAAGATAAATATATAGGCCTAACATGCTATTTTGTCAGAAAAAGAATGAATGAATTGCATGGATTTACCAATACATATGCACCTTATGGCCAAAGGTATGTTACTGGGTTTAGGTGTTTTAGCCACTCCCATTGTTAACAGGTGTATAAAATATAGCACAGCTTAAAATCCTTATTAAATATTTATTTCAATCTTCATTAAAAACCTCGTGGCATATTTGTCACAAAAAGAAAAAAAAATGTTCTGCTGAGGTTATTTGGCTGATTTAAATTTGGAAACTTATTTGTTTTTGTAGCATGAATAGCAAAAAGTGGTACAGTGTCCAGGATGCACTAGAAATCATTCAAGGAGATGACAGTGAGGTTGAGGAATGTGAAGATAGCTCAGATGAAGACCCTGACTATACTCCCAGCAGCAAAGACATTGAAAATGATGAGTCTAGTGAGTCCTGTGATTCAGATGATGGTGAATTAAATGAGGAACCACAACCCAAGATGAATCCTGGACAGCAAAGTACTGCTGTTAAAGGAAGAACACAGTTTTCTGGGAGAAGGAAACAATTTGAAGCCCCTGAATGTACCTTCAAAGGTCAAAGTGTCACACCTCCAGATACTCCTCACTGATTGGCCTCTACCTACACATGGGTCTTTGTCAGATGCCAGGGAATCGTTCCTATTGGAAAAATGACACAAGATGTCCCATAGTGGCAGACATGTCATGCAATTGCTTTCAGGCACTGCTTACATCCTTACATTTCACTGACGACACTGATATGTCAAACAGGCAATCAGAAGATAAGTGCTGGAAGAACCGCCCCTGGCTCAACAATGTCTGGAAGTCACCCCAGAAGAGCACAACTCTATTGATGAGCAAATGGTGCCCTTTAGGGGTACTCGCAGCCCAATAAGACGTGAAAGGCAAACCCCACCCTTGGGGATTAAAAATTTGGGCATGCTGCTCTTCAACTAGAATTCTCTGTGATTTTTTTGGTCTATGAAGGTGGAACTGGAAAGAAAACCTTACTTGGCATGGGAGGTGATGTTGTGGTCAAGTTGTGTGAAACTCTTCCATCAAAACAAAACTACAAAGTGATTGCAGACAACTTTTTCCACTTCAGCACCACTGGTTCTTGAACTTCAGCGGCATATCTACTTTGTAGGAACAATCAGAAGCAATCGCTTGGCTGGGTGTCAGCTTGAGGATGAGAAAAGTCTTGCCAAGAGAGGCAGAGGGACTGTTGATGTCAGAGTGGAAAAAAAGGAAAGCATTGCCATTGTCAAGTGTTATGACAACAAATCTGTTACCCTGATCTCCTCTTACTGTGCCATAGAACCTCAGGGCAAAGCTCAACGCTGGAGCAAATCAGACAATAATAATAATAGAATTTAATTTATAAGCGCCTTTCAGGACACACAAGGACACTTTACAAGGAAAACAGCATAAGAGTTTATATAATATAGCTAAAAAGATTAAGATAAAGGACCAACGATAAAACGCATTTGTGAAAGTCAACAGGCCACAAATTGTGAAGGAGTACAACACATACATGGGAGGGGTAGACCTCCTAGATGCATGTGTTGGTAGACACCTGTATCCTGTATAGACACCAGACCATAAGGCCATAGTAAATGCATGGCTGCTCTACCGTAGTACTGTAAACTACTTGGAGTTTACAGTACAAAGGAGGTTCAAGGCAGAGGTGGCATCAAGCTTAATTGTCTTTGGCTCACCATCATTCAAAGCCACACCTCGACCTCAAACATTTACAGCATTTTTATCCAAAGCAACTTACGATTGTGACTGACTGCATCTTGAGAAGTTGAGGGTTAAGGGCTTTGCTCAGGGGCCCAACAGTGGCAACTTGGCATAGGTGGGGTTTGAACCAGTAACCTTCTGATTACTAGTCAAGTAATCAACCAGTGAGCTCCCAACACCACAGAGTTCCTGAAGATGTTCGCTTTGACCAGGTTTCGCACTGGCCTGTGAAATGTGACGAGCGTGCAAAATATGCAAGATAAATGCAACCACGACTCTCTGTGAGAGATGTGATGTACGTCTTTGCTTCACGGAGGAAAGAAATTGTATCAAGTGTTACCATTCAGCCTAGGCTAAACTGCCATAAGTGGTTCTAATAACAGTTCAAACATGATGCAGCTTTTATGCAACATTGATGTTTTTGTGCTTTTAATGCACTTTGGTTTTGACCAAAAGTAGGTTATTGGTCACTTTTTTTGTTGTTGTTTTGTTAACAGTTTCAGTTATTTGTGAAGAAGACCTCTGATATATAGCTGTGCGCAAATTTTTGTGTTGTAAAGCACCTCTAAGGACGATTTTTTTAACATTTACCTTTAACACACAATGTGACATATCAGTCACATTTCAGATCTTTGACACTAGGGGGTGTTATTTTGAAAAAAATGTCAGAAATATTTTCTTTGTGATCTGTTAATTCAGAATGATGACCCCCATAATTTTCCTCCAAGGAGAAATAGGTGTGGGTTCTTATGGGTTAATAGAATTTCTGCTAGGCTCAATCTCACCAGATCAGTTGTAAGTGGTATAACTGCAGAACAGCAACCCCTAGATGTATAACGGTATAGTGGTAGAGAACACATATGCAGAGCAAGACCACTGAGCACTGAACCAGTCTTAACTCTGGAAGTCTGATGGGCAAATCTGAGTTTGGCCAGGGGAACTTACAAGAATACATAACGCCAGCCGTAAAGTTTGGAGGAGTAGGTCTGGATTTGTTGAGGGCTAAGCCTTTTAGTTCCAGTGAAGGGTAATGTTACAGCATACATGCTACATCATACATAGACATTTTTGACAATTATATGCTTTTAGCTTTGTGGTATCAGTTCAGGGAAAGCTTGTTCCAGCATGACATAGACGCTGTTTGCAAAGATCCACAAGGACATGATTTGGTTAGTTGAATGTGGAGGAACATCTTTTCATAGACCCCTGACCTTAACCCCACTGAACATCCTTGGGATGAATTCAATGTGATCTTGTCCTTCTTGTCCAACATCAGTGCCTGATCTCAAATTCTCTTTTGACTGAATGAGCACAAATTTCCATAACCACATTTCAAAACCTCATGGAAAGCCTTTCCAGAAGACTGGAGGCTGCAATACCGAAAAAGGTGGGGTCAACTGTATGTATATTTATGGCTTTGGTTTTTGAATGGGATGTCCAATAAGTGCACATCCTAGTTGTGATGGTCAGGTGTCCATATACTTTTGGCCAT
>JAOYMR010000001.1:20699632-20713394 GCA_025802075.1 Tenebrosternarchus preto
TAGTCGCAGTCCCTTCAAGGCAGATGGTGAGCCTCCGGTAGGAGTTGGCATCAGCGCGTCCTCTTGCAGCAATGGCATCTCCAACCCCAGCATCAGCACATCCACTGGCAAGCCAGACCATCTCCTAGGTGCTTGTGTTGAATCGGCTTAGGTCCAAGCATGTGAAAAAGATATAAAATACAGGTTGAGTATGTAAATAATTAAACAACCATTGATTTAAACATACATAGTTGTTCGGATTCATTTGCTAAATAGCAGCCTTGGTGTCAGTCTTGGTATCAGTGCTAAACATCATATTTGTCCTTCTCCTACTCTTCCTGCCTGGTCTGTATGGATTTATGTGTGGGTTTTCAAATAATTAGCTTCCCAAGTCATTTTCATACTCGCACCCACCCACGCTAGACCCCTTTCGCACAAGAACACACACACATCTGGTCTGGGTTGTGAAGCTCTGAGGAGGTGTGGAGAGTGACTGAGCCTGTGGAAGTTAAGCATGTCTGAAGCTACATTCTGTTTTTGAGCACTGACTTATCGCCCTGCTCTGAGAACTGAGAACTGAAGTTCTGGAACATTCTCAAGATCTGGAATGGACCTGTGTGATTTGGTGCAAGCTCATCAGCTCCCATATGGGCTTGTCGTGTTCTCTTGGAGCGTGAGATTGTAATTCAGCTCTCATTCATTTCATTCCTTGTTCCCTTTTGTTGTGTTTTTTTATTTTTTTATTTTTTGCGTTTCGCCTGCACACATCTGTCTAAACAACAGCGCGCGATTGCTTGTGTGTAGTTTGGAATGGGCCCATTGGAGAAAGGTGAGGTCAGTGTGCTTTGAGCCTGGCTCTGATGAAGATGCAGCAGGCCATTGTGTGGAACGATGCCGTGTGGAGTGGTATGTAGCAGAGGAGACCAGCCCAGCAGTGGAACCCAATGTGGGAGACTCTGCATCAAGAGAACATGCTTCTGAAGTCAGGGTGTTCACAGTCAAGGTTAAGGGTCACGTCCGTATCTGTGTGTGTGAGTGTATATGTGAGTATGTGTGTGTGTGTGTGAGGGTTTATGTGAGCATATCTGTCTGTGTGAGTGTGTGTGTGTGTGTTTCCTGCTCTTCCTCTTAAGCACCTAAAAGGAACCTGTAGACAAGGCAAGCAGCAGGTCCGTGATGGTAAGGACCCCGAGCATCATCATGCTTCCACTAAGAGATTGTGAAGCATTAAGCAGTCCTCAGCTTTGTTTTGTTCTGTTGGTTTTGTTGTTTTTCACAACTTGTTTGAATTTCCTGCCACTTGCTGTTTTGTGTTTCATCCCGTCGACGTTGAGAAGCCATTCAGACCCTGCTGGCCAGGCTGTGGTGTTTTGGTTTTGTTTGCGTCCGTACATGTTCTTTCCAGTTGCTCTGGTTTGTGGCTTCACCCAACCCTTCATGTAGTTGTACTGCATTGTGCTCTCCACATGTTTCTCAGCTGGTACTGTGTCTAAAGGCTCTAACACAGAACAGACGTCTCCTGTCGTTAAGGAATGTATGTTGCAGAACGTCCTGGTATGCGGAGTCTTTTTTGTTGTTGTTGTTGATGGTTTGATCCATTTTGCTACTTGGAGAGCTACAACATCAAAGCCCATACTGACGAATAGTTCGGTGGGTTTCTGTGTGTCTGTTCAGTGTTAAAAGTTCAAGCAAACGTCATAAACACTGACAAGACATTATTCAGATTGGTTGAGCTGTTGCAGTAAAATTACTGAGTGAATATCTTAAATATGGCTGCGTTCTTAAGGGCGGCAGGGGCCTGTTCCCTATTTTGCCCACGTTTGTGTTTTTCAGTTGATGGGAGAGGACAGATTCGGCCCTGCTGTTGCACGTCTGTCTGCACTTCATGTCAACCCATGTTGAAGCCATGTTTCCAGCGAGCACATGCGCTGCCTCTCCCTAGATGCCGTGTTCTCATGCCCCTCCCCCTCGGGGGCGTTGCTGAAAGGCAGCTGTGTCGTGTCCAGATGTGCCTCTCGGAGAGGCGCTGAGGGGCCCGAGCGTCTGAGGAGGACCTCTGTTCGCTTCAGCCGTGGGCAGGAAGAGAAGGTTTGGAAAAAGAATGGTGGTGGGCTGTGTGAGAACACAGGCATGTGTTCCCCTCGTAGCTCCAGCCGCTTTGTTGACAGGCCACGTTAGGAGGGTCGCGACCCTGATTAACCCCTGGGGTAGTGATCTGGCTCCATTTGCCGTGACAGGCAGACCTGTCTCGCCTAGGCCTTTAAAAACATGCAGGAATTGTGGGATATCATGAGTTGCAGGTTACCAAACAGTGCACTACCGGCCGGTTGTGTGTTCAGTACGTCTCTCTGTGCATGCATGCAGTTGGGTAACACATGAGTGTGCGCACATGCGCACACACGCACGCACGCGCACACACACACACAAGCACACACACATCTCATCACTGTTGTGCAATTGTTCCAGGCAGCCTTGGCGCCAGGCTGGAGTGAGCTCTGGAGTGAGCTCTGGAGTGAGCTCTGGGGTCAGCTCTGGGGTGAGCTCTGGTCCCCTGCGCAGCCGTTCAGCTGCTCCAGGGGACAGAAGTGTTGCTCAACACAATCCTCTTCCTCTTCCTCCATCTCCTCCTCCTCATCACCCCAGCTGTTTTGGCTGAGAAATGCATTTCTTTAGCCCCTCTAACTCTGCACGGATGGAACGATCCAGGGGTACCAGCATGCCAGGGGATCTTTAGTGCACACTCAGTCACTCATAGCCTTGTCATGAGAGCAGCAGAGAGGATGTGGGTGAACCTGGTTTTCCGCTGATGTTCATAATGGGATGCAGGCTTGTGTGTCCCCCCACACTCAGCACTCACTCCCTCGCCATCATCCATACAGCTTTGATTTGCTTTGATTTAAATCATCGCTGAACGTTACATTGATATCTAGCCCGTCTGATCCAACATGCACACATGCTGCATTCGTCAGTTCTCACGTTTGCAGCTTTCAGCTCGTCAGAGAAAAGCCTCTTTTAGGGTCTGTTGAAACGTACACTTCTTTCTTCATGTTTTCTGTGTCTGTCCAGTTTTAAGTTCAGTGTTCATAACAGTGACCATGGGGAATGGAATTTCTTACAGACCTTCTTTGGAACCCGTGTCAGATACCCAGCTGTGGGGTGTAGGAGTGTGTGTGTGTGTGTGTGTGTGTGTGTGTGTGTGTGTGTGGTGTGTATGTTGCAAGTTGGTTCTGGATAATTGATTCAGCATGCTTCTGAGGAGCTTCTGAGGAGCTTCTGAGAAGCTTCTGAGGAGCTTTTCTGTGTTTCGGGAGCGTTGGACGTGCAGGGCATGTTTACACTGCACCCAGTGAGGTAGAAGGTTTTTCTAAATTGGCAGTTGAGAATTTGCCAGGTGAGAAGCAGCTCCACCACACACAAAAAAAGGTTTTTGATGCACGTTTTGAGAAGAAACAGACAGCACAAAGATAAAGGCCTCACTATTATGGTAGAGAATAGTTTTTAGATATTTGTAATGGGGGGGGGGGAATTTCATAACTCTGTATCATAACTAAGTAGCCTGCCTTTCTTCTGCATAACATTACTCAGTAGTTTGTCTAGTATTAGACATAAGTGTCAAATTGAGAGGCAGTTCCTCAAGGGCATTATTAAGTTCTTCAAAGTTTCTGCCAGTTCCTTATGTTAAACAGAACTCATTCCCAAATCTGAACTATCATCAGTTGATCAATGCATCAGCCTTTTCATTTTGACATGGTGAGGGTTGCAGAGAGCAGAGAGTGTTGAAGAGGCATGGACCTGAGGTGAGGCCAGTGTTTCTTATGGAACCAATACATCACTTGGCACCTGAGAGCCAACAACATGAAACATAGTGAGTGGTGTATGTATCTGTGTGCGTGCACATATTTTTGCCCCTCCCACTTGTGTCCTGTTTGCTCCTCCTGCGTTTCCTGGTGAAGGTTGGGTTTCTCTTACTCAAAACAACATGCTGCCTGAATAACCAGGGGGCAGGGCCCCTGTGCTGCGTGATTGCGTGCACGTGCGTGCTGCCGAGTTCCCGTCCGGAACAGCCCAGCCTTGACCCCAGGGAGCCGTAACACTGCGGGGCCAAGGGGGGCCGGGGGAGGGGGTCTGCACTGCACTGATAACAGGGGTGGGGGCCATCAGCACCCTACAGACACACCCGTAGGAAAAAGAAACCGACAACAACAACAAAAAAGGAGAGCCAGGCACAGACACAAATTAGCATACATCTCTTCAAATGTGACGAGGCAGATAAAACACATGCAGTGTAATGTTGTAGAGGGTGGGAACCAAGTAAAGGTAGAAGGATGAATGACATCCGGCTGTCGTGTAGTTTTACTAAGCCTGGGGAGCACCTGTCATGTGCTCCGTCTGCCAGACAGCACGCGACGCGTGACTTTCAACACGTTAGCCAAAAGAAAGCACATGTGCTCATTCACATGCCTTTGGGCAAAGGCTTACACAATGTACACATACACATGCAGTCATGTATATTCATGCCGCTTGATGATACGAACACTCTGGCAGTCAAGTGGTTCTCTCCTGTCACCCACGCTACCCATGTGACCCGGCCAGCCGTCTGCTTGCGCCCGTTAACCTCAGGGATGCAGCAAACAGGACAAGTGGAAATGGAGTCCCCATGGACACTGACACATAATGTCATATTTATAGTGGAATTCTTGCCAAAAATTCTGAACCTATCAAAGTAATGACATTCATTCCCAGTGGATGTGTGTATGTATGTACCTCGGTACTGATCTTCCCACTGAGAGCTCTCTGTCCAGTGCACATGGCTGAGGGAACCCTGAGCAGTGGTAGAGCAGTGGTAGAGCAGCTTATGTGTGGCTACTGGATGTATTTCATCTCATTGCGTGCAGTTGCTGCTTTAGGTGGATGGGCTTTACTTCAGTCTGAAGTGAGTGATCTGTTTTGACAGATCAAGCTGTTAAACATGTCTGCGTGGCTCTGGAATGCCAATCCTGTAGATCCTTTGGTCTGTTTACTCATGCATTTATAATTCCATGTCAGCGTTATCTTGTCATTGCTTGCCAAAAACAAGTGGATGTCCCAATTCCTTACGGTGTGATATAATTGCAGAATGTCGTCCTCTTTCCCTGTTTTGTCCGAACTCACTGTTGTCTGCGACACGCATCAGTGGAGCTCCATAGAAAATGTATCAATTGATGAATTGAGCCCATGAATAATGCAAGATGGCCTGCACCATGCCACTTGTTCAAGAAGAGCCCTGCTGTGCCCAGCCTCCCTGTTCCCATCACAGAGGAGCACCCTCAAAAACCCCTGAGACGAGCGAAGAAGGCCTCACAGCGAGCGGTTGGATTAAACCGACTCAGTCTGGCAGTCCAGTTTAAGGTCGCATTAATGACATTATGAAGCCGCTAACCAGCCTTCTCTCAAGGGTGCTCAGCCTCTTGTTCCTGTACGGCTGATATAACAGACGTGTGCACTGCAGCATCTCAAAGCAGAACTTTGAAAGGAAGTCTTGGGTAGCACAGCCAAGAGTCTGCAGGGCCGGTCTGACAGTTTGCTGCTCAGTACACCGTTTGGGATTACAGAGAAAGTTTTACTGCTGTCATATGTTGTGCCTTACCAGATGTGGGCAGTAGCTCATGTTGAAATCAATAATAGAGGTGTCTATAACATTTCATACTGGACACAGTCACTGTCCCAGGATTCCCAAGATTCATTGCTCTCTCTGTGTAATGTGGCATGTTTTTCTCCATCTGTTTCTTCTATGCTCTCACCTCTCTGTGTGTTCTCCCTGAGTGAGACATGCACATGGGCCTGTGCTCTATAACACATGTGACCTTGTGCTGTAGCCTGTAAAGATTTGGTGCACAGCAAGTCAACTTCCAACTCTCCTGCTGTCTTACTTTCAGATTATTTTCACACACACACACACAAATAAATGTATGTATTTATTTATTTTTCTCCTATATATTATTGTAAACATCAAGATGTTGTCAAGATCGTTTGTTCTATATTGCTGCAGTTCACTAGGGGGAGAGAACCATTTTCATAGTCTGAAAACAGGTTGCAGATCTAGGGAGGGTGACATTCTCTGAATGGCATTACTGATATGTCTGTTGTCCCGAGGGCTACACCCTGGACCAGATGGAACTAGCCACTCCAGATCCACAGCTGTAGCTATACAACCTCCTGGTTTTCCTTTAGAAACCATGGGTGTCGCAGTTACTGCATCTGAAAACTCACATAGGTCAAGTGAGATTGATTGAACAGCCATCTAGCCAATCACACTAGTGTCAGAAGACAGAAAAACAAAAAATGTTAGGTGTGTGAGAAAAGGTCTCAAATTATTCACAAGTTTGAGGTATGATGTGATACTGCGTTAAACTATGTAGATGTAAACTATGTTGTCTTTGTATCTCCAGCTAACAATTATCTATGGAAGCTATAAAACAAACCTAGTCTAGCTAAGTATAAGCCACCTCATCTAGAACATTTTTGTTTTGGCCATTACATTTACGGCATTTGGCAGACGCTCTTATCCAGAGCGACTTACAAACGTGCTTAGGGATACTTGGAATATCTTGGATTACTTGGCCATCTCTTGCACCATTGCATTTTTGTATTGTAGAATTGCCCCATCAATTACAGTTAGTGGTGTCCATTCACATGAAACCTAATTCTGAGGCACGATCTGAATAACAGCTGTCAGACGAGTTCATCGAACCGAAGTACGTTATTGAAGAGTTGTGGTCTGCACTGTTACTATTCAACGACTGCATTCACACGACAAACCTCGTTGTTCATTTTGTGTTTTTTGCTCAGATCTGATTTTTCCTATCTTGACAGTTCACATTCATGTAAGTGTCCTACATCTAAGATAAAACAATACATATAATAATAATAATGTTAATTAGATCGTTACTTAGTTTTAGTGGTTTTTTTCAGAGGAGAAATGATTCCCTTCTCTCTACCAAGAACCAACCCACTTTTTAAAAAGTTGATTTGTCCCAGACCCTGGCTGTCTTTCCTCAAATCTGTGGCCATTGAGAACAAAAGTAGGATTCCCCAGTATGCACCCAGTAGGACAGTGGTGCTTCTCTATTGAAAACGGGCATGACCAGTCTATCAGGATCCCGAAGGAGGCTTTGTTTTTGGAAATTACGTTATTCCTGCTCATGGTACATGCACACCTCCCACTGCAAATTCCACAGATCAGTCACTCCCAATGTGTGTTTGCATTTTTATTTTTATACACGTGTTTGGCCCTTCCAAATACAAGAGCCCTACAGCCATAGAGCGCACACAACATTTGGCTGTGAAAGGGTTAACATACTCACGCTAGATACCCCGGAGCCTGAATGACGTGAATAATTCACAGGTGTCAATCTCATTTCACCAGCCACATGTCACTTGTGCTCTGGAAAACAATGCAGCGCGCGCACGTATGCACACGCCTCTCCCACTCTCCCGCACAATGGTCTATTGGGACAGGACATCGAAGGAATGCACCACCGGCCTGCAGCTCCTCCAGCGTCCTGTCGGCCTGAGCTGTCAGGGGCCCCGGGGGGCCGGGAGCCAAGTCCCACGAGGCGGAAGGGCAGGCCAGCACGTAGGGTGTGGAAGAGGAAAATGTGCTTCACTTGTTCTGCCCCTTTACAGCCGTTGGTTCATGGATCTGTTGTTATGCAAGAACAAACCGGAGAGGCACAGAGTGGAACGTTAAAGCGTGTGAGGGAGAGCCTGCCCACACTGTCCGTGCGGAGTGCAGTGTGCTTTTAAAGCCTCCTGCTTCTCAGCAGAGTCGCTTTCTCAGTATCGCAGAATAAGCAGGAAAGACGTCTCCATCCAAACGCCTCTGACTTCAGAACGGATCATATCTCACAACTGTTGTGTACGGCTGTTTTCTGTTTTTGTTACACGTACAGTTTGAGACAAAGAGGAACATCCTCACCAGTACTGCAGGGACAGCCAGCAAAGCTTCACCAGTGCTTTCAGTTTGAGAGCTAGTGGACTGTTGCTACAACACTACCTGTGAGAGGGCCTTATGGTGGCAAGAATCAGGGTGGTGAAAGAGAAACATCTCCACACTGTTCTGACCCTACCGGTTTACGGAGCTGATGCCTGTTATTCTCGTTTTACAGTCGTCACACGAGCGCACCCTCACAGGAATGGCCCATGACCAACGCACTGCGCTAATCTCACGACTCCTATCTTTGTAGTTAATGACATCAATCACAATTTCCCAGCCTTGACCAACTGGTTCAGCCTAAAGCAAAGCACCTGATGAGCAGGTGACATGGAGTCATCAAATGTTATCAGCGCCACTGACGTATCAATCCAGCAAAGTCTGTTTCAGACACAGTACAATGTACATAAGCAAATAAATATACAAAAAAATTATATATGTACACACAATAATAATGCTTTAAAATAATACATATTATATATGTACACAATAATAATGCTTTAAAAATTATATATATATACATACTTTATATATATATATATATATATATATATATAAATGAAGTCAAGAAGACCATATTTGTATCTGTCTTCCAGAAGTACCCAGTGCCTGGAGAAACAACAGGCACTTTTTGACAGGGAGGACAAGTTAAAGAACAGGCAGTTGAATGGAGGGGAACAGTTACCAGCCACATCGGCTGGTACGCTCGTCTCTGAGCCATAATGGCTACCAGCTGTGGAGTTTCACTTGTTTATCTTACCTTGGCTCCACAGACCTCCCAGTATCTGGATCCAAGATGGAGTTCAGGTTTTTTGTTTTGTTTTGAGCCAAATCAGACCCCCCTCCTAGTCTGTCCTGGTTTTTACATGTTCTGCGCTAACCTGTTTCCATCTTTTTCTGACACTGGTTGCCTGGCTGGACATTAGAGATTTTCCCCTCATTGCTACATGGGGGGGGGATTTCGGAGGCACTGTTCTGGAAATGGCGGGATATGATTTATGGCTGTTTCTTACAGGCCTGGAAAGTCTTGTTGCTTGTGTTTCAGCCCAAATGTTCACCTCCAGAGGATGAGGGGAGGGTTTGGAATCTCCAGGGTTACTTTCTGTTCTGAATGAGTTTTCTTTTTCTCTCTTTTGCCTTCTTGAAACAAGATTCCAGCTCTACGGTGAAACAAAATCCATTTGTTCAGCCTGAATAAAAAGGCTGTGTGGAAAATTCAACTTTTAAATTTAACTACCGGTACCTGTTTTAATAAACATGGAGGGAGCTGAGTAGAACCACATTATAGCTCAGAAGAAGGATTCCTCTGTGTTTATTGTACATAAGAAGCATTTCAAATCTCAAAGTCTCGTGGCACCCAGTTTTCTGAATTGGGCAACATTTCCTGTAGTCCTGAAGCTTGGTCTCTGTAGTGGTGTGGGCTCCTCCTTCCTTGTGGCGCTACACAGGCGCTATTAACATTTACCTGACGCTCTTATCCAAAGCAACTTACAATTGCAACTGAATACGTCTTGAGTAGTTGAGGGTTAAGGGCTTTGCTCAGGGGCCCAACAGTGGCAACTTGGCAGCGGTGGCGTTTGAACCAGCAACGTTCTGATTACTAGTCAAGTGCCTTAACCAGTGAGCTACCACCACTCCATATTCAGTATTCACAGGCCTCTCATAAAGGTCCATATCCTCTCTTACCTTCAAGCTAATATCACAGGCAAAACTGCAAAACATGGCGGAGATGGATGGCTGCTGGCCACTTGGCTCTGCTGCGGTTGTAGATGAAAGACGGCGGTTTACTCAGGCGAGAGCCAGCCTCCTCAGCTGAGCAGAACTTCACAGGTTCTGGGCCCATTTCTACTTCTGCTCACCAGGTCCACAGAACACCATGCAGGGAGTGGAGCAGCCTCACACATTGTTATGCAATGTCAGTGTATGTCCTGTGTGATATCCTGCTGTGAGCTGAACGCCCGACACCGGGAATTTGAGAATCTCTTGCTTTTTCACCTGCTTCCTGAAGACAACGCTCCCATGCCACACTAGAAGTGTTTTACAAAATAACTAAAGTTCATAATTAGAGAACTGCAATGACTGTAACAAAGAGAAAGATTACAACTACATTTTCTGAAGGTTACAACAATCAGTAATCAGTAGGAAGTGTAGAGGCCTTTGCTTTGAATGACTTATGCAACCCCGGGACATCACTAGTCTCTCACACCACTCTTCTTCCAGTCTCTTCCACAGTTCTGTGACTGTTGTGGGTTTCTTGGCCATAACTTTGTCACCAAGGATTTTCCAGAGGTTATATTTTGGGTTTAGATCAGGACTCTGGGCTGGTCATTTCATTGTTTCAATATTTTCAGTTTCAAGGAACTGCTTTACCCGTTTTGCTGTTTTCATTATCCTGCATGAAAATTGCTGGCTGACTGAGTGATGAACGCAAGGAAGGAACCACATGTTGAAGGTTCTATACACACTTGCATTCACTCTTCCATGTAGCTCTATGAGGGGTCCAACTCCTGCTGCCGAAAACATTCCCCAAACCATGACACTTGCTCCTCCACCTTTCACTCACTTCTTTACACCCAGTTTGTCGATGAACATAATGTTTCCCATCAGACCCAAATAAATAAAAATTGCTTTCATCACTAAAATGAACTCTAGACCACTTCTCCTCTGTCCACACAACATGCATGAGTCTAGATTTTTGATTCTTTCTGCAATGAGAGGTTTGGTCACTGCGGAGTGAACTTTCAGTCCAAATGCTCTTAAACGTTGAGACACTGTATGACTGGCGAGCGATTCCAGCTGCAGTGTTGAACCGATTACCCATGGAGATTTTCCACATTATCCTGTCCTCTCTTGTATTTGTCTTTCGTGGGCGACCAGCCTTCTTGGGGGACTTGAATGATGTTGTAAAGATGCAATATTTTAGAAATCACAGACTTGGAACAATCAGCTTTTCTTGCTATGGTTGATAGGGTCACCCCTTTAGCCTTCATCTGGACAACCTGCTGCCTGAGGGTTTCAGTCACTTTGGAACAGCTCACCATATTTGCAAAGTCAGTGAAAACGGGAAAGTTAGGCTGCCAGTTAAATAGGGTCTATCAGATAATTAAGGAAATTAGCACCAGGTGCCAGATTAACACCAATAACTTGCAGGTATCTGAAAGTGTTCTCTAATCAGTGTTCTTTTTCAATTATATCATTTAAGTTTTTTATGCTGTGCTTTAGAATGTATACAATTTATGAAATAAGCTTATAATACTGCTATTTCACTCCTGTTAGGATAATTTCACATAGAACTATACAATGACCTTGACATTTGTGAAGTTCCCAAATTGTGTGTTGTTCTCTAATTTTGATCTCCAGTGTGTGTGTGTGTGTGTGTGTGTGTGTGTGTGTGTGTGTATAATGGGTGTGTGTGTGTGTGTGTGTAATGGGTGTGTATTCTACCATGTGTACAATATGAAGCTAAGACTGAGAGAAAGGAAAATCTTGATATTCTCACTTTCCTCTCAGATGGCAGAAGCAGTGAAGGGAGAAAAACAACAAAACGTCTGTGTAGGAGGTGACATAGACAAAAATACCAACCATGAGTGTGTTATGAAGTGAGCAGTAAATTCCAAGAAGTCCAACAAGATCTCCAGAATTTAGACTGAGGCAATCAAATACATGACATAATGACTTTCTTCTCAAACATGTGAAATGAGGCACAGTGACCCACTTAACATTCCTGGCCTGTTGAATTCCTAGTCTTGGAAATCTAGGGGAAATCTAACATAGCTGGATATGATGTGCTCTGCTCTAACACCTGTGTGTGTGTGTGTGTGTGTGTGTGTGTGTGTGTGTGTGTGTGTGTGTGCATGCGTGCGTGCATACATGCATTGTTTGAACATGGTTGTACTTGTGGCCGTGTGTGTTGTGTGCATGCTTGGCTGTGTGCACTCCTGTATGTGTGTGTGGGATGTGTGGCAGGAAGTGCAGGTCCCAGGCAAGGAGGTGCATGTCCCAGGCCAGGAGGTGCAGGTCCCAGGCCAGGAGGTGCAGGTCCCAGGCCAGTCCTCTCCAGCAGACTCGTCTGACCTCGTGCCCAGGCTTTGCTATCTGATGCGTGCTGACACCGGCTATGGCTTCAACCTGCACAGCGAGAAGTCCCGACCGGGCCAGTACATCCGCTCGCTGGACCCCGGGTCTCCGGCTGACCGCGCCGGCCTCCGCCCACAGGACAGGCTCATCGAGGTGAGTGAGGGGGCAGAGAGGAGGACAGCATTTAGTGTTTGTGTTAACAGAAGTAACTCAAGGATGTTTTTTTTTTTATATATATAAAAACCTAATTTTGCAAATGTCAGTACTTCTATTTTGCAAACGTTTGAAAGGTTCTACTTCACTTTGAAACCACATGACACTACGTACAACACTTAAATATAAAGTGTAGCCCATTATATTTGCCATCCTTGGGTCAAAGGATTCAGGCATAAGGGGCTGTGGTTCGGCTGTTCAGCTTCCACAGTTCATTTCAGTTCAGTTCAGTTTACGTCAATGTGTATATGATGCAGAGACTTTATCATTTTGTAGAATTATCTGCAACATGAACATTCTGGAACGTGTGGATCTGTAACAGGGTAAATTAAAAATAAATAAATAAATAAATAAATACTTGGGCAGAGAGAGGACGACTGAGAAGAGTCTGTTTTAGCTTGGATTGGCTGCCAGGTGATGATGCCATGCTGTAGTCATGGAGACACACACTCATGCATGCCTCTCAGTTCAGCTCCACCATGCCATTCCAGAGGCAGATACTACACACCGCGTTCCTGCCTACCTGGACGCAGCTCCGGGAAGCCCACCAACGCACTGATTCATGCACATGCATGTCGGCGCATACAAATGCACACACTCTCCTCACCTTCCATCCAGAGCTTTCTGGAACTGGATTCATGTGGGCATGATGTGAAATGTTTAACCTTGGTCTCACACAGCCCTCTACATCGCTGCTCGAGGTAGTATCATATTACACTTCAGCTTTGACCCTTAACCTTTGACTCCATCCATCAGCCATTTGCTGTTCATTTAAACTAATTTTCATGGAAACCTATGACCCTTTAGTATACACCAGAATGCATGAGTGTATCATTGAGGTCACTTGTAAATGGGTTAGCCTGTGACGGGCAACAAGGATTATTTACCCATTTAATGTCCTCAAGTAGGTCTTTTCTGTGGAGCTGAACCGCTAACGTAGTCTGTCACAGTCAGAAAGGCATGAGGCATGTTGGAGCTAGAGGGGTCAAGCATAAACCTCTCTCACTGTGGCTCACCCCATTACCCCAGTGGCTGCTCTTAACCCTCTGTTTGTTTTGCCAAGGCATCAGTAGGACGGCGAGAAGGAAGTGTTATCTCACTGCTGGGTATCTGAGCTCTTCTCTCCGTCCTCGGTTGTGTAAAAGGTTACAGTTCGTTTTCTGGATTTTTATGAGGTTTTCTGGAATGTTCTGTTTAAAGTTGAAGTGAATACATGTGAGAACGCTTAACTTGAAACACTTAGTATTATGACAGCTGGCCAGGTAAGTGGATAAATGGGTCTAGAGGAAAAATCCACACAAATAATTAGGTAAATAAATAATTAGGTAAAATCTATATTGGATTAAATCCCTTGTTTCGCCTCAAATCTTAAAGCTGGTTTGTTGTGTGAGCTGATTGACATCAAATATTTCCGTCATCCATTTCAATAGCAAGTCAAGTCAAGTCAAATTTTATTTATATAGCACTTTTTACAACACATGTCACAAAGCAGCTTTACAATTGTACGGGTCCAGATCCCTA
>JAOYMR010000001.1:20713494-20728783 GCA_025802075.1 Tenebrosternarchus preto
ATCTATAGCAGCATAACTAAAGGGAGGGGTTCAGAGGTGACCACAGTCATGAGGGCTCACTGAGACATTGCTTTCCAACCAAGTCATTGTCACAACTAGAGTGATTCCATGACATGGCTGGAAGACTGCATCAACATCTCAGATTACCAGAAGTCTCAACAACTGGGGGCCCCTGAGCCCCACACCTTCACATGTAGAATATTAACTGAAGGCTTGATTAAATAGGTGAGTCTTGAGTCTAGATTTAAAGATTGGAACTGTGTCAGAATCTCGGATCAGAACTGGAAGGCTATTCCATAACTGAGGGGCTTTAAAGGAGAAAGTTCTGCCTCCGGCTGTAGTCTTACTAATTTTGGGAACTAAGAGAAATCCTGCGTTTTGGGACCGCAAAAGGTGAGATGGGTTATAGTATGTAATGAGTTCACTCAGATATTGTGGAGCAGATATTGGCAGGAGCTGCCAAATGTATCTCTGTTGTCACTTTTCAGCAAAAGTGCAAACAATGTCAATAAATGAAAGTTTAGAAAATTAAATATCTTCTTAGATATTCCCCTCCGTCTTCTCTCTGCTGTTGCTCCTGGGTGTTAGGACATGCATGTCCAAGCCAGGGTTGAGTCTGCGGAGCTGGGGCCTGGGGCCTGGGGCCTGGGGCCTGGGGTCTCTGCTGCTTGGACATGAGGCTTCAGAATAGTCCGGCTACCTTCCTGCTGTACGTACCAGCAGCACAGGAAACGTGCTTGTGGTGTCTGCTGTCAGGCATCTGGGGGGGTGGCAGTGGGGCAGTGCCAGCAGGTAAGAGGGGTGGACGACTTACAGTTCGCTGTCCTGAAAGGGCCACTGGACAAGAGGACAAGCAAGTCCTCACCAGCAAATGCAGGAGTCCGTTGGAGAAAACGCAGAAGGAGAAACTGAGACCCAGAATGAGCATGAGAGCTCCTGTGTCTTCTTATATCTGAGATGATGCACTTAAGGGCGAACCATGAGGAACCCGCTGATGTCACCCGGGTCTGATAATCGTGTCTGTCTCTCCCTCTGGCTCCCTACACCCTCCTGGCTTTTACTGTGTTGTCATTTTTTCTCCGTCACGCTGACCTCATCCTGCCCACTGAGGGCCCTTCAGACAGTCTCCAGCCATCACGGAATGCTACAAAACGCGTACAAACAGGACAGCACTTGGCTCGGCCTTTCCTTCTATCCGTGTGCACATGTGCTCTTGGTTTTTTTAGATCATGTATTGCACACACTTTGCCGTCGTTCTCCAGGCCGTGCGTACATGTCTTTGCTCATAAAACATGCACACTCTCCTTTGATTTAGAGGGAAACAGGCATTTTGGCTTTAAGACCCCTTCTCAAGCATGTTCTCGGTAGCCGAGCAGTTTCTCTAACAACTGTTACCCATCTTTCAAGTCTTTTCCCTCTTTTTCTTCTGCTGCAGGGGTTCCTCTGCCACTATGAGTAAGAGGGACTGTTCATCAGCTTTCCCCTGCACTTTCAAAGGGAGTTTTAAAGAGAAGGTTCCCCCTGCCAAGCACACAGAAGCATGCACACACACACACACACACACACACACACAAACACACACACCAGGTCACTGTCACCTGAAACCCAACGCTATTGCCACAACAGCAGCTTTGCATCAATATTTTATGGCTTTGTGTTTGCTACCTGCCTTCCAGCTTGTCTCCAACCCTGCTGGAAATGTTCTGATATAAGAAGTGCCTCATATAAAAGAGCATTGTGTAGTTTTGTGGAGAAGCTCTTTTTTAATTGAATTTTCAAGAATAATTCATTTCCTCATCTCTTCCCTTTACTCTTTCATTCAGTGAACCTGATCCTACTGCTGTCCAACTGGTTGCTAAGCGACTAAAAGAGGGGGACTCAGGGAAATAGAGAAACAAATTTGGTCAAAGACTCCAAAGAAAAGAAAGAGGTTTTAGGCCTAATGGACCAACAAAATATTGGCCTTCATCTCTCCCTGTCAGGAGGGAGTTTAGCAGGAAAAGTAAACTTATTCTGGTTTGATGCAGCTTTTTTAAAAACAGATGTAACCATTATGACAGTTGAATGGAAAATGTCTGACCTATTTCTATGGTTTTGGTTAACTCTGGTCCCAATGGGAAAATCTTAATAGTTTAGAGCGCCCTCTGGTGACCAAGGCATGAATATGATTATAAATTAATTGCTTTAAAGCTGTAATTTTTCAATGTTATAGCTCTTTTTCTCTGTGGAAGAACAGGAGAGGGGCTTCAATGGGGAACTAAATAATATAGACTAGAGATGAATAATTCTGGTGTGTAATAATGAGAAACTCAGCACCAGTGTCCTCACACATCTGAGGTGATGGAGAAACCATGATTGTACTAGCATCTGATAATCGTGTTGTTTTGTTCTCTCTCTGTCTGTCTCTCTGTCCCTTTCTCTCTGTGTGCAGGTGAACGGGGTGAGCATTGAAGGCATGCGTCATGCCGAGGTGGTGGCCTTCATCAAGCGCGGAGGGGACGAGACGCACCTGCTGGTGGTGGATCCGGACACGGATGAGCATTTCAAAAAGCTGGGCATCACCCCCACCAGCCACCATGCCAAAGGTTCTTCCCACACCCTCCTCTCCCTTCACAGTCACGAAGAGCCCGGCTAGGAGAAAAGCAGATGCGCTTCATGATCCAGTGCTCTAAAAGAATCGTTTGTATTAACTGATTTAATAAATAGGACTGTTAACTAACTCCTTTGAAGTGGATGTTGTAAAAACACTGCATAGTGTGTGTGTGTGTGTGTGTGTGTGTGTGTGTGTGTGTGTGTGTGTGTGTGTGTGTGTGTGTGTGTGTGTGTGTGTGCCCCCAGAGTGCCAGTTTCAGGATACCCGGGCACAGTGTCACATACTGCACACTGTAGAATTAATCATAGAAAGGCATGAGGCAGTAGTGTAGTAATGCAGTTGTGCAGTAATGCGGTAATAAAGTAATATAGTAATGCACTAATACAGTAATATAGTAATGCAGTAATACAGTAATATAGTAATGCAGTAATATAGTAATGCAGTAATACAGTAATGCAGTAATACAGTAATACCAGGGTTTCATATAGTAATACAGTAATACCAGGGTTTCATATAGTAATACAGTAATACCAGGGTTTCATTCTGATATAAAGGGGTGAAGCAGTAATACAACAATACAGTAAAGCCAGAGTTTAGTTCTGATCCAACTTTATTAGTGACTGGGTTTGGAAGTACCGGTACATAAAATGTGCATTGTTTACTTATCAATCATTAATGTAGTATTGAACTTCGCAGAACAACAGATTCAGATTCAGATTCAGAAAAACTTTATTGATCCCAGAGGGAAATTGCATTTTTTACAGTAGCAGTAAAGAAAAGCAAAGAATAAACACTCTAAAATTAATTTAAACAATTTAAAATTTAAAACAATTAAAAACAGTGAGAAAAAACACTGCAAACGGCTATATATATATATATACATATATATAAAATCACAGATAATATATATTAATAGTAGTTGTGTTTGGTATGTATTACCAAACTGAAGGTGTGTGTATGAGTGTTTAACATGTGTAGTGTCCCAAGACCTTGAGTGTTAACCAGTGTTAACTGCTTGGCTTCTCTGACTCAGGCTTCCAGTCTCAGTCCATTACTAACGGCACACAGAGTCCACGGTTCAACGGACGCACCACGTCCCAGTCAACCCACTCAGACCACAGCAGCCAGGACACCAGCACGCAGGTGCGTGTGTGTGTGTGTGTGTGTGTGTGTGTGTGTGTGCGCGCATGTGTGTGCGCGCATGTGTGTGCGCGCATGTGTGTGTGCGCGCGTGTGTGCGTGTGTGTGTGTGTGTGCATATACACGTATATGAGAGAGTGAAACGTGTGCATGACACTTAAAATGTTTAAAAAATGCAGTTAAAAATGCCCCAGTTTCGTTTTCTACGCAGCTCCGCTTTTTGGCACATTAAAGATGTGTCCACTGTGTATTTGTGCACTGAGGTGCGTCTCCGTGTGTGTGCAGAACTCGGAGGATGGTGGCAGCCGACTGCTGGACCCCTTTGCTGAGATTGGCCTTAAACTGAGCCCCACGGCGGCCGAGGCCAAGGAGAAGGCCCACGCCAAACGCGCCAAGAAGAGAGCCCCCCACATGGACTGGAGCAAGAAATATGAACTCTTCAGCAATTTCTGAGCACACATTCTCTCCTTTGTCCCCTGACCTCCAGCCCCCACCACCACGTGATGCGTCCCAGCCCGTCTGCACCTGACTGCGTGATGAAAAAGCTGTTATTTTTGTACAAATAGCACGTTTTTTAAAAAAGCTTCCCCCTGCAGGGTAAGAGCAGACAGAGGGCAAAAGTTAGCCACCCCACTCCCCCTTTCCTGAAACCCAAACTGGAAAAAGAACAGCATTGTACTTGTCTGACTCAGACCTGCCACTGACAATCACCAGCCCCAGAAGCAGCATGAGAGGGCTTCTCGAAAGGATGAGCTCCTTCTGCTCAAGAATCCAGCTTGGATTTTGTTTACCACTCCTGCTGAAACTACTTCAGACTGACCCATTTTGCAGCTACAGCTACACACACCCACAGCCAGTCTGCATTCTCCACCAGCAGATGCTCATCAGAGCTCGGCTGGGATAACAAAGCCCCAGAACTGTTTTCCCCTCACTGGAAAAGGCAGTGGAAAGAGTTGAAACTGGTATGAAGCACAGTGTGCTTGCATGGTTTAAAAAAGATCCAGAGAAATATGGGTGTGACTTGAATGGATGGAGCACAGTACCCAGTGCTGAAAGTGCTGTGTGATCTTCGTAAAGCAGTATTAAACAGGAAGCAACTAGGAGGGATTTTAGCTGCCATGAACTGGTTACCCAAAATAATAATAAGCCCATTGATGTGCATTAGGACACTCACAATGTTAAAGGGATGTGCCACTATTTCAGCATGTTAAAGGGAAAGTATGTTAGTATGTTACATACTAAAATGTTACGGAGCTGTGCAGTTGGCAGTGTAAACCAATGTTTTGTTGAAACTGTAATGTTTTGACTCGTTAACACTAGAGGGCACTGCTAAAGTACTTTTGATTTACACCTTGGCGTAAGTTTGAGAAAAGAGGACGTTGCAAGTTTCAACCACTAGAGGGAAACATTTGTACACTTAACGCTCTTGAGGCTGGTTTTGTCATGATGAAAGGATGGAATTTGTGAACGAACAAATGCAAAATCTGCATATATCTGTCACAGATAGGTGTTTTTACTTTTTACTCACAGTCTAATAATGTTACATATATTAAACTGACGTTACAGGGATACTCTACAATGTAACGGAGTTAAGACTGAAACCCATCTGATAATAAGTACTACACAAACCTTGGCACAGAATCTGTTCAAGAAAATAAATCGGAGGCAAGCAGTGAAAGAGACGGGCGAACGTGGTGTGTAACACGTGGTCATCACTTACGGTAACAGCTTTGGTCTATGGCTGACTGGTGTTTTGTCAGGGATGCCAACCCCAGACTGGGCTTCTGTCTACAGCCCTGCTCATTCATAGCCGCATCTGTCCTGTGGACTATGAGGGGTGTTGTGAGCGGTGCGCATCAGCCTCATTCGTGATGAAACTCGTTAGAGGACCCCAGCTTATCAAGACTGAGAACACCACCGGGACAGCTGCTTTTAATGCACATGTGCCCCTCAGACTGATTCATTTCCTCATTTCACAAGGGGGGTGTTTGTCGCAGAAACGAACATGATACCAACTGGTCTGTCTCTGACACCCATAATTGCCGGAACTGTGGAACAGTCCTCCCAGCTTCGCTTGGTACTGATTCTGATGTTCCATTCCCAGATGAGCTGGGCTGCTCCAGAAAGATCCGTCTGCATTTATAGCGCAAATATTTTACCCAGTGCCCATGCATATTAGGAGCACTGTTGTACTCCCTTTGAATAATCAAAAATACCCCCCCCCCTTATTATGTTTTATTTCTCGTTTGCTAACATCATTGCGTTTGTATTGTGGGTTATTCGCCCCGTTCCTCCTATCATGATGGTATATGCATTCAGAGCTCAGCTGTATGCTAATGTGTATTCAGTATGAGAATATATGCCAGGTTGCATTTTCTTCCAATAAAGTGTGACATTCACATTCTTACACAATTCTGATAGTGTTTTACAACTCTTTCTGTACCTGTTAGCGGGCATAAATGTAGATCCAATTTAGTCTAAGGACAGAAGAGTGAATGTGTCGAAAACGAAAAGTCTAGAGATCGTTTATGTACCGTGCTGGTAAATAAAATCCAGACCCGTTTTGGTTTCAGGTTCACCATTAGATTTGCTACTCTGTAAAAGCAATAGACTAACACTGGCAGATAAAGAAGTGGTCCGCCACACAGCAGCTGGCAGGTGAGCCGCCTTTCTTCTCTGCTTGCTGTCTCACTTTCACGGCCTCGCGGATCCATCTGTGTTCACGCGCATTCAACGTTGCGCGTTTCCTTTTTTCTGTTTTCCCCTCTTTTGCTACTTTTTCCCTCAATTGCCAGTCCTTCGAGCAAAGCTACTGTTATCACTTCAGATTCATCCCAACGGATACGCACTGTGTATCAGCAAACGTGCACCCTCCCTTATCTGTTCAGGTAGTATGATGGCGTCGCATTCACGCGCACACCAATATGAGTCGTCAGCAAAATGCGTGGGACTGCGCAGTACTGTTGCAAACACGCGTGTGAGTCAGGCACTGACCTGCGGAGGCCAATGATTTGTATTTACAACCTTGGTAACAGGTAGTCAGGAACAGAGCAAAAGATGGACGGAGAGGCACGCACGTCACAGCTCGAGTGGTGGGGAGGCCTGGCCAGCGTGCCGGAGACATGGGGTTCTTATGACGTATCAAAATGTAGCAGATTTGTGATTTCTGCCTTTTTAAAATTATTTATCCAGCTAGAACTGCATTGAAGGACTTCCCTCATAATGCTAGAAGAAATTAAAATACCCCATTAAAAGTGAAACTTCAAATATTTATTTTCTTTAAAAATGGTAAGCACAGTAGTGGATTGTTTGTAGCCTACTCATAGGGCATGTTTTGCATTCAAGTGAGAAATTTTTTTTAAATAAAAGTACTTAAGCCTTTAAAAGGTTTATCAATATAATGTACATGTGTAACATTTTAAACTGTTTTACGGAAAATGTCCGCTTCCACTGAGTACATCGACAAACATTTTTAAGCACGAACGCAGTTTTCGTAAAAAATAAATAAATCCCTTGAATGGAAACGTCGTCATTGTTTGATGTTCAGTCTTTCCTTATCATTATGATAAGACATTTTCTAAATTGACACGGAGTCTTAAGTACGATACAGTATTTTTTTTTTCGCTTACAGCACTGTGACCAAGCCTACCGACATCACAACACCCCACCTTTACGTAACCTACCGACATCACAACACCCCACCTTTACGTAACCTACCGACATCACAACACCCCACCTTTACGTAACTGGCCCAGTACGAACACGCAGAGCCAGGCGCACGTGCTCCCCACTAACCTGAGATGAAAACGAGAGGTCTGCCACTGGTAGCCGGCTAGCACGTTTCCAGAGCCTATACCGGCGACACAAATCTAGGACTATATAGCTATATTTTAATCTTTTTTTGCATTTCGTTATACTTCTGAACAACCAGGTTAGATGACCTTCCCTCTGTTTTCTCTCAATGCTGAGTCAACAGACAAGAGCACAGTTACAAGAACAGCAGGAACGAATCTTGGGTAGCTGAGTCTTTACTTGCAAACATATTCAGCACAAAAATATACTAATAAGAATGCAAAAAAGAACGAGGGAAGAGAATGAAGTTTGCATGAAGTGCATTTTGAACAAGTTGAAGTAAAATTGCAAATGAACATTTGAATAAACAAACACTCGCTCGAGTCAATTAACAGTGTATCTCTTGTAACATGGAATGAAAAGTCAACAAGTAACAGTCAACAGAAATCTGCAGTGAGATTTTTCCAGTACTGAAGTGAAAAGTTCATAATGTTCATTTATGGTCCTAAGGAATATTTATTAGTTCATTCTTTATTTATTTAGATATACATACATTTGTCTGACAGGTATATTAAGTGAGTAACTACAGTTCAGGATAAAATGTAGAGGTTGGTAATAACTGTATAGTATACAGTTTCTTGAGAAACACTATGTTTTGAACTGGCAAATTATTCTCTTGTACTTCTCAAAAGTACAAGTTCATCTGCTGACCCTAAGACACATTGACTAGCCACACAAAAAAACACTTGCAATGCAAAAAGAAAAAAAGCTATAAACATTAGTTAATTAAAAAGGTAAACATGATATAGTAGCACAGTTATTGCTTACAGGATGGCTGGGATTTTAGCTGTGATCTGATTTAGAGTTTCGGGAAGCTTATAGAGTATTGTCTTGTAATGAACAAAATAAAGTGCCGCAAAACTCATGGTAGGTCATTTTTTACGTAAGTCATGTGCGCGCAGTAAGCTGTCGTCTATGGGTAAGAAGTGGAGACTGGGAAGACCTATTACCACTGGATCTGTTTGGGAACTGAACACAGCACAGCAGTACATGCACAACCTATGAGTGACAGAACTAAATGCCCCAGGTAGACTAACAGCCCCCGTGGAGTGTAGCCATGGAGGCCTTCATGAAAAGTACATATTAGGTCTCTACTTAAACCTTGGTGTTTCAAAAAGCCATGCAGAAAGGACCCTATGTGGGGTGCATGTGTGTGTGTGTGTTTGTGTGCATGCATTCTGAGTGAGTGTGTGTGTGTGTGCGTGTGTGTGTGTGTGTGTGTGTGTGTGTGTGTGTGTGTGTGTGTGTGTGCGTGTGTATGTGCGTGTGTGTGCGTGCATGCATCTGCTTCAGGCCTGAAGGTGGTGAGAGGGCAGCTGCTGGCAGTCACAGCAGAGAGATGAGAGAGGGAGGAAGGAGGAGTGAAAGGAGGGCGGGAGTCTGGGTCTCCATGGCAACGTGGGTTGTTTTTGTTAGCGTGCGCGTGAGTCAGAGGAGCAGTGAGTCACAGTCAGGAGGGAACTCTCCCTGCACTCACTTGCTCTCCCCGGAGCCAAATAAGGACAACTACACAGAAAGAGAGAGAGAGAGAGGGAAAAAAGAATGAAAGAAAGAAAGACATGCAGAAGTGGAAAGGTCATATCTTTTCTTAGACAGGGAGACAGGGGAGTGGAAGTGGTCCCACCTATTTAGTTCACACCTCAATTTACAGGGCAAACAGTTCAGTCTCCATTTGTCATATCTCACAAACATATCACTAAACTGCCCTTGTCTTTACCGAGGCCCCCTCCCCCTTGCCTTCCTGCTAGAATAAGTCTTTGTTTACTTTCCCACCATATGGTGTTTCAAGCGTATATGAATATTGTCAACCAGATTTACATTATAGCTGGCTTGGGTCCTCCGCTGAAGTTTACATGGAGCCGGCTGCAGTGCAGACACAGCATCTGACCTGGTTAATGCAGACCTTGGCTAGCACAAGCGCCTTAGCATAGTGTGAAGAAATGTAGGTGACACGTGGGCATTAGACCATGGAGTGCTCTTGACAGTGCCCTGCTGTCGTCAGCGGATGGAGGCCTGGAGGAAGGAGGCTGTGGAGGTTAGTGGGTCGCAGCCCTTCTCCATGCATTACCTGCTGGTGCTGCTGACTCAGCTAATCTTCCAGGAGCTCAGTCAGGTGGGTCAGAGCAGAAAAATAGAAATCTCAAAAATGGATGCAGGTCTGGACCTAGGGGAGCTTATGCCTTGGTGTGAGCTCACAACTTTTTTTTTTAAAAAAGCTAGTCATTAGGCAGGTCTTATTCAGCCTGGAGAAGCGTCAGGATGAGAAAGCAATAAAGCAGAAACTGCCTTTATGAGCTCTGATGAGGTAAAACCACAGCAAGCCTTGACACTTGAAAGTGTCTGTGTCTGGAAACCGTGAGGGTTTCTCAGCATAGAGTGTTATAATAAGAAACGGTGTGGACCATGACCTACACATTAAACCGATCTGTGCAAGATCACACATGAATCACACGTGTGCTCTGAGCAGAGGACCCTTCCAGATTGGAGCCAGATCTGTAGAATGTGTTTGTAGAATATGTTTATATATATTTGCCAGATATGTAGAATGTATGCTCCTCATGGGCCTTGGCAGGGTGAACCTCAGGCACACTTGTTGGCATCGGAGAAGAGGTTTTGGGCGTAGTCTGTGTACACGTGTGTGAGAGGGATGAGTGTATTACTAACATCAGGGCTCAAACTGAGGGTTTGGAAAAACAGGACACAGACAAAGAGAGCGGGACAGAGAAGGGTAGAGAGAGTGAGAAAAAACATTAGGTGAACGATTATTTTGAGGAAGGCCACAGGTTGCTATGGCGGAATGAATGAGCTCATTGCTAATGTCAGAGTGAGGCTGTGTTGCTTCTTCTACTTCCTCCTTTCTCGGATTCGTTTCCTGCTTGACGCTTGCATCACTCCACCTTTCCTTTCCACACAATGATGTTATACTGCAGGCGTTCCTCTTTCAGAATGACTATCAGTCTGTATTTACGAAGCAGCTAAATCCATCTCAGCATGCTCTCAGTCAGTCTGCTGCTGGAGACAGAGCCAGGTACCCTGCACACCCTCAGACAACATAAACCGCTTCCTCTGCAGCGTACCAGGTGCACCACGTTAGCGTCGTCCACAAACTCTAATATATTTCTCGGAAAATTGCTTAAGTTTGCTGATTCAAAAGCATTTAACTGAGTTAGTGTCTCTGGGAGACTTTGATTTTGCATTACCTGACTGCATGAGAGCTCTTTAACCGCAAGAGGCCCCTCTTTAATTCAGTTACCACTGTTGAAGGGGGACGGGGTGGAGAGAGATGGGAGAGAAAGAGGGGAGGAGGACAAGGCTGGTGGAAGAAGAGAGGACCAGAGGGGTGGGGAAGGGGAAAGGTGGTCTGGGTTGGATATATTTAGCCAAAGAGAGGAGAGGGAGGTCTGTTCTCAAGAGCTTATTCCAGTAGGGTATATTTAGACTCCAGCTATGAAAAAAAGGGAAGGAAAACGAATGATGTATAAACAGTAGTACTGGAGTCTGATGTAACCCAGTGCAACAGGGCCACAAACCCACCCCCACACACATGCACACATAGCCTGGCTCAGCTGCTCATGTGAGAAGCACAATGCTACAAATTAATAATGCTCTGAGACAGGCATTAACCATAGAGTCCTGCTACACACACACACACACACATACACACACATACATAAAGGGATCTAAAGATCCATCAAAAAAATTCAAGACATCGCAGCCGGGCCGTTCTCTGCGCACAGCCAAACGCCGGCAAGCGGCATCAGCAGAGCAGTCAAGGCGCTTGTTTTGAGGCGCGTGTGAAGTTAGCGCATAGACAGAGAAGACAGGGTGACACAGCTGAAAAAGCAATAGCAACGCGCTAGTAACGCTGAGAAGTGTGCGGTCGGTGTGAGGATTAACGATAATAGCATGGAGCCTGGACGCGGAGTCTGAGAGCTCGAGCGGAGCGGGAGCCGCACTGACGCCATTGTGGTTCGAACACACTTCCTGCCTGCTGCCACAATGTTTGTATGTCTTGTATCCATAGCAACTGCCAACACATAAATACCAGAGAAAGAAGAAAGAGAGAGAAAGAGGGAGGGGAAGGACAAGCCCATATGAGTGGCTAGAAAAAAAGCGAGTGGACCTAGATTGGGCCGCATCCCTTGGTGTGTTTGAATATTTATAAATATTTTTTGTGTATATATGTTGTATATTTCTCTAGAAACCTTGTACTTCACTAAGACGTTGAATTTCTCTTTCTCTCTCTCTCGATCTCTCTCTCACCCTTTCTCATATATATATAATACATATATACAGTATAATATGTGTGTGCACGTGCGTGTCTGTCTGTCTGTCTGTCTATAAGAAAGCCACATGGTCATGGATCAGAAGTGGTCTGGTCTATATGGTGTAAGGTCCACTCAGATGTCCTGCTGCTTTAATATATTTGTACAAAAGTTTAAGTGTTGTACACAGTTTAACACTGTGGATATGATCAATAGTCTGTATTGTGATAATCTGGCAATTCTTCAGTTTTAAGACTTTGACTTTTTGTCATCAACAAATTAAACTACACGTCCATTAACTAATAAAATCAGCACTGCTGAATTCATATATAGTGCTCCAATGTACACCATGTATTTTAATACTTACAGTAGTCCACAGCATAACCAACAGTGTAAATGTGATAATCAATTTTTCTTTTCATAAAGCTCAGTATTTCTGCCAGGTGGTTATTTTATTTGACAAATTCATTACGCCGACATACATATTTTATACAGATCTTTATAACGGACTTAAAAACCTGTAATCTTTCGGGCTTCATCTTTTCTTAATCTACCAGATTAACTGAGTATTAGCTGTGATGAGGTATGGATGATTTATGATAATTATTCAAAATATCTGAGGATTATCCTATGAATTTAGCACTAACAAGCTATTATCCTGTCATCTATGGTTTAAAATATTTATGCTGTGTGTAATATCCTCTGCTGCTGTGGGAAAATGGAAATATAGGTAATTGTGTAATATTGTGTTAGTAACTAGCAGAGAGAGAGAGGGCGAGAGACAGATAGATAGAGAAAGAGAGAGAGAAAGCGAGAGAGAGAGAGCAGTATCTGAAGGAAGACCTCTTTCCTCTCAGGAATGCTTGTATAATTAGATCCCTGCTGTCATGACAACCAAACTGGATTTTTTAGGGGCCTGAGGCTGAGATTAGAGTCAGTTATAGCAGTATGACTCAGAGTCTGAGATACAGTCATACCAACACTGCATATGATCCACACACATTCACACACACATACCTGTGCAACTATGTAGCGTTTACATATATATTGCCCGATAGACTCTCACCCAGAACAGAACAGAGTCGAACAGAACTATGAACTGTGAACTTTGAATTTCAAACACTTACTTACACACACTATACAGTCTACTCAAATTTCAATGTATGTGTAATCCCATAGGCCTACAGTATATAAACACATACACACAAAGTGGGGGCCAAATCTAAAATGGGTAGTTTGAGTCTGAGCTCAAAAGGAATCAATAAAAGATTTATTAGTACTACAATCCAGAGTCTGTAGCTCACCTCGGTAAGATCTCTCAGATAGTAACAAGAACTAAACTAGGGTTTGACATGTTAACACAAACAGTGGAGAGTAACATTCTTCCTTCTGATTCTGTCACAAATCTAAACCCAGAACATGTTATTCAATATGGCAGAATGTGTTTGTGTTCATGTGGTGTTACTCTCTGTCACTCTCAAACACACATGCACCCAAAAGGGCCAACTGCAAAAAATATATACAATAGTATAATAAAAAGCTGAATAAAAGTTGATTAAAACTGATCAATATAAAATTCCAGTAAGTTCCCAGGTCATTCTGCTTACATGTGCATTTGTGTAAGTTGCTAGGAGACGGTGTGTGTGTCTGTGTGTATGTAGTGTGTGTATGTGTCTGTCTGTGTGCTAGGGAGAGGAATGTGTGACGTGCGTACAGCACTTAGAGGGGCGTGGACGTCTGAGAGGGCCCTGTTCTCGCCAAGACAGAGACCCGTGACTGGAGCAAAGGGGAGGAGCGTGAAGGAGAGAGGAGGGCACAGGACGAGAGGTGGAGCTGGAGGTCGTAAAGCGTCTAATAGCTCTGTCGGTAAAGAGTGTTATTCCCTGGGGCTTTCGGCACACAGGAGGGTGTGTGTGTGTGTGTGTGTGTATGTTGTCAACAGTGGACAGGTGCAGGGGCAAAGTAGCCTTAACTCAGACATAACACCCAGGACTTACAAAACTTGATCCGTACAAATGGCTCTAGAGCCTTACTGACAAATTATTAGCTTGCTTCATGCCAGCAGCTGAAGTGTGTGTGCGCGCAAAGTTAGTGCTGGAATAATTCATGTGTCAGCACACCCTGAAATATATAAACAAATGTGTGAGACCATGACAACATCATTTTATGTAGTTCTCCACTACCAGAACACACTTATTTGATTGAGTGAACTGTTAAAGAGTTTAACATCAAATGTTGTTAGATGGCTCAGACACATATACACAAGACCGGAAGGCAAAACAAGAGCTGAAACAGGTCAAACAGTCAGAATAAAGGGATATGTGTGTGTGTGTGTGTGTGCACGTGTTTGCTCTCTGCTGGCTGGGAGGGTAAAACAGACTTGCTCTTTTATTAGCAGTACTGTGGTGTAATTGCACCCTGCCTCTTCCTGTACTCCACGCCACAGGGGAGGGGGAGGACTGGGCTTCTGACGTTATACAAATCGGAATTCCCTTCCCTGTGCACACTCGTTCACTCACTCTCACACTCACTCTAACCCTGTCTGGCTCCCAGACACCCTGTCTCGCCCTCTCTCTCTCTCTCTCTCTCTCTCTGTCTCTCTCTAACACACAAACACACTCGCGCACAGTCTGAGAGACTGCCGGGCGCTTCCCCTGACGCTAACTGCAACCTTGAGGATCGCCTCTGTCTCACGACTCGCGGACGAGAGAGAGAGAAAGTGCAGAAAAGTGAGAGCCTCAGCAGGTAAGCAAGCCGCACTCTTCCAGAAGCCAGAGCAGGGCACGGGCAGCTGTGTTGGTGCCCTGTGGCGTTCCACTGGTGCTCCTGTTTACTTTAAAAAGTCTGGGTGCCTTTTGTCCTTTTTCTTCCCCTCTCTGGTGTTATGGGGAGGGTTTCAGCACCAGCGTTGGCAGGGAGGCCAGGCTTCTGATGGTTTTCCCATAGTTGGTCATGCATGCAAAATCCGTCGGGGTGGGGGGGTGGGGGGTGGGGGGGGCAGATAGCGTGTGGCGGCAAACGGTGAACGGAGAGCCGCCGTGGTCGAGAAATCCTGTCTGGCGGAAAAGGTCATCCGCAAATAGGCCCCCCGAACAGGACGCCTGTCTGTCTGTCCACGCCGGCTGGTGTGCGAGCGTCTGGCCGGGTGAAACGGAGGTCGTAAAACGCTCTGGAAGAAGCCGGAGCTACGTGGAGCTGCTGAGAGGTTTCGCTCATGAGACATTCGGAGACATTCCACTCATTGTTCTCGGGGCTTGGAAGGCCGAACCAGACAGCACACAGCCTAAACAACTCTGATGAGTGAAACAGTAAAGGAAGAACAGACCCAAACGGGGGGGGGGGGGGGGGGGGGGTTTGTAGGTAATTGTTGCAGCTACAATGTGGGGTTGAATTTTTAATAAAAGGGGACAATAAAGCGTATTGCAGGCAGACCGGGCGA